>CM029020.1:26709784-27309784 GCA_016801055.1 Panax notoginseng | reverse complement strand
GACCATTAATGAATACACGAATATCCTTGGCCGTAGTGCAGGGGTGATTCGATGATGTGGATTATTTTATTAAGCTGAGTCACAGCGATAACAGTGTTGAAAAACCTTTTAAATCATAAAAGATAGTAGAGTTTATTTTCTACTTGACTCTTTTAATGGATTGCTTGTTCCACTGCAGTTAAACTTGATGTCTATTATATTTTATCAGTTTAACATTGTTGAAGGCTAATGATAATTTATTCTGTATTATCTTAGTCATAATATTTCTTACTGGGCTAGTTGAGCTCACCCTTTCTTTCACTGTTCTCTTCAGGAAATGAGAACGTAGCTGGGGCAAGTCGGGGAACGGAGTGATGGTTCGAATGATAGTATTAGTTAGTAGTCCTCACTATTCTATGTAATAGTGTGTTAATAAATGTAATGAGGACTCCTTTTGAGTATGAATACTCTCTAGAAGATAATATTTGTATTCAAACTCACAGTTTATGTTTTGTCGTATTATAAACGACAGTTGTATTAGTAAGTTGTATTTGTATTCTATACTATATATCTGACGACCTAAGATGGGTGATGTATACCTAATTTTGGGGGCGTCACAGTTGGTATCAGATCTTAGGGATATGATCCCTGGCTAAGATGTGAGAATAGAACTAGGAGGTGGAGTTCATCAAATTGGAGCAGAATAATATGACCGTGTCGCAGTATGAGGCTAAATTTGCTGAGTTGTCCCGGTTTGCGTCCCACTTGGTGGATAATGAAGAGCGAATGACGTGAATGTTTTTGCGAGGTTTGAAACCTGAGATACGTCAACATCTTATTTCTCATAAACTGTGTTTGTATTCAGATGTTGTGAATAGGGCTCAATTAGTGGAGCGCGATAACGAGTCAACGCAACCAAAAGAGAGCAGTCGACAAAATGATAATACTAGTGAGAGCAGTCATCGAAGCGGTGACAACAAGCGTGGAGGGAATCAACATGCCAGAAATGGTAACCACTTCAGTGGTAATCAGGGCCAAAACAATAAGAATGGTCATTTCAAGAAGAGGAGATTCAACAATGATGGAAAGACGTCAGCACCAGCACCCGTTGTTAAGGAAGGAGAACGACCACCTATCATATGTTTCAAATGCGGAGGGGAGGGGCACATCAGTCCAAACTGCGCAATGTCGTCTAAAGCATGTTATAATTGTGGAAGAGAAGGTCATTTAGCTCGATTTTGTCGTTTACCAAAAACAAGTTCAGCCAAGATGGAGACACCAAAGGCCGTCCCAGAAAAGTCAAAACCGGTAGTGCAAGGGAGAGCGTTTGTTGTGACCTCCCAGAAAGCAAGGAACCCGAATAAGGTCATCACAGGTAAGCTTATCATAAACTCTAACGAAGTCTATACTTTATTTGATACCGGTTCTACCCATTCTTTTATTTCTCCTACTTGCGCTCATCGATTAAATTTGATTCCGGAAAAATTAGACTTTGACTTATCTGTTGAAACTTCATTGGGAGAAACCTTCATTACATCTACGGTTTATAAGTCTTGGTTCAATTTGGTACCCAAACATTACCTGTCGATCTTATTTCATTAAAAATACTTGCATTTGACGTGATTCTAGGGATTAATTGGTTAACTACTCATCATGCAAAAATTGATTGTTTTCGTAAGGTTGTTAGCTTTCATATTCCTAATCGACCTATTATGCGAATTCAAGCAACCAAACCATTAAAATCAATCGCTGTCATCTCAAGCCATAAAGTTATTCGTTTATTGAAAAACGGATGTCAAGCTTTCTTAGCTCATGTCACGGATCTAAACAAAAATACGTCAGTTTTGAATGATATTTCTATTGTTAATAAATTCCCTGACGTATTCCCTGAAGAACTTCCTGGCCTACCCCCAGAGCGTGAAATTGAATTTTGTATCGACCTTGAACCCGGTACAAAACCCATTTCCAAAGCCCCATATCGAATGGCTCCTATTGAACTTCAGGAGTTAAAGTTCCAACTGCAGGAATTGTTAGACATTGGCTTTATTCGTCCTAGTACTTCTCCTTGGGGTACTCCTGTTCTATTCGTGAAGAAAAAAGATGGAAGTATGCGACTTTGTATTGATTATCGGGAGTTGAATCATGTCACCATCAAAAACAGGTACCCATTGCCACGTATTGATGACCTGTTTGACCAGTTGCAAGGAGCACAATTCTTTTCAAAGATCGATCTTCGTTCTGGATATCATCAGTTGAAGGTTAGAACTGAGGATATTCCAAAGACGGCTTTTAGAACTCGGTACGAGCATTATGAATTCCTAGTCATGTCCTTTGGATTGACTAATGCTCCTGCTGCCTTCATGGATATGATGAACCGGGTATTCAAGGAATATTTGGATCACTTTGTGGTCGTCTTTATTGATGACATCCTTATTTATTCCAAAAGCCGTGAAGATCATGAGCAACACTTGAGGCTGGTACTCCAAAAGCTTCGTGAATACAAGCTTTATGCCAAGTTGAAGAAATGCGAGTTCTGGCTGGAGGAGGTAGCATTCCTTGGGCACGTAGTATCAAGTCGTGGAATATCGGTTGACCCGACAAAGATTGAAGCTATTCAAAGCTGGGAGCAACCTAAATCAGTGACCGAAGTACGTAGCTTTCTTGGTTTGGCTGGTTATTATCGGAGATTCGTGGAAGAATTTTCTCGAATTGCTACTCCATTAACTCAGCTGACTCGAAAAGATACAATGTTCGGTTGGAGCAAAGAATGTGAGAAGAGTTTTCAAGAACTCAAGAGGAGACTCATTTCAGCACCTGTTCTAACAATACCATCTGGCTCGGAGGGATTTGTCATCTACAGTGATGCTTCGAGCAAAGGGTTGGGATGCGTTCTCATACAACATGGAAAAGTCATAGCCTATGCATCAAGACAACTCAAGGAATATGAGAGAAATTATCCTACTCATGATCTAGAGTTGGCAGCTGTTGTCTTTGCACTTAAAATTTGGAGGCATTACTTGTATGGGGAGAAGGTGGAGATCTTTACGGATCATAAAAGCCTTAAATATTTCTTCACTCAAAAGGAACTCAACATGCGACAACGACGTTGTCTTGAACTGTTGAAAGATTATGATCATACCATTCAATACCATCCTAGAAAAGCGAACGTGTTAGCTGACGCATTGAGTAGAAGATCATATGCAAGTACGAGTGCGACATTGTCAACACAAAGGCCCATTTTGTGTGATTTGCAAAGGATGGAGATAGAGTTAAAGACTCCAGGGACCCATGTGATGATGGAGAATATACGAGTAGAACCGACTTTAATCGATAAAGTTAAAACTGCTCAAGCTATAGACCTGGAGCTGATGCGTATGAGGAAGAAAGTGCAAGAAGGTGCTATGCCGGAAGCAAGAATCGATGAAGAAGGAATACTTCGAGTCAACTCCAGACTTTGTGTTCCTAACAACCCTGATTTAAAGTATGAAATCATGATGGAGGCGCACAACACACCGTTTGCAATCCATCCTGGAAGTACCAAAATGTATCATGATCTTCGTCATACATTTTGGTGGAGCAATATGAAGAGAGAGATAGCGTTGTTTATCTCAAGGTGTCTAACTTGTCAACGAGTCAAAGCGGAGCATCAAGTACCAAAAGGTCCATTGCAACCACTTGAAATTCCAGAATGGAAGTGGGAGCACATTACCATGAATTTCGTTACCGGTCTTCCTAGGGTTTCTCAAGGTATTGATGCGATTTGGGTCATTGTTGATAGATTGACCAAGTCTGCTCATTTCTTACCGATACGAGAAACTTATACACTTGAACGTCTTGCTCGTATGTACATAAACGAGATTGTAAGACTGCATGGTATGCCAGTATCCATAGTTTCTGACCGAGACCCAAGATTCACTTCACGATTTTGGGTTAGTTTACAAAAAGCTATGGGCACGAATTTACGATTTAGTTCAGCATATCATCCTCAGACGGACGGACAATCAGAGAGGACTATTCAAACTCTTGAAGATCTATTAAGACTCTGTGTCTTTGACTTCAAGGGAAGTTGGGACAAGTTCTTACCATTGGTGGAGTTTTCCTACAACAACAGTTATCAAGCAAGTATTGGCATGGCTCCATTCGAAGCATTGTATGGAAGAAAATGTCGTTCTCCAGTATGCTGGGATGAGGTGGGTGAAGCAACGTTGTTGGGACCGGAGTTGGTACGTATGACTACAGAAAAGATTCAAACGATCCGACAACGTATAAAAACCTCACAAGATCGACAAAAGAGTTATGCTGATCTTCATCGAAAGGACGTGAAATTTGATGTAGGAGATCATGTGTTCTTACGTGTTGCTCCATGAAAAGGAGTTACGAGATTTAGAAAGAGAGGAAAGCTCAATCCTCGATTCATCGGTCCATTTTTAATCCTCGATCGAGTAGGAACTGTGGCTTATAGACTCGCTTTACCGCCAAGTATGTCTCGTGTTCATAACGTTTTTCACATATCCATGTTACGCAAATATGTGGAAGACCCGAACCACATTATTGAGTTAGAACCGGACGAAATAGTGGAGCATTTGACGTATGAAGAAGTTCCTGTTCAAATCTTGGATAAGAAGGAACATATTCTACGCTCCAAGGTTATACCTCAAGTCAAAGTTTTATGAAGAAACCACGATGTTGAGGAAATGACTTGGGAGTTAGAATCTGAAATGAAATCAAGGTATCCTTATCTCTTCGATATACCAGGTACGTACCCTAATTTCGAGGGCGAAATTTCATAAGAAGGGGAGGTTGTAAGACCCCAACTTTTATAAATAAAGATGAATTTTCTATAAATATCATTTTTGAATATTATGGAGTTAATTTGATATAATGTTATAGTTGTGGGTAATATTTATAAATTTTGCAAAGTACGCAAGTTGTTATATAATATTCGATTGGTCGGGGAATATTCGTTTTAACAGGGAATATTCGTACAACGACACAATCATTGGTGGACCCCACAACAGAATTATTGTCGGATTGAGAAAACGATAAAAATATTTTATTAAAAATAACGGCGGAAGTTTTACCATTGTTACTGTTGAACTACTCGGTAGTAAAAGTACAGTAATACGTGTGGTTGCATAGTAGCACACGATATTGATTATTAATACTTATGTGAGAAGTCACTCAGTTTGATTCAATTATTGTCAGTTAATAATATGAATTATTTAGCGATAATAACGTTTTGTTTTATTCGTATTATTAACGTAATAAAACAGAAACATCTTTTTATATAAAACAGAATACTTTATTAAAGTTATTCTATAAATAGAATATATTATATTTTATTTAAAAGATTTTTCTTTAAATATGGACCGTCAGATTAAAGTAATCAATCTGGACCGTTCATGGATTAGTTACTATGCATTCTATTTTTCTATAAATAGCAGCCCATTCCTTCATTATTTCTTACCAATTCACTGAACTCTAGAGAGAGAAACTATAGAGAGAGAGAAGAAGAGTATTCTGCTACTTAACTACTTCCTTATTTCAGCTCTTCTTTAAAACGGTAAGGGGTGTTATTCTTTCTTATTCATGAAGAGAACTGTTGTTATTCCATTTTTTATTATTCTGTTGGAATAACCTGTATACGCGGTCTACCCTATACTTGGTGACATTCTTCTATTATTCTGTTGGAACATCCTGTCTGTGTGTTTTACACCGGACCTGGTTCCGTTTTTATTATTATTCTGTTGGAACATCCTGTCTGTGTGTTTTACACCGAACCTGGTTCCGTCTTGTTATTATTCTGTTGGAACATCCTGTCTGTGTGTTTTACACCGGACCTGGTTCCATTATGTATTATTCTGTCGGAATATCCTGTCTGTGCGTTTACACCGGACCTGGTTCCATTATTTATTATTCTGTCGGAATATCCTGTCTGTGCGTTTACGCCTGACCTGGTTCCATTATTTATTATTCTGTTGGAATAACCTGTTTGTGCGGTCTATCGCATGCATGGTGATTTCTTTTGTTATTCCATTCTTTATTGTACTTAGTTGGTTAAGTTTTGACTTCTATACTCCATGAAATTTGTGGAATATCCTTGATAATTGCGTTTCATCCAGTATCTTTTCATGAAAATATTCTTCTAAGCATTCTTGAATTTTACTCCACAAAGCAGTATCATGTTGACAATTTGGACGTTATTAATTCTTGGATAAATTAATTCTTAAACTTGTTTTATTGAATTCTTATATCATTGTCATCATCCTCATGTTTATAAAATGTTGAAAGTCATCTGTGGCATGTAGTGCATAGATGGACTTGGTATGATTATGACCAGGGATTATTCGGTATAATCATGACCGTAATGTTACAAATGATGTGGTAAAAGTCGTCATTGGCCCGTAGTGCATTGATGGACAGTTGTTGGCATGATCATGACCATTAATGAATACACGAATATCCTTGGCCGTAGTGCAGGGGTGATTAGATGATGTGGATTATTTTATTAAGCTGAGTCACAGCGATAACAGTGTTGAAAAACCTTTTAAATCATAAAAGATAGTAGAGTTTATTTTCTACTTGACTCTTTTAATGGATTGCTTGTTCCGCTGCAGTTAAACTTGATGTCTATTATATTTTATCAGTTTAACATTGTTGAAGGCTAATGATAATTTATTCTGCATTATCTTAGTCATAATATTTCTTACTGGGCTAGTTGAGCTCACCCTTTCTTTCACTGTTCTCTTCAGGAAATGAGAACGTAGCTGGGGCAAGTCGGGGAACGGAGTGATGGTTTGAATGATAGTATTAGTTAGTAGTCCTCACTATTTTATGTAATAGTGTGTTAATAAATGTAATGAGGACTCCTTTTGAGTATGAATACTCTCTAGAAGATAATATTTGTATTCAAACTCACAGTTTATGTTTTGTCGTATTGTACACGGTAGTTGTATTAGTAAGTTGTATTTGTATTCTATACTATGTATCTGACGACCCAAGATGGGTGATGTATACCTAATTTTGGGGGCGTCACATCTATATTGTGCCTACTGAGAACTAACAACTTGTTTATCATATATGGTGTTAATTAGAAATTTTGAAGGTATTAGATTAGAGCGAAAAGTAAATTCAAGCTAAAACTAATATATATACTTTTATGGTCTACTCTTTGGTATTATTCTTCGTGTTGTTTATGTGAATCAGGAGTCATGTCTTCGTCAAGCAATGGTGTAGGAAGGATGAATGGTGACTTGCGCTACATACCTAGGCGATGTAAATGTGGAAAAAAAAGAGCAAGTGGAAGAATTGTTGACTCGAACAAACCATCGAAGGGGAGGTTATAATTTGTATGTGATGAGTGTGAGTTTTGGGCATGGTGCTTGCCTTCTACAACAAACTCAAGTGGAATAGTCAGTGGCCCCAATGAAGACAATGACAGAATGGGAACATTGGTGAGTGGAACAAAATACAAGTGTTCGTGTGAGCTGAATAACATACCAAGTAGGATGATAGTTGTTGAAAGTAATATGAAGATGATAATTGTTGTTGGACTTGTTGTAAGACCCCAACTTATTATTAAATGAAATTGAATTTCCTCTATTTATTATTTTGAAATAGTAAGGGTTGATTTGATTAATGTGGTTATTTATGGGTAAAATGCACAAATATTTCAAATAAGCAAGTGGTTATAAAATATTCATTGTTGTCGGGGAATATTCGTTTGGTCGTGGAATATTCTTACTGTCGGGGAATATTCATACGACGGCGCAGCCTTGTGTGGGCCCCATAACGGAAAGCGATTGGATGAAGAAAATGACAAGTATAAGTTGTTTATAAATAACGGCGTAGTTGTTACCGTTAATACTGTTGAAATACTCGGTGGTTAAACCACAGTAGCACACGGTATTCCACCAATTATTGATTCTTACGTAAGAAGGCACTACTCAATAATTATTACAGTAATTACTGTTTAATATTTTATTTTATTGATTCAATATTTGTTGCATTGATATTTTATATTACTGTTATTCAATAATTGTCACTACACAATATTTTTCATTATCGGAGCAATAATTCATATTATCTGAATAATATTATTAGATAACATTATTGATAATGTCTAGAAATTTCTGTCTAAGGAGAAGTTTGGTCATCTAATTGCGCGCCAGTAAGGAGAAATTCTTATTGGAAAACCCCTCTTTCTTAGGAACGGCCTGGTTGTCAGCATTGTGATTATGTAATATTATTTGTGAATAATTAATTATTGATTTATATGATAAGAAAAATATTTATTTTATGTGAATATAAATGGAGAAAATTTTAAAGTGACAATTATTGAAAAAATGATATTTTATCTTTTTCTGATAAAAAATTCATTTAAATATATTATTATATTATAATAATATAATAATGGTGATATTTTTACAATGAATATGGGATATATGAGTATATGAGGAGGAGGAGTATTTTTATTACTAAAAATATTTAAAACATGTTTGTGACCCCATTTCTTGACTGAAATTTGATTATAACCTGTAAAATCGTCTGTATATGAATTTCGGTCAATTTCTGTTTAGAATTTGGAAAAACTTTCTTCTGCAAAATTGTAGAGAATGGAATTTCCTATAAAAGAAACATAAGGTTTGAATTTTTCTGATAAAAGTCTATTTATTATGAATTATTGAAGTTCTGAAGTTCCAAAATAATTGATTTTTGAAGTTTTAAATATTTTTTTTTAATAAAAACGTTTTTTACACTTTGGTGGGCCCCACTTGCATATGTTAATGGCTGAATTCAGATCTTCAAAAGTGGGCGTAGGAAAAATTTAATAAATAATATTATTTTATTAAATTTTCTGCTACGGTATTTTAAGCATTTTTCTATAAATAGGGTGCTTAGGTTAGAATTAAAATTCACACCAGAAACTGAAGTTTTCTCTCTCTTTCTCTCTCTATATTATCGAGCGTATTCTTGTGAGTATTTTAAGACTTTTGAGTGTTGCTATACGGTGCAAGTTCCTTCAGCACTATATCCAGTATTCCAGTCAGAAGTACTGTCTTTTTGGAGGTAAAAGATGTTATTTTTTTATAAATGATATTATTTCTTTCAATATCATTATGTCGAAATATTGATCTGAATTTTTTATCAAATTTAGAACTTTTTGTGTCGAGATTACTATTCACGTATACGACACTTTTCACGTATACGACACTATTCACCGAAAAATTAAATTTTCGTTTTTGTCCAAGATATCTATTATGGATACTAGCTTTGATTGTATCCATGTTTTGATCATTCTTGAATTTTACTTCGCTATGATTATTTATGAAGTATTTTTGAACTCGAATTGTTTAAAGTACGAATCTTTAATATTTGTTCTTTTGTTTCACTGGATTCGTTTTCTTTAAAAGATTTTTCATCATCCTCAATCCTAAATGATGATATAACTGAATATCTTTGGCATGTAGTGCAAAGATGAATAATTTTTTATGAATATCTTTGGCCCGTAGTGCAAAGATGAACAGGTGTTTAAATGAACATGACCAACTGATAAATATCTTTGGTCTGTAGTGCAAAAATGAATATTTGATTCCAGATATATATATATTGATTGATGTTACAGGGATAAAATATCGATGATGGACTTTTAAATTCATAGATGATAGTATATTTCATTCTCTACTTAACTCTTCTAATGAATTATTATTTCCGCTGCGAATATTGATTTAAAACTTGTTGTCTATTGTATTCTATCAGATTTTTCCCTGTTCAAGACTAACGATAATTTGTTATATATTATCATAGTCATAATATTCTTTACTGGGCTAGTTGAGCTCACTCTTTTCCTTTTTGTTTCATTTTTCTTCTCAGGAGGCGAAAATGTAGCAAGTACTAGTCGGGGTATGGAATGATGGTTCTAGAAAGTTGTTTATTAGTCCTCGCCATTTTTGTAAAATAATGTATCAATAATTGTAATGAGGACTTATTTGGGTGTGAATATTGTCTAGATGACAATATTTGTATTTAAACTCACAGTTTATGTGTTGTATTATTAAAGTTGTAGTTGTTTCTGTACCATGTTATTGACAACTCAAAATGGGTGATGTATACCTATTTTGGGGGCGTCACAATTGGTATCAGAGCTCAGGGATATGATCTCTGACAAAAATCGGGGAATAGAACTAGGAGGGAAGAGACGAGTAAAACCTTCGCTAGTGTGTCTTACCTAAGCTTATTTGTTGGTTGGTCAGTATATAGGGATATTATGTGATATGTTGATTTCTTTAATTAACCCTTGTTTTACGGTAGTATTTGAGAATGTCGACTGAGAATGCTAACAGTGGAGTAAATGAGACTGTGGAGACACCTTTACTCACCAACGAGGAGAACGTGCAACAGGCTGGCAATGTTCCTCCTGTAAACAACACCACTGAGTAAATGATGAACAATGGAATGTTTAGAAGCTTTTTGCAGTTCATGCAAAATCAGACAAGGGAGACTCATATACAAAATACAGGTGGAAATGATAGCAACGCACGGTTTGTTACGGCCAAGCAGTTCAAAGAGTTGGGACCACCAGAATTCTGGGGAAAGCCGGATCCAATTAAGGCGGAGACGTGGGTCAAGCAAATTACCAAGATATTCAATGTCTTGGAATACACAGAGGAACAGAAGGTTCCATTTGCCACCTTTATGTTCCGTAATGAGGCAAATTATTGGTGGGAATCTGTGAAGCGTACCCATCCAGCCGCACTCAGCATGTCTTGAGAGACATTTCAGAAATTGTTCAATGACAAGTACTTTACTGAAAGTATTCGTCATATGAAGGAGGTAGAGTTTATTAGACTGGAGCAGAACAACATTACGGTGTCCCAATACGAGGCGAAGTTCGCGGAGTTATCCAGGTTTGCACCTCATTTGGTGGAGAATGAGGAACGTATGACACAGATGTTTCTGAGAGGTTTGAAACCCGACATACGTCAGTATCTCATTTCTCATAAATTTTTTCTATATTCAGATGTTGTCAACAGGGCTCAATTATTAGAGCGAGATAACGAGTACGTTCAACCAAGGGACCACAACCAGGATCGTACTGGTGACAGCAATCATCGGAGCAACGATAACCAGCGGGGAAAGAAGAACACAGATAAAAGCGGTAACCACTCTGGTGGTAATCGTGGCCATGATAATAGAAGAAGCGAGTGGGGGGAAGATTTTAAAAAGAGAAAATTCAACAATGACAATGTGAAGACGTCAGCACCAGCAACAACTGGTTCTAAGGGAGGAGAACGACCACCGGTCGTATGCTACAAATGCAGAAAAGAGAGACATATCAGCCCAAACTGTCCACAACAGTTCAAGGTATGCTATAATTGTGTAAAGGAAGGACATATCGCTCGAGATTGTACGGTAGCGAAACCAAGTCCAGTGGGGATGGTGACTCAAAAGGTTGTCCCAAAAAAGTCAAAGTCAACGGTTCCTGGAAGAGCATTTGTCGTGACGGGTCAAAATGCAAGGAACTCAAACGAGGTGATTACGGGTAAGCTAATCATAAATTATTGTGAAGTTTATACCTTACTAGATACCGGTGCTACCCATTCATTTATCTCTCCTGCTTGTGCTCAACATTTAAACTTGACTCCAGAGAAATTAGACTTTGGCCTATCTGTGGAGACTCCGTTAGGAGAAACTTTTATAACATCCACTGTTTATAAATCTTGTTTGATCCAAGTTGGCACCATCACATTACCTGTTGATCTTATCTCTTTAAAGATACTTGCTTTTGATGTGATTTTAGGGATTAATTGGTTAACTACTCATTATGCCAAAATTGATTGTTTTCGTAAGGTTGTTAGTTTTCATATTCCTAACCAACCTGTTGTACGAATTCAAGCAACTAAACCACAAAAATCAATTACTGTCATATCAAGTCATAAAGCTATTCGTTTATTGAAAAACGGATGTCAAGCTTTCTTAGCCCATGTTATGGATTTGAATAAAGACACGTCAGATTTGAATAATATTCCTGTTGTTAGTGACTTTCCTGACGTATTTTCTGAAGAACTTCCCAGTCTACCCCCAGAACGTGAAGTTGAATTCTTTATTGATCTTGAACCTGGTACAAAGCCCATTTCTAAAACCCCATATCAAATGGCTCCTATATTGAACTTCAGGAGTTAAAGGTCCAACTACAGGAATTGTTGGACATCGGTTTCATTCGTCCTAGTACATCTCTTTGAGGTGCTCCTGTTTTATTCGTAAAGAAGAAAGACGGGAGTATGCGACTTTGTATTGAATACCGGAAATTGAACCATGTCACCATCAAGAATAGGTATCCGCTACCTCATATTGATGACCTGTTTGACCAGTTACAAGGAGCACAATTCTTCTCAAAGATCGATCTTCGTTCTGGATATCATCAGCTGAAGATTAAAACTGACGATATTCCAAAGACTGCATTCAAAACTCGGTACGGACATTATAAATTCTTAGTCATGTCTTTCGGATTGACTAATGCTCCTGCGGCTTTTATGGATATGATGAACCGAGTATTCAAGGAATATTTGGATCAGTTCGTTGTTGTCTTTATTGATGACATCCTCATATATTCTAAAAGTCGTGAAGATCATGAGCACCATTTGAAGCTGCTACTCTAAAGGCTTCGTGAAAATAAGCTATATGCCAAGTTGAAGAAATGCGAGTTCTGGCTTGAGGAAGTAGCATTCCTTGGGCACGTGGTGTCAAAACATGGAGTATCTGTTGACCCAGTGAAAATTGAAGCAATACAAAGTTGGGAGCAACCTAAGTCGGTGACCGAAGTACGTAGCTTTCTGGGCTTAGCTGGTTATTATCGGAGATTCGTGGAAGGATTTTCTCGAATCGCTACTCCGTTAACTCAGTTGACTCGGAAGGATACAAAATTCGTATGTAGTGAGGAATGCGAAAAGAGTTTTCAAGAGCTCAAGAGGAGACTCATTTCGGTACCTGTTCTGACAATACCATCTTGTTCGGATGGATTTGTTATCTACAGCGATGCTTTGGACAAAGGGTTAGGACGTGTTCTCATGCAACATGGGAAAGTCATAGCCTATGCCTCGCGACAACTTAAAGAATATGAGAGGAATTATCCAACTCATGATCTAAAGTTGGCAGCAGCCATTTTTGCGCTAAAGATCTGGAGGCACTATCTATATGGGGAGAAAGTGGAGATATATTCAGATCATAAAAGCCTCAAATATTTCTTCACCCAAAAGGAACTCAACATGCGGCAACGATGTTGGCTCGAGCTGTTGAAAGATTACGATCACACTATTCAATACCATCCTAGAAAAACAAACGTGGTAGCTGACGCGTTGAGTAGAAGATCATATGCGGGAACAAGTGCGATGCTGTCAACACAAAGGCCCATTTTGGATGATTTACAAAAGATAAAGATAGAATTCAAGACTCCGGGGACCCATGCGATGATGTCAAATATATGCATAGAACCAACTTTAATCGATAAAGTTAAGGTTGCTCAAGCCACAGACCCAGAGCTGATGCGTATGAAGAAGAAAGTACAAGAAGGTGTTATCCCAGAAGCAAGAATCGATGAAGAAGGAATACTTCGAGTCAACTCCAGACTTTGTATTCCTAACGATTCTGACCTGAAACATAGAATCATGATGGAGGCATACAACACACCGTTTGCAATTCACTCTGGAAGTACCAAAATGTATCGTGATCTTCGACATACATTTTGGTGGAACAATATAAAGAGAGAGATTGCGAAGTTTATCTCGAGGTGTTTAACTTGTTAACGTGTAAAGGCGGAGCATCAAGTGCCTAATGGTCCATTGCAACCACTTGAGATTTTGAAATGGAAGTGAGAACACATTACCGTGGATTTCGTTACAGGTCTTCCCACGGTTTCTCAAGGCATAAATGCTATTTGGGTTATTGTTGATAGATTAACTAAGTCAGCTCATTTCTTGCCGATACGGGAGACTTATTCCCTTGAACGTCTTGCTCGTATGTACGTAAATGAGATTGTGAGATTGCATGGCATGCCAGTATCCATAGTTTCGGATCGTGACCCAAGATTCACTTCACGATTTTGGGTTAGCTTGCAAAAAGCTATGGGCACGGATATACGATTCAGTTCGGCATACCATCCTCAAACGGACGGATAATCAGAGAGGACTATTCAAACTCTTGAAGATCTATTAAGACTCTGTGTCTTAGACTTCAAAGGGAGTTGGGATAAGTATTTACCATTGGTGGAGTTCTCTTACAACAACAGTTATCAGGCAAGTATAGGGGTGGCTCCATTCGAAGCATTATATGGACGAAAGTGTCGCTCTCCAATATGTTGGGATGAGGTGGGTGAAGCAACATTGTTGGGACCCAAGTTAGTACGTATTACTACAAAAAAGATCTAAATGATTCGACAACGTATACAAACGGCACAGGATCGACAAAAGAATTATGCGGATCTTCATCGAAAGGACGTGTAATTTAGTATTGGGGATTATGTATTGTTGCGTGTTACTCCATGGAAGGGAGTTACAAGATTTGGGAAGAGAGAAAAGCTCAATCCACGATTTATTGTTCCATTTCAAATTCTTGACCGAGTAGAAAATGTGGCCTATAGACTCGCGTTACCTCCAAGCATGTCTCGTGTTCATAATATTTTTCATATATCTGTGTTCGTAAATATGTGAAAGACCCAAACCACGTTATTGAGTTAGAACCGGACGAGATAGTCGAAGACTTAACGTATGAAGAGGTACCTGTCAAGATCTTGGATAGGAAAGAGCATGTCCTACGCACAAAGGTCATACCACAAGTCAAAATTTTGTGGAGGAACCATGCTATAGAGAAAATGACCTGGGAGTTGGAAACGGAAATGAAAGCGAGGTATTCTCACCTTTTCGAAACACCAGGTACGTACGTCAATTTCGAGGATGAAATTTCATAAGGAGGAGAGGTTGTAAGACCCCAACTTATTATTAAATGAAATTGAATTTCCTCTATTTATTATTTTGAAATAGTAAGGGTTGATTTGATTAATGTGGTTAGTTATGGGTAAAATGCGCAAATATTTCAAA
The DNA here is from genome assembly GCA_016801055.1 of Panax notoginseng. NCBI lineage: Eukaryota > Viridiplantae > Streptophyta > Magnoliopsida > Apiales > Araliaceae > Panax > Panax notoginseng. The sequence continues at coordinate 27,294,713 of CM029020.1, read as the reverse complement.
TAAGCAAGTGGTTATAAAATATTTATTGTTGTCGGGAAATATTCGTTTGGTCGTGGAATATTCTTACTGTCGGGGAATATTCGTACGACGACGCAGCCTTGTGTGGGCCCCATAACGGAAAGCGATTGGATGAAGAAAATGACAAGTATAAGTTGTTTATAAATAACGGCGTAGTTGTTACCGTTAATACTGTTGAAATACTCGGTGGTTAAAATACAGTAGCACACGATATTCCACCAATTATTGATTCTTACGTAAGAAGGTACTACTCAATAATTGTTACAGTAATTACTGTTCAATATTTTATTTTATTGATTCAATAATTGTTGCATTGATATTTTATATTACTGTTATTCAATAATTGTCACTACACGATATTTTTTATTATCGGAGCAATAATTCATATTATCTGAATAATATTATTAGATAATATTATTGGCAATGTCTAGAAAGTTCTATCTAAGGAGAGGTTTGGTCATCTAATTGCGCACCAGTAAGGAGAAATCCTTATTGGAAAGCCCCTCTTTCCTAGGAACGGCCTGGTTGTCAGTATTGTGATTTTGTAATATTATTTGTGATTAATTAATTTGTGATTTATATGATAAGGAAAATATTTATTTTATGTGGATATAGATGGAGAAAATTTTAAAGTGATAATTGTTAAAAAAAATGATATTTTATCTTTTTCTGATAAAAAATTCATTTAAATATATTATTATATTATAATAATATAATAATGGTGATATTTTTACAATGAATGTGGGATATATGAGTATATGAGGAGGAGTATTTTTACTATTAAAAATATTTAAAACATGTTAACATGTTTGTGACCCCATTTTTTGACTGAAATTTGATTATAGCTTGTAAAATCATCCGTATGTGGATTTCGGTCAATTTTTGTTTAGAATTTGGAAAAACTTTCTTCTGCAAAGTTGTAGAGAATGGAATTTCCTATAAATAAGACATAAGGTTCGAATTTTTCTGATAAAAGGGCTATTTATTATGAATTATTGAAGTTCTGAAGTTTCAGAATAATTGCTTTTTGAAGTTTTAATTTTTTTTTAATAAAAATGTTTTTTACACTTTGGTGGGCCCCACTTGCACATGTTAATGGCTGAATTCAGATCTTCAAAAGTGGGCGTAGAAAAATTTTAATAAATAATATTATTTTATTAAATTTTCTTCTTTGGTGTTCTAAGCATTTTCCTATAAATAGGGTGCTTATGTTAGAATTGAAAATCACACCAGAAACTGAAGTTTTCTCTCTCTATATTATCGAGCGTATTCTTGTGAGTATTTTAAGACTTTTGAGTGTTGTTATACGGTGCAAGTTTCTTCAGTACTATATCTAGTATTCCAGTCAGAAGTACTGTCTTTTTGGAGGTAAGGGATGTTAATTTTTTTATAAATGATATTATTTCTTTCAACATCATTATGCCAAAATATTGATCTGAATTTTTTATCAAATTTGGAACTTTTTGTGTCGGGATTACTATTCACGTATACGGCACTATTCACGTATACGACACTATTCACGAATACGGCACTATTTACCGAAAAATTAAATTTTCATTTTTGTCTAAGATATCTATTATGGATACTAGCTTTGATTGTATCCATATTTTGACCATTCTTGAATTTTACTTTGCTATGATTATTTATGAAGTATTTTTGAACTTTGATTGTTTAAAGTACGAATCCTTAATATTTGTTCTTTTGTTTCACTGGATTCGTTTTTTTTAAAAGATTTTTCATCATCCTTAGTCCTAAATGATGATATAACTGAATATCTTTGGCATGTAGTGCAAAGATGAATGATTTTTTGATGAATATGTTTGGCCCGTAGTGCAAAGATGAATATGTGTTTAGATGAACATGACCAACTGATGAGTATCTTTGGCCTGTAGTGCAAAGATGAACATTTGATTCCATATATATATATATTGATTGATGTTACAGGGATAAAATATTGATGATGGACTTTTAAATTTATAGATGGTAGTAGATTTCATTCTCTACTTAACTCTTCTAATGAATTATTATTTCCGCTGCGAATATTGATTTAAAACTTGTTGTCTATTGTATTCTATCAGATTTTTCCCTGTTGAAGATTAACGATAATTTGTTCTATATTATCTTAGTCATAATATTCTTTACTGGGCTAGTTGAGCTCACCCTTTTCCTTTTTGTTTCATTTTTCTTCTCAGGAGGCGAGAATGTAGCAAGTACTAGTCGGGGTATGGAATGATGGTTCTAGAAAGTTGTTTAGTAGTCCTCACCATTTTTGTAAAATAATGTATCAATAATTGTAATGAGGACTTATTTGGGTGTGAATATTGTCTAGATGATAATATTTGTATTTAAACTCACAGTTTATGTGTTGTATTAATAAAGTTGTAGTTGTTTCTGTACCATGTTATTGACAACTCAAAATAGGTGATGTATACCTATTTTGGGGGTGTCACACTTGTGTTGTATTTCATGTCAGTCATGATGTATTTTATTAGTAACAAGTGAATGTATAAACTAAATGAGTGTAGTTTAGGAGACCAATGGTAGCAAGCCTTTTTCTTCGTTAGACTTTATGTTATAGATCCATGGAATTAGTTCTTCATCTTTAAATTATTGGATTGCAAATTTTGTTTTATATATGTTCTTTGGACATAACTTGTTGGATTTATGTTAATAGTAGCTGATTTTGATGTATGGATTTCACTCAACATTAAATGTAATTCACATAAAAAAGAGAAGTAATGTTTAATGTGAAGATGGTAAGTAAAAATTCTATGGATGATAGTTGTTGAAAGTAATGTGAAGATGATAATGTTTAATGGTAATGTTTCATGGAATGTATAAACTGTCTTCATGGAATGAAATATTGCAAGGTGATTAAACAAGGTGTAATAAAGCAATATTGCAAAAATAATTCCAAAATGGACAATCAACATTGTCAAAACACTGCCCATTGATGCCAACTAGCAGACAAAGTATAAACCTTGTTCCTACTGTTAATTCTACCAACTATAAAACACTGTCCAAAAACTACCCATTGATGCCAACTATAGTAGACAAAGTATACACATTCAACATTGTCAAAAACAGTTACAAGACAAAAATGCTCCAAAAACTACCCATTGAAACATTAAAGCCTTAATCCCCCCAGTCCTCCCCTTTTTGGTGATCTGCCTATCTTGCTCTTTATAGCTCCCTTCCTTATGTTCTTCACCGTAGGATGTGAGCTTGAAACAGGCTGATTACTCCACATAGTAGACAAAGTTGGTATAGGATTAGGTTGAGAGCTTGATTTAGGTTGATTAGGTATTTCTGAAGTTGTTGTTGTAGCAGTAGCAGTCCCTTTACTTGATTGTCCTCTAGTATGCAGCTTTTGTGGCCTGGGATTTGGTTGAAAAGTAATGCACATATGATATGTTATCCCACATAAAGGTTTCAAACAAAGGTAGTGCGCAAGCAACAGGTCATCAATCTATCAATCCAACACATAGTCATATTCATAACATAGCAACATGTCATTAATCTATCAGTCCAATACAAATAAGTTAACCTTTACAATGTCAAAAACAGTTTTCAGATCTGACTATCAGTCCAGACCTTGTTGAAAGGTTTCTTGCTACTTGTTTAATCACACATAAACAAATCATCTTATATCAACTATAGAACAATAACTTGAGGAAATGTTGCTTATTCCAACTAAAATTGTAAAGATAAAAATATATCACTGATCGAAAGACATGAAAATTGTAAAGATGCTGTATAATGTATATGCAACATGAATTGGGAAGAGCCAAGTAATCTATTAACATGCCAATGAACCACGCCAGTCAATGAACACCAACTGACCTAAGCAGATGAACAGTTATCTAATAATGAAATAAGGTACACCAAGTAATCTACTAAAATGTACCTTATCAGGAATCTGTTGCACATTAGTTGTAGTCCCTTCAGTGGACTGATGTGGTCTGATAGGAATATCTGACTGTGTTAACTGTGCAGTTGACTGAAAATCAAAACATGTTAAACTGTTATAAATAAGAGTTAAAAATACAATTGATAGTATGAAAAACATAAAGTATATACCTTGTTCATTCTTGATTTAGGATGAAAAGGCAGTGTACATGCCCTGCTGTTATGCCCTAGTGTTAAACACCTTGCACATGTAACAGTGCCACCTTTTCTTGTTGATTTATGTTGCTTTTTTGGTTCATCTGCAGCCTTTCTTATGAGTTTCCTTGGTCTGCCAGTGGGCTTACGATAGAGTGGAGGCTGAATCTGTACAAAATTGGAATGAACCCATTTATGGTGACTTGGCACAGGCTTTATGATAAAGTTATATGCGTGCAAAATTGAATATACTTTATGTCAAACCCCCCTTTAACAGAAAATTCAACTAATGCTTGTCTAAAAATTTCATGATTTGAAAATTCCATTCCAATATCAAATTCTATCTTATTCATATCAGTTGCCTCATTAAACTCCATACATCCATCCCCATCTAAATTATCATCTTCATCTGACAGAACAAACTTCCTTCTTAATGTATCTTTCCCTTCTCCATCATCACCATCACTCCACCAATCCTCTACAAAGACATCATTCATGTTCACCTTTGGTTCATCTATTTTTTTTGCCTTCTTCGAATATATCATCATCCCCAGGCCCCTCTAGATCCTCATCAATCCATGGTGGATGCTCTGCTTCTTCCCCAATATCATTATCAGCTTGTTTTTTAATTTTTTCCTTTGTATGTTTTGCTTGTTTTTTAGGCTTTCCAGTTTGTTTTCCTTTTCCTTTGGTTGTTTATTTTTGCTGCCCTTTATCTGCTTTTTTTTGCTTCCTTTTATCAGTAGTACCACTTTGGTTAATGTTATCAGTTGTTTCACTTTGAATACCAAAGTCTTTTTCATTTTCACTTTGGTTCATGTTATCAGTTGTCAAACCACAAATATGCCTAACAGTTTGGTTAATGTTTTCATTGCCTTCTTCTTCTGGCCTAACAACTTTTATGGGACCCCCCCATTTCTTGTCCATATATATGCACCTCCTCACTCTCTGCATTAACTAAGAAATCAATCATATCAATGACATCTTTGTCATTTTGCATATATAATGCCCCACCTCCCAAATTTCATATCCCGGTACAAGATAATAAATATTCACATTTGAGGCTGGACATAAAGTAGAGTAGTATTCATGTATACTAAGCAAAGAAATGTAATCCAACCCAACATTCTCTATTATTTCTTCACTACCCCCAACATATTTATGTACTGGATCTTGAACAAACTTCCCACCATAATGAAAAATAATTCTGACAGACATTCTGCATTAAACAAATGAAAGAGAAATGTTTGAATATTATACAAAACATTATAACAACAATCACAATGTAGGGGACCAAAGTCAGTGACAGACAAGGGGGGCAATAATAGTAATAAAGAAAGGGGGGACCATAGTACACATGAGCACCAAATTAACAAAATGAACAACAAACAACTCAGTAAGTCTGCAACAAACAGACAAGGTGAACAAAGTGGGGAAAAGTGAACAAAGTACATATGATATCTATCAGACAAGGTGGAATTTACCTAAATCAGTACCAAGCGAAGGTGGGAACCCAATAAATCACGAAGTTGATGTCTTTAATCTCCAAGTTTCACCACGAACACACTAACCCGCACCCTATTTCTCTCGCTTCTCTAGCCCTAGATATCACCACGATCGCTCGCCTCTCTAGCCCTAAATATCAAACTGAAATGAAATGAAACAAAACCCTTATCACATCTGTCGTTTTTAATATATATATATGGAGGGTAATTAAGTCTTTAGCCAACTCAAATAGTAGTTATGACAAAAAGTATTTATGTGTTTCAACTCAAAGTTTAAATATAAAGACGCCGAACTCAAGACGGTGAGCTTAACTTTACTCTAATATTTTTTTGTTGTGTCCTAAATTTAAACTCAAAGAAAGAAAGAAAGAAAAGGTAGGAAACGAAAGTTAAAGGCTACATTGGCGCCATTTGTTTTGGAAACAATTAGCCCTAGAAATTCGGGGGAAAACCTGGGATCCATATTTTACTTATAATCTGTATGTATATATATGTATATACTCGCACTTGCTCAATATTTTCTTACCGTCATTATACTCGACAATATTTATAGATATATAGTACATACATTCATAATTATATTACTCTGTCGTTTGATTGGGAATTTTGCATTCATTGTATTTATAGGGAGGTATTAAGGATAGAGAAACAGAAATTTTTTTTGGTGGGGAGAGAAAAATAATGGCGACGGAGGAGTGCAATAAACAGATGAAAGTGGAAAGAGGTGAATATGGATATTTGCTTGAAGATGTTCCTCACATAACCGATTACATTGATGATCTTCCTGTAAGAGTTCTCTCTTACTATTTAAGAATAAATTAAAATTATTTATACATTTTATACCTTGCTTCTATATATGCATTATCATGTGTGTGTAATACTATCTTTAATGTGATTCCATTTTTGTGGATTTGATGATTTTATGCTAAAAGGAAGCTGATCCGGTTAATGTGGTAAATAATGATTATATTGTGCTTGAATGTTCTTCGCAGACAACCTAGCTTCTACATGTGCTTAAGCGGTATTATAATATATACTCAGCTCAAATCAATAACACATTTTATCCAAAGCTAATTGGGGTAGGCGGGTATTAGAATATCATATTTAATTGATTTGTTTATTATATAGCTCTTGATGCACTCATTGCATTGTAGTTTGAACTTGATGGACGGAATTGGTTAGAAAATTCATTAGTTTGGTTTTGAATGACCAGTGTGCGATTGATTTAACTTTTAATGAATTGGAGTGTAAAAAAAGTTGGAAATTGCTTAAATCTTCAGCAAATCATTTCTCATTTCTGTTTAAAGGTTATTAGCTTTTTAAAAGTCAATTTGAGACAATTTCACATTTAGATTTGGCATGATTTGTGTAAGTTTTGAAGACAATAAATTTCATAATTCCTACTACTATTTAGATAGTTATAAGAATCATAGTATATTAACCAAAAGTAAATAGATTCATATCAGTTTTGGATTTGAAAACTATTGAATAGCAAAAAATACACACACACACCTATTTCTGTTTCTCCAACAAGCTAGTGTATCCTATATGAATCAGATGTCCTGTGTCTAACATTAATCTTATTTTGTTTTTGTCACAGACCTATCCCAATCCATTGCAATTCAACCCTGCATATTCAGTTGTAAAGTGCGTGAAATTTCCTTTTTCTGTTCCCCAAGATGTTTCCTGCTCACATACTTTGCTTGTGATTTTGTATGATTTAAATATATTTTGACGTCCTTTTGATTTCAGGCAGTACTTTGTTCATGCTGATGATACTGTACCCCAAAAGGTTAATTTTACCTTTTAACTTGCTCTGTTTCCTCAAATATATTACTCCCTCCATTCCAAAATATAAGATCACTTGATTCAAAGGCAAGTGATCTTATATTTTGAAACGGAGGTAGTAGTATATATAAAAAGGTTTTATGTCTGTCACTTTGATCCTACTCCATCTTTCATCTCTTTCCCTCTCTGCTCCTCACATAAATTATATCAAATGAAATAAAGCAGATTTTATAGAAAAGTGAAAGCAGAAGTAACCACAAAATTAAGAAATAATATCTAACATGCGCAATTGCATCCTGCTTATTAGTTTGAGCACATGAGTTGATTATAGACCAGTTCTTGCTTGTAAGGTCAGGTTTTACTATTGTTTTTTGTACAGCAACTTTCTATCTTGCAGTCATCTCCTATATATTTTTACTGTTTGTTATATGGTCTTACATGGCCAGGCCACCTAGTGTACTGTCTTAATAAGTTTAACTATAGTTGTAACCACAATGCTATCCCATTTAGGCTAACAAATTTCATAGTATTTCACATGCATATTAGTGACAGCTCTACAATTTTTTTGGCTGTTTACATTTTATAGATTATTGTTCACAAGACTAGTCCAAGGGGAACACATTTTCGACGTGCTGGACCTCGCCAGAAGGTATGTCACCATTTTTCATAAGAGACCTACCAGCATGAATGATTTGATATATATGGTTTTGCTAAGACAATCTTCAATGCCACAGGTGTATTTTGATTCAGATGAAGTGCATGCTTGTATTGTGACATGCGGTGGTTTGTGTCCTGGGCTAAATACAGTGATCAGGGAAATTGTGTGTGCCCTCTACCACATGTATGGCGTTACCAAAGTCCTTGGCATAGATGTGAGTGGGTGGATTCCTTGACATCAATATTGTGTTCAGTAAACTTTATCTTTGAAGGCATTGATGAAAAATGATTTTTTTGTTTCCATTTAAATCCCCTGTGCACGTAATCTTCCTGAATAGAGTTTGTGCCCATATGAAGATCATCATGACTTTAGAATTCTAATTACTCTGTAGTCTGTATATGCATTTCCGAATTGTAGTGGTAGCTTGCATGTTGATTGACGGGGCTTGAATTTATACATATTCCTGTGTGTGTCTGCTCATATTTGTAGCAGAAATATGCAACTTTCGTAATTTCCTGCTACTGCAAAAGGACTTTTGTCCGATATCCTTTCTTTTTGATAATTTAACAACAGATTTTTTACAGCTTTTAAATGCCAAGGCACCATCCCCTGCATATGAATTAACACAAATGGGAGATCTATGCTATATACATTATTTTACTGCAGCTCTTATGATTACCTCCAATTATATACTTTGTGATATGCACAAGAGGAATTACAGCCAATAATTTTGGAACAGATTTTAGGATAGCTCATTTAGTTGAGCCTCTAGGTTATCTGCTGATATTTTTAAGGTATATATTTTCAGTAATATTTGTCATTGTACTAGTAGCCATTATTACGAATCAGTTACTTGTTAAAGAAGAGATCACTTAATCAAATTGGAAATCCTTGCATCTGGTGACTTGATCCTAAAAGTAGTTCAATTAATTATGCTGGTGGAATTTTTCCTCCTATTCAAATTGATGGGAAAATGGCTGAAGTGTTCACTTGTGGGATGTTATGGGAATATTCACCGGTACACAAGCTTCATTCCTCCGTGGCTTGTATCTCTTTGGCTAAAAAATTTAATAGGTTTCGTTTTCCTTGTAAATAGTTTAGACACCACAGTTTTGTTCGGTTCATGTTGTGGATATTGTTCAAAGGTACTGTTTAATCAATGTTCATGGTACACAACGTTATATGATTATGATGTTTAGTCTACTGTCTCTTTAGCACATGATTTGTTACCTGTTTATATCAGTGTGAATTACTGTTACAGTTTTTAATTATTTCAATACAAGTTTTCGTGTAATATAATGACCGAGTAGACTATGATGACCATTGAATTTGAGGTATAAATTACAAATAGTTATCATTGTTTGCTCAAAAATAGTTACGTCTACATTAATAGATTTTTGTGGTTTACAAAAAACTTCTGTTATTAAGTTGCTAGTTATTGATCTCTTAATTCAATACTCAGCATGGATGGTGCACCCCCATTTTGCGCTTTCTAAATAATTTCTTTTCCAAAGAGGAAAAACCGGGGCATGGATGTCAAGTTTTAGGGGTCCATGGACTTCAAACTTGTCACCCTAAAAAAGTTTGGCACTAGGAGAAGCTCTTTGCATGATTTACAAGGAAGCATCTTGTTATATTTTTAAGTCTTTGCCAAGTAAGATAGAGGCTAGATTTGTACACCCAGTGACCCAGGATAATCAGAGCAGCATTTGCTGATGGTCTTCATTGGCTTTTCCTAAAGAGTATCATGCCAAGTATAGATGTTGGCAGGAATATTTGTTTTCATAGCATTGTTTTGTTTTAGAGTCTTTATAAAGATATTTGGAAAGCGAAAATTTTACTTTAAATTACACTTTGTTTATTATCTGATCATCTAATAATTTTTAGACATCTATATGATGCAGGGAGGATATAGAGGTTTCTATGCGAAAAACACCATTCCTTTAACACCAAAGGTAGTAAATGACATCCATAAACGTGGTGGTACAATCATTGGAACATCTCGAGGGGGCCATGATACCGCAAAGATAGTTGACAGCATTCAGGACCGAGGAATTAATCAGGTGGGGGAAATAGAATTCCTTCGGATTCAAATAATAGCGCATAATGGCAGTACTCCTTCCCATTTCTTCTTTTATAATTTTATCTACTTGAAACGAGTATAGAATCATTCCCATATTTGCCAGGGTTCATTGATTTTAATATCTGTTACTTTATGCTTCATCAATTATTAAATGGTACTGATTTATTCTTTAGTGGTTCAGGTTTATATAATTGGAGGAGATGGAACTCAGAGAGGTGCAGCTGTCATTTACGAGGTAATTTTATTTCCTAACAGTAGGGTGAACACGGCCTGTTTTGGTTGGTTTATGTGTTCTATAAAACCAAAACTAATTATGTAAATTTTTGAAACTACACAAAAGTAACAACAATATAAATAAATTTTAGGAATTTAATCTTAACACAAAAAGTTTAAAAACCTGAAAATGTAAAGAACACAGAGAGAAAAGTTTAGGTTTCAGTAAATTCTAAACTCAAACTTTTGTCTCTTCTAGTTTTCCTCATTTCTGCAGCAAAATCTTTTATGCCAGTAAACGACGATGAAGATTTAGTTGGAGAGAGCAGATCGATAGAGAATAGAAGGAGATCTCATGCTAGTAGGACTAGGAGCCGGTGTAATTGATTTGAATTATGCATGTACTCATTGGACGTAAAGAAGATTGATCGAGGGAAAAGAGAAGGTAGATTGTTGGAGTTTGGAGAGGCATATTATTGGATTATTGGGAGAGAACAGATTGCTAGGCCTGGACTATATGACTAATAAAATTCATAATATGGATTGCATAGTGTATCATTTACTTTTAGCCAATACTACTATACTAGTATGAATATTGTGAACTGACTAAAGTTTCTGTTGATTACAAGATTTACTGTTTTAAAGATTTATATGATTAATTTTAATTTTGAATTTGAAATCGTCTCAAAAAAATTTCAAAAGTCAAATTGCTCTTATATTTTGGAGTGGAGGGAGTATTATTTCACACACTAAACATTTATTGTGCAACTTTGTTGTCTTTTTGGGACTTCCCAAAAAGGAACTTTTCTCTGATATAATGGGAGGGAGGGAGTAGTAAAATTGGTTATAGTTTAATATTTTATGCATGTTAGATTTTCTCAGTAAAGTCTTATTCTCATCTTGCAGGAAATTAGACGGCGTGGTCTGAAAGTTGCAGTTGCAGGGATCCCAAAAACTATTGATAATGACATTCCGGTATTGGTCATTTCCTAATCTTCATTTATAGGTTTCATATTTTTTGTAAACTCCTGCATTAGTAAACTTAACTCATCCCATCAACCTAATCCTGACACTTGGGGGTCAGCGTAAACCAGGCTTTAATGCTCATAATTTTTCTATGTTAGATTATGTATACGTTTGTGATATTATGTCCTCTTCTGTACACCGACTTTATCCCCAGTAATTTCTCTATGGAGCCCCTTTTGTAATTTGTTAACAATTCAGTGGTGGATTGAATTTTGGCTCAGGTCATTGACAAGTCATTCGGTTTTGATACTGCTGTAGAGGAGGCTCAACGGGCCATCAATGCTGCACATGTTGAAGCTGAAAGTACTGAGAATGGTATTGGTGTAGTGAAGCTAATGGGTCGCTACAGCGGTAATTAACCTTCTTAAGACTTGAGATATTATAACTAAGATGATGATAGATGATAGCTGGGGTACCCTTTGCTCTTTAGCCTTTGAAAATGTCTGTTTATGAATTTTCTAACACAGAAATTTTTAATATGATGGAAAATAGAGTAATAACTATACACTGTAAGCAAAAGTATAAGTGAAGAAGCATATCTACTATTATAAAACTATCTTTGGTTCTGTAATAGCTATACAGTGTGCCTTCTCTCGTATTGCATTCTATTTTGATTAAAACCTTATCTACTAAAGTAACAGATTTCTAACAGCACTGGTAGTTGTATCTTTTATTGAGGTGGAAATAATTCAACCAAAATTCATGTCACCATATTTTTATTTATTTATTTTGCATACTAAAATTATTTGGGCAAAGATACAAAATTGCCCCTGTGGTTTTGGCCGAAGTCCCCGTTAGTCCATGAACTTTTTTTTCCAATAGTGCCCTAGACGTTATAAAACCCAGTTCAACTATGCCCCTCCCGTTAACATCCCCTTCCTACATTTTTTTCTCAGATTCTACCCTCGCCATAAAAAAACCATAAACTAATCGCCGCCATGGGATACGAAACCTTCATGATCAAAACCCCACCAATTAAGATCTATATACAAATCAAAGCCACATTAGCCTTCGTCCCCGCTTACTCATCAGATTTGTACTTGAATTGACGAAGAAATTGGCTAAAAATTACCTTCGCGGTAAGAAGTTTGCTATCATGCTTTTGAGGTGAGATTTGATCATTATTTTGAACTTTTTGTTGTTGATTTTGGTCTAATTCTACTTGAAATTTGTTGTGGAACAAAGCCCAATCATTTGCAAGTTCTAATGGAATGATATGATGGGATTTGAAGCAAGCTTTTAGGGTTTTTTGGAGTTTTGCGATTTTGCAGAATTTTTGGATTTTGAGATTGATTTCGCTGGAGTCGGGGAAGTGGGTAAGCTGGGGTTCGATCTGGGCCTCTTGACGGAAGGCTTGATCGGTCTGGCATGGGCTTGGAAGCGATGGGTTTGACGGTCGTGTCAACTTTGAGAGATTTCCTGATGGTTGAGTTAGAATCCGAATCCGAATCCGAATTTGATTCAAATCCAGATTCATCTTCAACTGCTTTTTGGTGACCGGTGGAGTAGCTGGTGCAACCTTGTTGTCTCTGAATATGTGTTGCTTTCTTATGATTTGCTTAATATGAACTGATATGAGTTATTTTTGGGTTTGTGATATAGACAACTTTCTTTTTCTGTTATCATTTGGAGTTTCTGATAAACATCGATATGAATTGAAGAGTAGATGTAATCTTTGTTATTGCTTTTGTATATTAGTTATGTGTATTGGTTTTGATTATTTTAATGTTAGATGTAATTGATTTGGAGCCATTCTTTTCTATCTAGTAGATTGAAAGAGGAGGATTTGGAGTGAAATTGAAGATTTGGAAATTAGGGTTTATACACTAAGGGTTATTAAGAATTTGCAACTGACGGAGGAGAGAGAGAATAGAGGAAGGAGATGAGAGGGAGAGAGAAGAGGGAGAAGAAAGAGAAAATAATAATTTTTTATTAAAATTTATTTTTACCCCGTGTCGGTCGCAACTAAGACTCCTTTTTCTAGTTGGCATGTTTGTTAACGGGGGGCGTAGTTAAGCTGTGTTTTATAACGTTAAGGGCACTTTTGAAAAAAAAAAGTTCATGGGTTAACGGGGACTTCGGCCAAAACCACAGGGGCAATTTTTCACTTTTGGCCAAAATTATTTTGTGCATGTCTTAAATCCTTTTCCTATTTAGATTTGGACTTGGGGAGTTTCCTAATAACACATACTCATATTTGTTTGTTGGAAAATTTCTTATTCCTTCTCCTTAGGATTTCCTATCATATTAGTTTGGTGTTTCCTTTTGCGTATAAATATGTGTTTTATTGTTTCAAACAAGTAGCTTAGAAGATAAATTAGAGCTCAGACATGAGAGCATAAATATTTCAGAGATTTTTAGCTAGTGTCCAAGAGAGTGAGAGGATTGGGTGTAATTTGGGGTTAGGGTTGTGATAGTGGTTCTCTTAGTTGCGAGTGTTATTCACAATTTATGTACACCTTAGTTTTTGTTGGTAAAAGTGAATATATATATATATATATATATATATATATATAAACGTATATGTTACAAACCAGCAGAAAAATTAGTACATCAATGCTAATACTTGGTACTATGTCTTTAAGACAATTATGCCCTCCTTATTAGTGCTTAAAGTTATCGGCACTTGTCTCCCAGGATACAATGACAACGTGTGTTATAGTAGTACTACAAATAACACACACAACGATCCAATTAGATACTTTGAACTCTCTCAAATATACTTTGAATATGACTGAAGAAATGAATGACTTGAATTCTATTTGAATGCCTCAAATGGCTGCCCCCATATGGTATTTATAGGAGTATTTAGTGACCCTTCAGATGGGACACGATCCTTGCGAATCGACTGGACACGAATGAAAAGGTATGAACGACCCCGTATGTTGCAAACAGTATCAGCGTCGCGACTCTCGATTGTAGCGCTGCGGCGCTAGACCAATCCAGAGACCCAGAGTTGTGGAGTTGTGTCTAGGCGCTGTGGCGCTAGATCAGCCAGAAAGTTAGGACTGTAGCGCAGGAAGGTAGTGTTGCGGCGCTGGACCAACCAAAGTGTTAGCACTGCGATGTTGCATATTACAAAAAGATAGCGTTGCGGCGTTGGAAGGTAACGCTGCATCGCTGGGTCCCAAATGACACAGTTTCATTCACTTGATAATAAATAAAATTAACAGAACTAAGCAACACAAAATTTAAAGTAATTTTGCCCAAAAAGTTATATACATTGACCCATACCCACGAGCCTGGTCGGCGGCGGCGCGCGCTTGTGGTCAAATTAAGCCTTGGCTAGGTTTTCTCCTCTCCACAAAAGTGGGGGTGCCCTTTGGGGCCAAAACCAAAGAGTTAACTATTTGTATATATACTCAATTGATTTTTTGTTTTTAACCAATGTGGGACTTTAGTTTCACACAATTATTTATTATCATTTTCAAGAGTGATCTTTAGGAGTAAATTTCTCATTCATTATCACATGGATTTGAGCTTTCAAATACTTTATTTTAATTTACTCATTGAGTAAAACACATTGATTTATGAATTCATCTCAAATGATTAATGAAACTCACTTAAATTTAACCTCAAATTCTAACAATTCCCCACATGAATGAAATTGACTGCCAACCTTATGCAAATGTTATGCGGACTCTGAGAGACATAATTGAAAATCATCCGTGTAGAGAGAGGTGGCCTCTGGTTTTGAACCTTCTCTTGTGAAATTGAGACGATAGAAATTCACACAAAATCTTTTCAGACATTGTTTGGTTCTCACGATTTTGTTCATTTCAGCCATGACCATTCATGGATTTATGAGTGATAGAAGTATAGCCTTATCATTCTCATAGAATTGACCCAGTTCACACTCACATAGGTGATTCTTAATAAGAGTATCTTGTCATACCCCACTTGTTTATCAATATATAAGAATCATTAAAAGCATAGCTTATGCTAAAATCGTTGCAGGTATCACTATCACCTATCATAGGAATGAACACAAGAAATTAATTTTTTCATAGTGATTTGGTTGAATCGTTCACAATTTAGTTGTCCCTTTGAACCTAGATCTTGTGATCTCTAGTCAACTAGGTTGGGTTTCCACCATGACGATCCTTATTTATAGGCTTTAAACTTATTCCCCTCGATGTTATTTTTACTTGCTCTCTAGTCAAACCTTTAGTTAACGGATCCGCTATATGCTCTTTCGACTTTATGTATTCAATAGACATAATAGCAATTATTTATGGTATTGTGTCTACGACGAATGTCTATACTTACCATTATACATGTGACTTTGTGCCCTTCTAATTGCTGATATCACAATGGATACAAACAGCAGGCACAGATTTAGGCCACATAGGAGTATCTTCTAAAAAGTGACAAAACCACTCGGTTGCTTCTTTTGCATTATCTAATGCAATAAACTCAGATTCCATTGTTGATCGAGCAATGCATGTTTGTTTAAAAGATTTCCATTATACCGCTCCTCCACCTAGTGTAAACACAAAGCCACTTGTGGATTTAGTCTTTTATATATGATATCTAGTTCGCATCACATTATCCTTTAAGTACTTTTGGATATCTTGAGTAGTGCAATCCAAAGTTTTGAGTGTATTTTAAATACCTTAAAACTCTTATAATCGCTTTCCAGTGATTGTCTTGGATTGCTTGTAAATCTACTCAATTTATTAATAACATATGCTATGTCAGGACATGTATAATTCATTATGTACATAAGGCTTCCAATTATTTGTGCACACTCATGTTGTGATATGCTCTCTTTTATTTTTAAACAAATGTAGATTTATATCTACTGGTGTTCCCACAAGATTGCAATCATATTACTTGAATTTCCTGAGTATTTTCTTAATATAGTGTGATTGTGATAACACTAACTCATCCGATGTTTTAGAAATTTTAATTCCTAATATTATATCTGCAACACTCATGTCTTTCATGTCAAAAACATTATTCAACATTTTCTTGGTAGTAGTAATAATTTCATTATTACTACCCATAATGAGCATATCATCTACATAAAGACAAATAATGACAAACTCTTTCTCAGTGTCCTTGACATATACACATTTGTCACACTAATTTATTTTGAAACTATTTGACACTATTGTACTGTTAAATTTTTCATGTCATTGTTTAGGTGTTTGTTTAATCCATAAAAAGATTTTACAAGTTGACGTACTTTTATTGTCCTGGAACAATAAAACCCTCTGGTTGTTCTATGTATATTTCTTCTTCTAAATTATCATTCAAGAAAGCTGTTTTCACATCCATTTGATGTATCTCCAAATTGTATATAGTTATAATGGCTATTACCACCCTAATTGAGGATATTCTTGTCACAGGAGAATAAGTATCAAAATAATTCAAACCCTTCTTTCGCTTGTATCCTTTGATTATACAAGTCTTGTTTTATATTTATCTATAGATCCATCTGCTTTCATTTTCTTCTTGAATATCTACTTGTATTCAAGAGGTTTAGAGCCTGGTGAGAGATCTACTGATTCTCATGTATAATTGTGCAGTATGGATTCTATTTCATTATTTATAGTCTCTTTCCGATATGGAGCTTCGAGACTTGATACCGTTTTTTTTATAAGTTTGAAGCTCATTTTCTAACAAATTAGTTAGAAAATTTGGACCAAAAGATTTTGATATTCTAGCACGTTTACTACGTCTAGGTTCGTCAATATCTTCTAACCCATGATCACTGTCAGTCTGTCACTAATAGTGTCATACGTTCTTTTGTTTTAACTTGGCTCTTGTCCCTTTTTATTAGAAAATACTGTTTCAAAAAATTCAGCATCTTTTGACTCAATAAACATATTTTCATGTATTTCATCTATTTTGATTTATTAACCAAAAATCTATATGTACTGCTATTATTAGCATATCAAATGAATATACAATCTATTATTTTTTGTCTTATTTTTACCATTTTGGGTGGAGGAACCATTACTTTTGCCAAGTACCCCCACACTTTTTAGTGTTTATAAGACGGTTTTTGTCCTTTCCATAATTCATAAGGTGATGCATTAGATTTTTTTTGAGGTTTTCAGTTGAGAATATAATTTGCTAAAAGAATTGTTTTTTCCACAAATTCTGAAGTAGCCAAGAACTTAATAACAATGCATTCATTATTTTTTTTCAAAGTTCTATTCTTTCTTTCAATAACACCGTTTTGCTATAGTGAAAAAGGTGCAATTATTTGGTGTATTGTACCATATTGCGAACAAATTTCACCAAAAGGAGATTCATTTTCCCCACCTTTTATCACTTATAATTATCTCGATCTTTTTATTAAGTTGATTCTCAACCTCATTCTTGTGATGTATAAACATTTCCAATGTCTCATTTTTACTTCTCAATAAGTAAACATATGAATGTCTTGAATGGCTGGCTCCAATATGGTATTTATAGAAGGATGTAGTGACCCTTCAGATGGAACACGACCCTTGCGAATTAACTGGACACGAATGAAAAGGTATGAACGAAAAGGCATGGCTAAATAGGTGTATCCGTATGCTGCAAACACTATCAGTGACGCGGTTCTGGATAGCAGTGATGTGGTGTAGACCAATCCAAAGACTCAGCGCTGCGGCGCTGTGTCTAGGCGTTGTGGTGCTATCAGCCAGAAAGTTAGCGCTGCGGCGTTATGTCCCAAACGACACAATTTCATTCACTTGATAATAAATAAAATTAACGGAACTAAGACAAAATATAAAGAAATTTTGCCCAAAAAGATATAAACATTTCCTTGACCCACGAGCCCGGCCAATCCGCGCGTGTGGTCAAACTAAGTCTTGACTAGGTCTTCTCCCCTCCACAAAAGTGGGGTGCCCCTTGGGGCTCAAACCCAAGAGCTAACTAATTGTATATATACTCGATTGATTTTTAGTTCTTAACCAATGTGGAACTTTAGTTTCCCACAAGTATTTATTATCATTTCCAGTGGTTGGGAGGAAATTTCTCATTCATTACCCCACGGATTTGAGCTTCCAAATACTTAATTTTAATATACTCATGGAATAGAACACATTGATATGTAGATTCATCTCAAATGATTAATAAAAGCCACTTAAATTTAAGGTCAAATTCTAACAGTTTCAACATATGAGCACAGTGGATTAATTCTCGTCCCAGGATGTAGGCCAAAAGCCGAACCACGTAATTCTTGTGTTCTTATCTATTTTGTTTTTCTGCTTTCATTGTTTGTTTTGAGTAATAATCGTAATTGTCATAACAATAAACATATGGACTCCCGAACATTCTTTCAAGTTTTAGAATTGGGAAAATTCTGAATATCTACTACGAGAACTGATATGAAAAATTGATAATGTAACCACAATACAAAGACTTGTTTTTTATGATATCAAATTATGAACTTCATGGTTTTAAAGCTTTTGTTCTGTATTTTTGCATGTCCATAATTGCTTCAAGCTTCTTCTGTACTTCATTTTGCGCAACTTCCTTTTGCAAAACCTAATACAGAAAGCTCTGGTGTGTAATTATTTACTTATGCCGTGAGATAAAACTTGCAGCAGCCATTACTAAGGCTACTCTCTTGAGGATTATCCATGCTCATCAATTGATTCTGTAATGATATTTTTCTCAATAACAAATTACTGGTGCAGGTTTCATTGCAATGTATGCCACTCTTGCCAGCCGAGATGTGGATTTGTGTTTGATTCCAGAGTCACCATTCTATCTTGAAGGAGAAGGTGGACTCTTTGAGTATGTGGAGAAACGGCTTAAAGAAGATGGACACATGGTTATTGTTATTGCTGAAGGAGCAGGTCAGGAGCTTCTTTCAAAGAGCTTGGAATCCACAAATGAGCAAGATGCTTCAGGGAACAAGCTACTCCAAGATGTTGGGTTGTGGATTTCTCATAGGATCAAGGTATTGATAATACTATGTTATTTTTCTAATAGTCATCTCTTATTTAAAAATATTATATAAATGTTAGTTAAGTTTCGGGTTTCAAAAAACACAATCTTATTATCCCTGTCCATTTTACATACAAACTTTTGTTTTTTGATATAAATCGAATTCTTTTTTTTTGTTCAACGGAAACCTTTAATTGATCAAACTGTCGGTATTCTGGCATCTATAATCCTGCTAGTTTTATAACTTGATTTTACATCTTTTTGTTATAAATCATTAATGAATAGAGAATACCTGATCAGGGAGAAGCGATCCAGTTAGCGACTCAATGTTGAAGTTTCATTTGTTTACATTTGACTAGCATAACAAACCCCCAAAAGTATTGTTGTAACTGAGTGTCTGAGATAGATACATTTGGCTTGGAGTCCAGCATATAAATCTAATCTTCATTCAGAGAATAATTGCAATGCAATTTTTTCTTTATATTATGATAGGATGGTTCTCTTGGGTGACTGAATCACCCTTTCCTTCTGTTGTAGGATCATTTTGCAAGACATAAGATGTCAATTACTCTTAAATATATCGGTAAGTAAGCTTTTACTCCATCTGTGATACTGCGTAATTTGGGCATTTGAACTTGCACAATACTATTAGAGTTGACATTGTTGTCTGACAGATCCTACTTACATGATCCGTGCCATTCCAAGTAATGCATCTGACAATGTGTACTGCACGCTCCTTGCTCAAAGTTGTGTTCATGGAGCAATGGCTGGGTACACAGGCTACACAAGTGGGCTGGTCAACGGGAGGCAGACGTACATTCCTTTCAATGTAAGTTCACACTAATCCAAGACCAGATTTTTGCGTTTATTTTATGTTGATATTAATTTCAATGGCAGTTTCTCCTTATCTCTTAAATCTAACTTGCAACTCAATTGTGAACTAAAGTCACTCATTTCTACTCTAATGTACCTGAATAAACCATTTTTGTTAACATGTGAAACATTCAGTTGATTTGAAAGAAATGCCATTTATTTGCTAATTCTTTGAGCTTTTAAGTAATGTGCCTTTCCTTTCAATACTTTTAAAGATGAATTTGAGGTTCAAACCCTGGCATCGATTGTGAAGCATGACCTACTCAATGCCATTGTTAGTCCGTAATATTACTATTGCTGTAGGACGTTGTCACATATTGTGTTCAAAAATGACTTGAAGGATGCATTATAAAAACAATTAAATAATAATAATAATACTTAACACCGGGGCTGTTTTGATTCGTATGTGTATCTTGGTTAATTAGATTACTCTGATTTTGAAAGTAATTGAATATTTTGATTGCTGAGGTGATCTTGAAAAATGGTTGGATTTGCTTATGTAAAATTACTGAGAAGACAAATATCTATGAGGATTCACTTATCTGGGAAATTTTTGCCCGCTGAAAAGCTGAACCAAATAATTTGGACTGAAAATCTATAAAAGCAGCCCCCCCCCCCTTCCAGATTTTGTCAAAATATGATTATTTGGACCAAATAAGTCTAGACTCCTAAAAAAATAATCCATACAGGTTCGGCTATCTGTGAGAAAGTGACATGAAATAATAATTTTTATCACTGATCTGTCCTTCTGTTGCTTCTTTTACGGGGACTCTGTATGAGAAGGAGAAGCTTTTGCTGCTTGGGTTATCACATATTGTTCAACTGATTACACTTGCGCTAATACATTCTTGGTTAATAGATGCCATGCAACGGAAAATAGGGAAATGTAAATTAGTTTTCACCATTTATGCTTCACTTTGCTCACTAGAAATGCAACTAGTTTCTCACTATTTTTTCAGTGATGTCAAGACATTTTATCATTTACCACATGATATTAGCATAAACGTAGGTGTAAGATAGGCTGTTTAGAAAAATCTACAATTCCTCTCCACCTTCCTCCTTCACTCCCAATTCTCGGCGTCTCATTTGTTTACTTCTCTGTAAGAGGAAGGTAAAAAAGAAGAATAAATAATTACATAAAGCTGGCTCTTTTTTTCCTGGCTCAATAAAGTCAGAATTTTAATTGGATATTCTATGTGCAGCGCATAACTGAGATGCAGAATCGGGTTGTGATAACAGATAGGATGTGGGCGAGGCTTCTTTCTTCAACCAGTCAGCCGAGCTTCTTGGGGCCAAAAGTAGTCCATGAAGCAAGAAAGGAGGAAGAACCACCCACCCAGTTGTTGGAGGGGGAGAACGGTCAAGATGACAGTTCAGGTAACTAAAGACACAGAACCAGCATGCACAAAACCAGAGCACTAGACACTTTTGACTACTTATTTATCAACTGCAATTGATCAAAATCTGTGATTGATATGTACCAGAAAAACTATAATCGAATTGATCGGGTCATGTAGGAACAAGTTTCAAGGTTTTCGATCTTTTAGGATGCCTCGGCTGCGGTCACTGACTTTATAGTATTATTACTATCATATCAAACAAGTTCGATCGGGATGTATGATTTCTTGAACCAGATTTTTTGTACTGTGGGAATGTCAATATGATATGAGAGTTCTGTTTTTGGTGTTTGAATGTGTTTTGGTTAGTTTCTGATCAATTAGGGGGAAAATAAGAAAAGGGAAATAATTTATTTGTTGACAAATTTATCACAAAGTTGAATTGGGATGAACTCTAAGCAAGCTATAAGATACAATAGAATAGATTAGGATGGGTCATTCTTTTAACAGGCTTATATTTTTGGAAAGAACCTAAAACCAATGCAGGGTAAAGTAAAAGAATGAAGAAAGGAAAACAGAAAGCAAAAGGAGGAGGACAAAAAGAAGCTAACAATTGATTATTTTTTGCATTTCCAAGAAATGAAATAAAATAAAATCAAGTACAATATATTAAAAGTTCATCATGGAAGGTTAATAAATCTAACAATAAACTTTAAAAATATATTCTTTTTGGGTTCCCCTTCTTGGGTGGGTTTTCGAAGTTTCAAAAATAGCTTTAGATGATCAAAGTCCTTCCGAAGCCTTTAAAATCTCATATAGTGGGAGGCCACTTGTGCTTTATAAAGAGATATCTAATGCAAAAGCAGAGTTGCCTAGTGAGTTTCTTCAGGGCAATTTTAGTGGGAGTAGGAAGCCTTCAACAAATATTTCAAACTGTTTAAGAAGTTGCATTTCAAACTCATTTTACCTCTTTAATTTTTATAAATGAACTTCTTTCCAAAAAATATACAAAAAAAATAAAAAAATCTTGGGACACTTCCAACTTTTTACCCAGAACCATTTTTTTCTCCTTTTTTTAAAAATTATTTGGACAAATATTATACTCCAACATTTACATATGAACATGGTGCAGCTCTATAACGGTCAGGTTTTGATAAAAAAAAAATATTAAAAAAAAACTGTTTCTATTTTTGAAAATTCCAAAAAAAACACTTTGCTATGCAAATTATATTTTTTGGGTCATTAAAAATTATATGATGAATTCATAATTTAATAAAAAGTCATAATTCAACAAATGAATATAATTTTAAGGAAAATAATTTGTGTCAAGATTTTTACAAGTTAGTTTGTTAAATAACATTTTTTTTTCAAAATTTGATTTGCAACAAAAGCTTAATTAAAATAAAGTTATTTGTTTGGTCAGTTTCAGTTACAAGTTGTTTTATTAATAATCCAAAAAAATAAAGTTACTTGTTTGGTTTGCATTGGATGCTCAAGAGTTTAACTGTTAATAGGACTTGATATTCATTTAATATGTATAGTTGCAGGTCAATCAAAGAAATCAAAGAATGTATAATAGATATCTCCAGGGCACTAGTGACACACAGCTTACCTTCTTTGGCATACCACCTCAAATTTTACAAGCATTACAAATTCACCCTACTGAAAAAGAGAGAAAATACCAAACCCAAGACTTTTTTTGGCCTAATAACAACTGTAGACCCATAAAGGGCTTGGCTTGACACTGTTTTATATAATCAAACCTTATAAACTCCGGTAGGATCTGCATTCTGAATGATCCAAGGATGCTCAAGGAGCTTGTGTAATGGCAAGCGTTGTGAAGTTTCCTTGACAAGCATCTGCATTTTGAGAAATAGCAAAGAATATAGAAGAATTAGTGGAACTTTCTCCTAAACCTGGATTCGATGTGTGAAATCAGTTATCTGAATTTGTGTAGGGCAGAGTAGAAAAACAAAAACCTGACTGATGAGATCTTTCGCGGCTGAAGAGACGATAGGTTTTGAAGGGAACTTTAAATCCACTTGTACAATCCTGCAAAAAGAAGAAGAGGAGATTCTACTAAGTTACCAATATTCAATATCAATGACAGATCCAATACCCTCGATGACCCCCACCATTAGTTGAGATGTTCAATTGCAAAATTCAATATTAGTAACAAGTAAATGGCAACAGAGCCCCAACTTCAAGTATGCCAAATTGTCTTGACAAGAGAATAAAAGAAAAGGAATAGAAGGTCATCAAGAAAGAGAAGTCATCCAATTGAAGGGAAGAAGTCCTGATTCACATTTATTCAGTTTGCTCACCTTCTGTATGTGTCTGAATGTTCCTTTGCTTCAAATGGAGGGACACCATAAAGAAACTCATAGCACAGGACACCAAGACTCCAAATGTCCACACTTGCGTCGTGCTCCACACTCTCCACTGTAAAGCACATAATGAACACAAGTGTCAGTAAGCTTAAATTAACCAGAAGATGAATAGAATAGGTGTCCTTCTAGTGAAAAAGCAAACATTTTCTTGTAGCCAAGAAGACATGCTCAACTCCAGAACTGAACATAATATTTGGATGAAATTCTAATATTTTGATCTCTATGAATGTACATACCCATCTCAGGTGGGAGATAATCAAGAGTTCCACACATGGTCTGCCTACGGTTAAATGTGTGAACTGACCACCCAAAATCTGCAATCTTTAGTTCACCCTGAAACAATAAGAAAACAAGTTTGGTACAATAAGCACTAAAAGTAGCTATAATGCATTACAACAGAAAACAGGAGCAATAATAATTGCTGCTTATTACCTGTGCCCCAACCAAAAGGTTCTCTGGTTTAATATCTCTATGAATAACGTGCTTTCCATGACAATATACGAGGGCCCGAGCTAATGATGCGACATACTGTTACACACATCCAAGCATGATAATTATAACGAGCCAAAAGCTAAAATATTAGAGCTACAATATGATGAAGGCTCACCGTAGCAGCACGCCTTTCACTGAAGTATTTGCACTTCTGCAGCTCCTTGTAGAGCTCGCCCTTGGCAGCATACTCCAAAATCAAATAAACTCGTTTCTGCAAATAAAAAGATAGGTTAGTCGCCTATGAAATTGCCTTCTATAGTGAGATTAAACTATTGCTGTGTACCTGATCGTAGAAGTATCCATATAGCCGTAAAATATTAGGGTGTCGAAGATGGCTTTGTATCTCAACTTCTCGGCGAAGCTGATGTTCTACCTGAGACTGTTTCAGTTGGCTCTTAAAAAGAACCTTCAGCGCGACTATATGATTGCTCTGTTACAAGAAAAACATTGGAATCTTAATTGGCCATTTTATAAATTAATTTCATTAAGCATATTGTGGTAAACATATTTCCGGTTACTAGACTTGTAGATTATTAATATGTTAACCCCAACTCAGAATTCAATCACATTCAACAACCACAAGCATCACACAATCTCTTATACCATGTTTAGCTTTCTATAAAGAAAAAGCTGAGACTATTAGTCAATGTGGGAAAACTTGAGACGACAAATTTATACAGGCCTACTATAAAATGGAAAAGGCAATTCTGTTTATAACCAACAAAAGATCGCGTCTACATGAAATTGAACCTATTGTACTTCGAAAACCAGGTACATAATTCAATTGTTCCAGATATTGAGGAGTATGTTTAAGATTAATCAACAAAACATTTAAAGATGAATTCTGACATAAATATAATGATAGATCTCAGTAAGAGAGCTAGAAAACAGAAACTAAAAAATCAAGATAACTGACCCTCTTTTCCCTCGCTAGATAGACATGGCCAAACTTTCCCCTTCCAAGAGGCTTTCCGATGTCAAAATCATTTAGTGTCCACCTTCTTTTTTCCACATCTGCAACCTCTGAAGTAGCCTATAATCAAATTTAAAAGCATCAGTTGTAGCAGAACTATACAATAACATGACAACAACTTGAACTAAGTCATCCAAGTACACCAAATACCAGTTATGGATGGATATTGTTACAGAAAAAATACCAATCAGACCCTTATGAGAATCAAGCTATGGACTCACATCTACTCCAATTCAAATTACTTCTTTGCCTCTCTAGATACAAAGTACATTCCGAGAAAGGTTCATAACATGTAATCCAACACAAAAAATAATCTTAGCATCTGGAAAAAACATTTTTTCCCTAGAAAAGTTTTTCTTAACATTTGCCAAGCCAAAAGAATGCTTATAGCCAATTTACTTGATCAGAGAAATCCAATCTCCCAACTCTAATTTTGAAAAGCAGTTCCTAGAATTGTATTATTATTTTTTTGTGAGCTACAAAAATTCTATCTCAACAGGCTTTACATTTCAACAAATTCAAGTAAAAGTTGATAGGAAATAAAATCTTACAACAAACCCTAAGTTCCAACAGACGTACTGATAAATTATGCTCATGTCAACACCAAATTCCAGCCCTAAAAGCTTAACCAATACAAAGAAAGGGCTTTTGGGACTGAACAAACAAAATATGCAGACAAACATACAAAAACCCCCGTAGACCAGAAAACAGAACTTTATCAACCTTTTTACTAGACTCCAAATCAATGCCAAAGTTCCAAAAAAAAATCACTTTCTTTATACAGTTTATTAGATCAATTTCTTAGCAATCAAACCTAATAGCCCTCTCATCTAGGGAAATCAAAACCCTAAGTTTCAAAAATCCCAAACAAACTACATTAATCGAATCGCACTGTTAAAAAATAGCTAATTAAAGAAACTGCAATATGAAAATCGAAACCCTAACAAATAACAGGTGTAAAATCCTCCAAAATTTGAAAATCCGGAACGAAATAAGATCAAAGATTCAGGCTTGAATTCTATACCTTCTGTTCCGGCTGCGTCTCTGCTGCGACCCCCATGACTTCCGAAAGAGAAATGAAGAACTTTAGAGAGAGAAAATAGAGAGAGAGAAGCAAATGAAGAAATGATAAAAATGTCTGGTATGAATAATTCTAATTGAATACTTTCCTTCCTTTGCCTTTCTCTCTCTCTTATTCGTTTGCAACGGTCACATTTGTCGAGTCATCCACGTGGTCCAATCTCCGATCCCGCCCTGTTTCTCTTTTCAAATTTTTATTTTTTATGTTTAATTATTTTAGGAGCGTCTGTCGTTGACCTTTAAAAGTGATAATTATATATATATAATTTTTAAATCCACAGCAGAAAATATTATTTCCACAACAAAAGTATGAAAATCGTCACTATACATTTACAACGACACTTTTGTTGTGTTTATTGTGAAAATAATAAAAAGTATTGTGAATTTAACAATTCATATATATAGGGCTATATGTATATACACATGTATATATTACACAGTCGGGTTATGGCGACGAGTTTTTTTGGCTATGACGACGGTTCACCCATCGTCATAGCCCCAGAATAGCTATGGCGACGGAAACCCGTTGTCATAGTCTAAAAAATCGTCGTCATAACTGACTATATACACAGCTGTATACATACATTTTTCTCATATATATATATATATATATATATATATATATATATATATATAATTTTTTTTATTTACATTGCATTATTATAGTCTCTAGAAATGAAATGAAATCAAATCAAATTTGTTTTACCATATTAATTATGTTTAGATTAATATTTTTTTGGAACTTAACTTAAAAGTACATCGATGGCAATAGATGCGAGTAATGCACTAAATATAATTACAAAAAATGGATTCCACATATAAAAATATCAAAAATATAATTACAAAAAATGAATTCCACATATAAAAATATCAAAAATTACTGTAGAAATATCACTTCCCTACAAAATAATCTATATTACAAAGGGAGAGGGGGTGGTTATTTATTGAATATCTGTCATAATATATTAAAAATTACCTTAATTTTTCTCTTTTATTTACTAATCCTATTTTTTCTCCCATCTTTTTTTATCCATCTTTTTATTTTATTTTTATTATTGCACACACACACACACTGTGTGCTACATAGACTAGTAAATATAAAATGATGTGCTAAATTATTATTAATTATTTATTTATCAAGTAATATTACAAAAATTGACTATAAAAATACAGACGTAACATAATATGTCATTATTAATTAATATTTCGTCATCTATGGGTGGACCTAGTGATTAAAGAAAAAATGTTATTAATCAATTATAATTTGACATCTCAATTTTATAAAAAAATTTAATTTTCAAAATATTATTACAACTATATATATATATATATATATATAGTATTAATTTTAAAATTAATAATTGTGTGGTTTTAAGTAAATTTATATTATATTTTCAAATAATAACTCATAAATATACATAATAACTTCTCATTTGAAAAAAGAATTCATATTTGACTAACATCTATTTAATAAAATATAACTGATTTTAAACTTCTTACTCACTCTAATAAATTATCTGAATCATCCAAAATTTAAAATAAATCTCATCGTTCATATAATGCCGAAATCACGAAACACATCTAGTTACTGTACACCTCGCAAATAGACCTGGCAAACGGGCCCAAAGCCCGCGGGCCGGCCCGGCCCGCCCGCCAAAACCCGGGCTTTGGACCGCTGTTTTTAAGCCCATGAAAATTAGGGCCTTTTTTTCCCGGCCCGTGGAGGCTCAGCCTGCGGGCGCCCGGTGTGACGCCCCCAAAATAGGTATACAACACCCATTCTGTGTGGTCAATAACATGGTACAGAAACAACTACAACTTTATTAATACAACATAAAAACTGTGAGTGTAAATACAAATATTATCATCTAGACAATATTCACACTCAAATAAGTTCTCATTACAATTATTGGTACAATATTTTACAAAAAAAAATTGTGAGGACTACTACTAAAACAACTTCCTAGAACCTTCATTCCATACCCCGACTAGTACTCGCTACATTCTCGCCTCCTGAGAAAAATGGAACAAAAAAGAAAAGGGTGAGCTCAACTAGCCCAGTAAAGAACATTATGACTAAGATAACATAGAACAAATTATCGTTAGTCTTCAACAGGGAAAAATATAATAGAATACAATAGACAACAAATTTTAAATCAATATTCGCAGCGAAAAATAATAATTCATAGAAGAGTTACGTAGAGAATGAAATCTACTATTATCTATGAATTTAAAAGTTCATCATCAGCATTTTATCCCTGTAACATCAATCAATATTCATCTTCGCACTACAGGCCAAAGATATTCACCAGTTGGTCATGTTCATCTAAACACCTGTTCATCTTTGCACTACGGGCCAAAGATATTCATCAGAAATCGTTAATCTTTGCACTACAGGCCAAAGATATTCAATTATATCATCATTTAAGACTGAGGATGATGAAAAATATTTTAAAGGAAACGAATCCAGTGAAACAAAATAATAAATATTAAGGATTCGTATTTCAACTATTTCATGTCCAAAAATATCTCATAAATAATCATAGTGGAGTAAAATTCAAGAATGATCAAAATATGGATACAATCAAAGCTAGTATCCATAATAGATATTTTGGACAAAAAGAAGAAAATTTCATTTTTCGGTGAATAGTAACTCGTGAATAGTAACTCATGAATAGTAACCCCGACATGAAAAGTTCTAAATTTGATAAAAAGTTCAGATCAATACTTCGGCATAATGATATTGAAGAAAATAATATCATTTAAGAAGAAATAACATCCCTTACCTCGGAAAGACGGTACTTCTGACTGGAATACTAGATATAGTGCTGAAGGAAACTTGCACCGTATAGCAACACTCAAAGTATCAAATACTCACAAGAATACGCTCGATATAGATAGAGAAATAGAGAGAAACTTGTGTTTCTGGTGTGATTTTCAATTCTAACCTAAGCATCCTATTTATAGGAAAATGCTTAGAACACCAAAGCAGAAAATTTAATATAATATTAATATATTTATCAAAATTTCCTTAGCCCACCTCTAGACATCTGATCTCAGCCCATTTATATCACATGTTAGCCCACTTAAATGCCAAAAAACATTTTTCTTCAAAATAATAAATAAAACTTCCAAAAATCAATTATTTCGGAACTTCAGAACTTCAATAATTCATAATAAATAGCTCTTTTATCAGAAAATTCGAATCTCGCGAGTTTTTATAGGAATTTCAATTCTCTACAACTTTGCAGAAGAAAGTTTTTCTAAATTCAAAACAGAAATTGACCGAAATCCACAAACGAGCGATTTTACAATCAATAATAAATTTTCGGTCAAGAATTGTGTCCACCAACACACAAAACATGTGTTAATCATTTAATGCCACAAAAATACTCTTCCTCCTCATATACTCATATATCCCACATTCATTGTAAAAATATCACCATCAATATATTATTAAAATAATATATTTAAATGAATTATTTTATCAGAAAAAGATAAAATATTAATTTTCAACAATTGTCACATTAAAAATTTTCTCCATCTATCTATGTAAGACCCCAACTTTTATAAATAAAGATGAATTTTCTATAAATATCATTTTTGAATATTATGAAGTTAATTTGATAAAATGTTATAGTTGTGGGTAATATTTATAATTTTGCAAAGTAAGCAAGTTGTTATAAAATATTCGTTTGGTCGGAGAATATTCTTTTTGTCGGGGAATATTCGTACGACGGCACAATCATTGGTGGACCCCACAACGGAATTATTGTCGGATTGAGAAAACGACAGAATTATCTTTCTATAAAAATAACGGCTGAGGTGTTACCGTTAAAACCGTTAAAACTGTTGAACTACTCGGTAGTAAAAGTACAGTAATACGCGTGGTTGCATAGTAGCACACGGTATTGATTATTGATGCTTACGTGAGAAGTCACTCAGCTATACTCAATTATTGCTACAGTAATTGCTGCATCATATCTCTTAAATTATTGTCATAGTATCGTCTGTATAATATGTTATATTATTAAATCAATAATTGAGACGTTGTGGTAAGTTTGGTTATTTTATGGGGGGCCATATGTCATCATCTAAGAGTCTCTTCGTCAATAGTAATTACCGTCGTCAATAGTAATTACCGTCGTCAATAGTATTTACCTTGGTCAATAGTAATTACCTTCGTCAATAGTATTTACCTTGGTCAATAGTATTTACCTTGGTCAATAGTAATTACCTTCGTCAATAGTATTTACCTTGGTCAATAATAATTACTTTCGTCAATAGTAGTTGTCCCTTCAATATTACCAAGAGTCATTTGACCCTTCGTTAAGACCAAGAGTCATTTGACCCTTCGTTAAGACCAAGAGCCACCCTCAGTTTTTCTATAAATAGAGGCCTAGGGCTTCATTATTTTTCACGAATTCATTCAAGCTATAGAGAGAGAAAGTATAGAGAGAATAAGAGAGAGAGAGACTAAAAGTATTCTGCTACATCACTTTTTCAATATCCAGTTCTTTTAAGGTAGGGAATATTATTTTTTTTATATTCATGAAGAGAACTTCTATTATTCCATTTGTTATTATTCTGTTGGAATAACCAGTATACGCGGTCTACCCTATACTTGGTGACATTCTTCTATTATTCTGTTGGAACATCCTGTCTGTGTGTTTTACACCGGACCTGGTTCCGTTTATTATTCTGTTGGAACATCCTGTCTGTGTGTTTTACACCGGACCTGGTTCCGTTTTATTATTATTCTGTTGGAATATCCTGTCTGTGTGTTTTACACCGGACCTGGTTCCATTATTTATTATTCTGTCGGAATATCCTGTCTGTGCGTTTACGCCGGACCTGGTTCCATTATTTATTATTCTATTGGAATAACCTGTCTGTGCGGTCTATCGCATGCATGGTGATTTCTTTTGTTATTCCATTCTTTATTGTACTCAGTTGGTTAAGTTTTGACTTCTATACTCCATGAAATTTGTGGAATATCCTTGATAGTTGCGTTTCATCCAGTATCTTTTCATGAAAATATTCTCCTGATCATTCTTGAATTTTACTCCACAATGCAGTATCATGTTGACAATTTGGACGTTGTTAATTCCTGGATAAATTAATTCTTGAACTTGTTTTATTGAATTCTTATATCATTGTCATCATCCTCATGTTTATAAAATGTTGAAAGTCATCTGTGGCCTGTATTGCATAGATGGACTTGGTATGATTATGACCAGGGATTATTCGGTATAATCATGACCGTAATGTTACAAATGATGTGGTAAAAGTCCTCATTGGCCCGTAGTGCATTGATGGACAGTTGTTGGCATGATCATGACCATTAATGAATACACGAATATCCTTGGCCGTAGTGCAGGGGTGATTCGATGATGTGGATTATTTTATTAAGCTGAGTCTCAGCGATTACAGTGTTGAAAAACTTTTTAAATCATAAAAGATAGTAGAGTTTATTTTCTACTTGACTCTTTTAATGGATTGCTTGTTCCGCTACAGTTAAACTTGATGTCTATTATATTTTATCAGTTTAACATTGTTGAAGGCTAATGATAATTTATTCTGCATTATCTTAGTCATAATATTTCTTACTGGGCTAGTTGAGCTCACCCTTTCTTTCACTGTTCTCTTCAGGAAATGAGAACGTAGCTGGGACAAGTCGGGGTACGGAGTGATGGTCCGAATGATAGTATTAGTTAGTAGTCCTCACTATTCTATGTAATGGTGTGTTAATAAATGTAATGAGGACTCCTTTTGAGTATGAATACTCTCTAGAAGATAATATTTGTATTCAAACTCACAGTTTATGTTTTGTCGTATTGTACACGACAGATGTATTAATCAGTTGTATTTGTATTCTGTACTATGTATCTGACGACCCAAGATGGGTGATGTATACCTAATTTTGGGGGCGTCACAGTTGGTATCAGAGCTTAGGGATATGATCCCTGGCTAAGATGTGAGAATAGAACTAGGAGGGGAGAGACGGGGAATTCCTTCGCTAGTATGACATACCTAAGTTTATTTGCATGGTATTTAATTGGTCGGTCATAATATAAGGATAATATATGACATATCAATTAATTTTTATTTTGTGGCAGTATCTGAAAATGGCATCTGAGAATGTTGAGAATAGCAATGGAGCACAGACGACTGTTGATTCACCACATATCAATAATCAGGATAATGTGCATCAGGAAGGTGTCAATCCTCATGCAAACAACAACACTGACCAAATGATGAATGATCAAATGTTCAGAGGCTTTATGCAATTCATGCAACAACAGGTGAAAGCGGCTCCTGTCCACAACGTAGGTGGAAATACTGGAAACTCTCAGGCGGTCACCGCTAAACAGTTTAAGGAGCTGGGACCACCGGAGTTTAAGGGAGAACCCAAACCACTTGTAGCTGAAACATGGATAAAGCAGATCACCAAGATATTTGATGTCTTGGGTTGCTCCGAGGAGCAAAAGGTTCCCTTTGCCGCCTTTATGTTGCGAGGAGAGGCAGATTACTGGTGGGAATCGATAAAGCGTACTCAACCTGCCGCACTGAAGATGTCTTGGGAGAAGTTCCAAGATCTGTTTAACGACAAATACTTTCCCGAGAGTATTCGTCACATGAAGGAGGTGGAGTTCATCAAATTGGAGCAGAATAATATGACCGTGTCGCAGTACGAGGCAAAATTTGCGGAGTTATCCCGGTTTGCGTCCCACCTGGTGGATAATGAAGAAAGAATGACGCGGATGTTTTTAAGAGGTTTGAAGCCGGAGATACGTCAACATCTTGTTTCTCATAAACTGTGTTTGTATTCAGATGTTGTAAATAGGGCTCAGTTGGTGGAGCGCGATAACGAGACAACGCAACCAAAAGAGAGCAGCCGGCAAAATGATAATACCAGTGAGAGCAGTCATCGAAGCGGTGACAACAAGCGTGGAGGGAATCAACAGGCCAGAAATGGTAACCACTTCGGTGGTAATCAGGGCCAAAACAATAAGAATGGACATTTCAAGAAGAGGAGATTCAACAATGATGGAAAGACGTCAGCACCAGCACCTGTCGTTAAGGAAGGAGAACGACCACCTATCATATGTTTCAAATGCGGAGGGGAGGGGCACATCAGTCCAAACTGCGCGATGCCGTCCAAAGCATGTTATAATTGTGGAAGAGAAGGTCATTTAGCCCGATTTTGTCGTTTACCGAAGACAAATTCAGCTAGGATGGAGGCACCAAAAGCCGTCCCAGAAAAGTCAAAACCGGTTGTGCAAGGGAGAGCGTTTGTTGTGAACTCCCAGAGAGCAAGGAACCCGAATGAGGTCATCACGGGTAAGCTTATTATAAACTCTAAAGAAGTTTATACTTTATTTGATACCGGTTCAACCCATTCTTTTATTTCTCCTACTTGCGCTCATCGATTAAATTTGATTCCGGAGAAATTAGACTTTGACTTATCTGTGGAAACTCCGTTGGGAGAAACCTTCATTACCTCCACTGTTTATAAGTCTTGTTTGGTTCAAGTTGGTACCCACACATTACCTATCGATCTGATTTCATTAAAAATACTTGCATTTGACGTGATTCTAGGGATTGATTGGTTAACTACTCATTATGCAAAAATTGATTGTTTTCGTAAGGTTGTTAGTTTTCATATTCCTAATCGACCTATTATGCGAATTCAAGCAACCAAACCATTAAAATCAATCGCTGTCATCTCAAGCCATAAAACTATTCGTTTATTGAAAAACGGATGTCAAGCTTTCTTAGCTCATGTCACAGATCTAAACAAAAATACGTCAGTTTTGAATGATATTTCTATTGTTAATAAATTCCCTGACGTATTCCCTGAAGAACTTCCTGGCCTACCCCCAGAGCGTGAAATTGAATTTTGTATCGATCTTGAACCCGGTACAAAACCCATTTCCAAAGCCCCATATCGAATGGCTCCTATTGAACTTCAGGAGTTAAAGATCCAACTGCAGGAATTGTTAGACATTGGCTTTATTCGTCCTAGTACTTCTCCTTGGGGAGCTCCTGTTCTATTCGTGAAGAAGAAAGATGGAAGTATGCGACTTTGTATTGATTATCGGGAGTTGAATCATGTCACCATCAAAAACAGGTACCCATTGCCACGTATTGATGACCTGTTTGACCAGTTGCAAGGAGCACAATTCTTTTCAAAGATCGATCTTCGTTCTGGATATCATCAGCTGAAGGTTAGAACTGAGGATATTCCAAAGACGGCTTTTAGAACTCGGTACGGGCATTATGAATTCCTAGTCATGTCCTTTGGATTGACTAATGCTCCTGCTGCCTTCATGGATATGATGAACCGGGTATTCAAGGAATATTTGGATCACTTTGTGGTCGTCTTTATTGATGACATCCTTATTTATTCCAAAAGCCGTGAAGATCATGAGCAACACTTGAGGCTGGTACTCCAAAAGCTTCGTGAATACAAGCTTTATGCCAAGTTGAAGAAATGCGAGTTCTGGCTGGAGGAGGTAGCATTCCTTGGGCACGTAGTATCAAGTCGTGGAATATCGGTTGACCCGGCAAAGATTGAAGCTATTCAAAGCTGGGAGCAACCTAAATCAGTGACCGAAGTACGTAGCTTTCTTGGTTTAGCTGGTTATTATCGGAGATTCGTGGAAGGATTTTCTCGAATCGCTACTCCATTAACTCAGCTGACTCGAAAAGATACAAAGTTCGGTTGGAGCGAAGAATGTGAGCAGAGTTTTCAAGAACTCAAGAGGAGACTCATTTCAGCACCTGTTCTAACAATACCATCTGGCTCGGAGGGATTTGTCATCTACAGTGATGCTTCGAGCAAAGGGTTGGGATGTGTTCTCATGCAACATGGAAAAGTCATAGCCTATGCATCAAGACAACTCAAGGAATATGAGAGGAATTATCCTACTCATGATCTAGAGTTGGCAGCTGTTGTCTTTGCACTTAAAATTTGGAGGCATTACTTGTATGGGGAGAAAGTGGAGATCTTTACGGATCATAAAAGCCTCAAATATTTCTTCACTCAAAAGGAACTCAACATGCGACAACGACGTTGGCTTGAACTGTTGAAAGATTATGATCATACCATTCAATACCATCCTGGAAAAGCGAACGTGGTAGCTGACGCATTGAGTAGAAGATCATATGCGGGTACAAGTGCAATATTAACAACGCAAAGGCCCATTTTGTGTGACTTGCAAAGGATGGAGATAGAGTTGAAGACTCCAGGGACCCATGTGATGATGGCGAATATACGAGTAGAACCGACTTTAATCGATAAAGTTAAAGCTGCTCAAGCTACAGACCTGGAGCTGATGCGTATGAGGAAGAAAGTGCAAGAAGGTTCTATGCCGGAAGCAAGAATCGATGAAGAAGGAATACTTCGAGTCAACTCCAGACTTTGTGTTCCTAACAACCCTGATTTAAAGTATGAAATCATGATGGAGGCGCACAACACACCGTTTGCAATCCATCCTGGAAGTACCAAAATGTATCATGATCTTCGTCATACATTTTGGTGGAGCAATATGAAGAGAGAGATAGCGTTGTTTATCTCAAGGTGTCTAACTTGTCAACGAGTCAAAGCGGAGCATCAAGTACCAAAAGGTCCATTGCAACCACTTGAAATTCCAGAATGGAAGTGGGAGCACATTACCATGGATTTCGTTACCGGTCTTCCTAGGGTTTCTCAAGGTATTGATGCGATTTGGGTCATTGTTGATAGATTGACCAAGTCTGCTCATTTCTTACCGATACGAGAAACTTATACACTTGAACGTCTTGCTCGTATGTACATAAACGAGATTGTAAGACTGCATGGTATGCCAGTATCCATAGTTTCTGATCGAGACCCAAGATTCACTTCACGATTTTGGGTTAGTTTACAAAAAGCTATGGGCACGGAGTTACGATTTAGTTCAGCATATCATCCTCAGACGGACGGACAATCAGAGAGGACTATTCAAACTCTTGAAGATCTATTAAGACTCTGTGTCTTTGACTTCAAGGGAAGTTGGGACAAGTTCTTACCATTGGTGGAGTTTTCCTACAACAACAGTTATCAAGCAAGTATTGGCATGGCTCCATTCGAAGCATTGTATGGAAGAAAATGTCGTTCTCCAGTATGCTGGGATGAGGTGGGCGAAGCAACGTTGTTGGGACCGGAGTTGGTACGTATGACTACAGAAAAGATTCAAACGATCCGACAACGTATAAAAACCTCACAAGATCGACAAAAGAGTTATGCTGATCTTCATCGAAAGGACGTGGAATTTGATGTAGGAGATCATGTGTTCTTACGTGTTGCTCCATGGAAAGGAGTTACGAGATTTGGAAAGAGAGGAAAGCTAAATCCTCGATTCATCGGTCCATTTTTAATCCTCGATCGAGTAGGAACTGTGGCTTATAGACTCGCTTTACCGCCAAGTATGTCTCGTGTTCATAACGTTTTCCACATATCCATGTTACGCAAATATGTGGAAGACCCGAACCACATTATTGAGTTAGAACCGGACGAAATAGCGGAGGATTTGACGTATGAAGAAGTTCCTGTTCAAATCTTGGATAAGAAGGAACATATTCTACGCTCCAAGGTTATACCTCAAGTTAAAGTTTTGTGGAGAAACCACGATGTTGAGGAAATGACTTGGGAGTTAGAATCAGAAATGAAATCAAGGTATCCTTACCTCTTCGACATACCAGGTACGTACCCTAATTTCGAGGGCGAAATTTCATAAGAAGGGGAGGTTGTAAGACCCCAACTTTTATAAATAAAGATGAATTTTCTATAAATATCATTTTTGAATATTATGGAGTTAATTTGATATAATGTTATAGTTGTGGGTAATATTTATAAATTTTGCAAAGTAAGCAAGTTGTTATAAAATATTCGTTTGGTCGGAGAATATTCTTTTTGTCGGGGAATATTCGTACGACGGCACAATCATTGGTGGACCCCACAACGGAATTATTGTCGGATTGAGAAAACGACAGAATTATCTTTATATAAAAATAACGGCTGAGGTGTTACCATTAAAACCGTTAAAACTGTTGAACTACTCGGTAGTAAAAGTACAGTAATACGCGTGGTTGCATAGTAGCACACGGTATTGATTATTGATGCTTACGTGAGAAGTCACTCAGCTATACTCAATTATTGCTACAGTAATTGCTGCATCATATCTCTTAAATTATTGTCATAGTATCATCTGTATAATATGTTATATTATTAAATCAATAATTGAGACGTTGTGGTAAGTTTGGTTATTTTATGGGGGGGCATATGTCATCATCTAAGAGTCTCTTCGTCAATAGTAATTACCGTCGTCAATAGTAATTACCGTCGTCAATAGTATTTACCTTGGTCAATAGTAATTACCTTCGTCAATAGTATTTACCTTGGTCAATAGTATTTACCTTGGTCAATAGTAATTACCTTCGTCAATAGTATTTACCTTGGTCAATAGTAATTACTTTCGTCAATAGTAGTTGTCCCTTCAATATTACCAAGAGTCATTTGACCCTTCGTTAAGACCAAGAGTCATTTGACCCTTCGTTAAGACCAAGAGCCACCCTCAGTTTTTCTATAAATAGAGGCCTAGGGCTTCATTATTTTTCACGAATTCATTCAAGCTATAGAGAGAGAAAGTATAGAGAGAATAAGAGAGAGAGAGAGACTAAAAGTATTCTGCTACATCACTTTTCCAATATCCAGTTCTTTTAAGGTAGGGAATATTATTTTTTTTATATTCATGAAGAGAACTTCTATTATTCCATTTGTTATTATTCTGTTGGAATAACCAGTATACGCGGTCTACCCTATACTTGGTGACATTCTTCTATTATTCTGTTGGAACATCCTGTCTGTGTGTTTTACACCGGACCTGGTTCCGTTTATTATTCTGTTGGAACATCCTGTCTGTGTGTTTTACACCGGACCTGGTTCCGTTTTATTATTATTCTGTTGGAATATCCTGTCTGTGTGTTTTACACCGGACCTGGTTCCATTATTTATTATTCTGTCGGAATATCCTGTCTGTGCGTTTACGCCGGACCTGGTTCCATTATTTATTATTCTATTGGAATAACCTGTCTGTGCGGTCTATCGCATGCATGGTGATTTCTTTTGTTATTCCATTCTTTATTGTACTCAGTTGGTTAAGTTTTGACTTCTATACTCCATGAAATTTGTGGAATATCCTTGATAGTTGCGTTTCATCCAGTATCTTTTCATGAAAATATTCTTCTAAGCATTCTTGAATTTTACTCCACAATGCAGTATCATGTTGACAATTTGGACGTTGTTAATTCCTGGATAAATTAATTCTTGAACTTGTTTTATTGAATTCTTATATCATTGTCATCATCCTCGTGTTTATAAAATGTTGAAAGTCATCTGTGGCCTGTATTGCATAGATGGACTTGGTATGATTATGACCAGGGATTATTCGGTATAATCATGACCGTAATGTTACAAATGATGTGGTAAAAGTCCTCATTGGCCCGTCGTGCATTGATGGACAGTTGTTGGCATGATCATGACCATTAATGAATACACGAATATCCTTGGCCGTAGTGCAGGGGTGATTCGATGATGTGGATTATTTTATTAAGCTGCGATTACAGTGTTGAAAAACTTTTTAAATCATAAAAGATAGTAGAGTTTATTTTCTACTTGACTTTTTTAATGGATTGCTTGTTCCGCTACAGTTAAACTTGATGTCTATTATATTTTATCAGTTTAACATTGTTGAAGGCTAATGATAATTTATTCTGCATTATCTTAGTCATAATATTTCTTACTGGGCTAGTTGAGCTCACCCTTTCTTTCACTGTTCTCTTCAGGAAATGAGAACGTAGCTGGGACAAGTCGGGGTACGGAGTGATGGTCCGAATGATAGTATTAGTTAGTAGTCCTCACTATTCTATGTAATGGTGTGTTAATAAATGTAATGAGGACTCCTTTTGAGTATGAATACTCTCTAGAAGATAATATTTGTATTCAAACTCACAGTTTATGTTTTGTCGTATTGTACACGACAGATGTATTAATCAGTTGTATTTGTATTCTGTACTATGTATCTGACGACCCAAGATGGGTGATGTATACCTAATTTTGGGGGCGTCACAATCTATATCCACATAAAATCAATATTTTCCTCATCATATAAATCAATAATTAATTATACAAAAATAATATTACAGAATCACAGTACTGGCAACCAGGCCGTTCCCAGGAAAGAGTGGGCTTTCCAATAAGGATTTCTCCTTACTGGCGCGCAATTAGATGACCAAACCTCTCCTTAGACAAAACTTTCTAGACATTGTCAATAATGTTATCTAATAATATTATTCAGATAATATGAATTATTGCTCCGATAATGAAAAATACTGCGTAGTGACAATTATAAAATATCAACGTAGCAATTATTTAATCAATAAAATAAAATATTGAACAGTAATTACTGTAATCATTATTGAGTAGTGCCTTCTTACGTAAGAATCAATAATTGGTGCAATACCGTGTGATACTGTGCAACAACGCGTATTACCGTGTTTTAACCACCGGGTATTCTAACAGTATTAACGGTAACAACTACGTCGTTATTTATAAACAACTTATTTTTGTCGTTTTCTTCATCCAACCGCTTTCCGTTATGGGGCCCACAAATGACTGCGCCGTCGTACGAATATTCTCCGACAGTAAGAATATTCCACGACCAAGCGAATATTCCCTGACAACAATGAATATTTTATAACCACTTGCTTATTTAAAATATTTGCGCATTTTACCCATAACTAACCACATTAATCAAATCAACTCTTACTATTTCAGAATAATAAATAGAGAAAATTAAATTTTATTTATTAATAATTTGGGGTCTTACAACCTCCCCTCCTTATGAAATTTCGTCCTCGAAATTGAAATACGCACCTGGTGTTTCGAAAAGATGAGGATACCTCGCTTTTATTTCCGTTTCCAACTTCCAGGTCATTTCCTCAATAGCATGGTTTCTCCACAAAACTTTAACTTGTGGTATGACCTTCGTGCGTAGGACATGCTCCTTCCTATCCAAGATCTTGACAGGTACCTCCTCGTATGTTAAGTCTTCGGCTATCTCGTCCGGTTCTAACTCAATAACGTGGTTCGGGTCTTTCACATATTTACGAAGCACAGATATATGAAAAACATTATGAACACGAGACATACTTGGAGGTAAAGCGAGTCTATAGGCCACATTTTCTACTCGGTCAAGAATCTAAAATGGACCAATAAATCGTGGATTTAACTTTTCTCTCTTCCCAAATCTTGTAACTCCTTTCCATGGAGCTACACGTAATAATACATGATCCCCAATGTCAAATTCCACGTCCTTTCGATGAAGATCCACATAACTCTTTTGTCGATCCTGTGCCGTTTGTATACGTTGTCGAATCGTTTGGATCTTCTCTGTAGTCATTCGTACCAACTCTGGTCCCAACAACGTTGCTTCTCCCACCTCATCCCAACATACTGGAGAGCGACACTTTCGTCCATACAATGCTTCAAAGGGAGCCACACCTATACTTGCCTGATAACTGTTGTTATAGGAGAATTCCACCAATGGTAGGTACTTATCCCAACTTCCTTTGAAATCTAGGACACAAAGTCTTAATAGATCTTCAAGAGTTTGAATAGTCCTCTCTGATTGCCCGTCCATTTGAGGATGGTATGCCGAACTGAACCGTAAATCCGTGCCCATAGCTTTTTGCAAACTAACCCAAAATCTTGAAGTGAATCTTGGGTCACGATCCGAAACTATGGATACTGGCATGCCATGCAACCTTACAATCTCATTCACGTACATACTAGCAAGACGTTCAAGGGAATAAGTCTCCCGTATCGGCAAGAAATGAGCAGACTTGGTTAGTCTATCAACTATAACCCAAAAAGCATTTATGCCTTGAGAAACCGTGGGAAGACCCGTAACGAAATCCATGGTAATGTGTTCCCACTTCCATTTCGGAATCTCAAGTGGTTGCAATGAACCTTTTGGTACTTGATGCTCCGCCTTTATACGTTGAAAAGTTAAACACCTTGAGATAAACTTTGCAATCTCTCTCTTCATATTGTTCCACCAAAATGTATGTCGAAGATCACGATACATTTTAGTACTTCCAGGATGGATTGCAAATGGTGTATTGTGTGCCTCCATCATGATCTTGTACTTCAAATCAGAATTGTTAGGAACACAAAGTCTGGAGTGGATTCAAAGTATTCCTTCTTCATCGATTCTTGATTCTGGAATAGCACCTTCTTGCACTTTCTTCTTCATACATATCAGCTCCGGGTCTGTAGCTTGAGCAACTTTAACTTTATCGATTAAAGTTGGTTCTACGCGTATACGTGACATCATCGCACTCATTCCTGCATATGATCTTCTACTCAACGCGTCAGCTACCACGTTTGCTTTTCCAGGATGGTATTGAATAGTGTGGTCGTAATCTTTCAACAGCTCGAGCCAACGTCGTTGCCGCATGTTGAGTTCTTTTTGAGTGAAGAAATATTTAAGGCTTTTATGGTCTGAATATATCTCCACCTTCTCCCCATATAGATAGTGCCTCCAGATCTTTAGCGCGAAAACGACTGCTGCCAACTCTAGATCATGAGTAGGATAATTCCTCTCATATTCTTTAAGTTGTCGCGAGGCATAGGCTATGACTTTCCCACGTTGCATGAGAACACATCCTAACCCTTTGCCTGAAGCATCGATGTAGATAACAAATCCATCCGAACCAGATGGTATTGTCAGAACAGGTGCCGAAATGAGTCTCCTCTTAAGCTCTTGGAAACTCTTTTCGCATTCTTCGCTCCATACGAATTTGATATCCTTCTGAGTCAGCTGAGTTAACGGGGTAGCGATTCGAGAAAACCCTTCTACGAATCTCCGATAATAACCAGCTAAGCCCAGAAAGCTACGTACATCGGTCACCGTCTTCGGTTGCTCCCAGCTTTGTATTGCTTCAATCTTCGCCGGGTCCACAGATACTCCATGTTTTGACACCACGTGTCCTAGGAATGCTACTTCCTCAAGCCAGAACTCGCATTTCTTCAACTTAGCATATAACTTGTTTTTACGCAGCCTTTGGAGTACCAGCTTCAAATGGTGCTCATGATCTTCACGGCTTTTGGAATATATGAGGATGTCATCAATAAAGACAACAACGAACTGATCCAAATAATCCTTGAATACTCGGTTCATCATATCCTTGAAAGCCGCAGGAGCATTAGTAACCCCGACATGAAAAGTTCTAAATTTGATAAAAAAGTTCAGATCAATACTTC
Source organism: Panax notoginseng (assembly GCA_016801055.1). NCBI lineage: Eukaryota > Viridiplantae > Streptophyta > Magnoliopsida > Apiales > Araliaceae > Panax > Panax notoginseng. The sequence continues at coordinate 27,251,926 of CM029020.1, read as the reverse complement.
GGCATAATGATATTGAAGAAAATAATATCATTTAAGAAGAAATAACATCCCTTACCTCGGAAAGACGGTACTTCTGACTGGAATACTAGATATAGTGCTGAAGGAAACTTGCACCGTATAGCAACACTCAAAGTATCAAATACTCACAAGAATACGCTCGATATAGAGAGAGAAATAGAGAGAAACTTGTGTTTCTGGTGTGATTTTTAATTCTAACATAAGCACCCTATTTATAGGAAAATGCTTAGAACACCAAAGCAAAAAATTTAATATAATATTAATATATTTATCAAAATTTCCTTAGCCCACCTCTAGACATCTGATCTCAGCCCATTTATATCACATGTTAGCCCACTTAAATGCCAAAAAACGTTTTTCTTCAAAATAATAAATAAAACTTCCAAAAATCAATTATTTCGGAACTTCAGAACTTCAATAATTCATAATAAATAGCCCTTTTATCAGAAAATTCGAATCTTGCGAGTTTTTATAGGAATTTCAATTCTCTACAACTTTGCAGAAGAAAGTTTTTCTAAATTCAAAACAGAAATTGACCGAAATTCACAAACGAGCGATTTTACAATCAATAATAAATTTTCGGTCAAGAATTGTGTCCACCAACACACAAAACATGTATTAATCATTTAATGCCACAAAAATACTCTTCCTCCTCATATACTTATATATCCCACATTCATTGTAGAAATATCACCATCAATATATTATTAAAATAATATATTTAAATGAATTATTTTATCAGAAAAAGATAAAATATTAATTTTCAACAATTGTCACATTAAAAATTTTCTCCATCTATCTATATCCACATAAAATTAATATTTTTCTCATCATATAAATCAATAATTAATTATACACAAATAATATTACAGAATCACAGTACTGGCAACCAGGCCGTTCCTAGGAAAGAGGGGGCTTTCCAATAAGGATTTCTCCTTACTGGCGCGCAATTAGATGACCAAACCTCTCCTTAGACAGAACTTTCTAGACATTACCAATAATGTTATCTAATAATATTATTCAGATAATATGAATTATTGCTCCGATAATGAAAAATACTGCGTAGTGACAATTATAAAATATCAACGTAGCAATTATTTAATCAATAAAATAAAATATTGAACAGTAATTACTGTAATCATTATTGAGTAGTGCCTTCTTACGTAAGAATCAATAATTGGTGCAATACCGTGTGGTACTGTGCAACAACGCGTATTACCGTGTTTTAACCACCGGGTATTCCAACAGTATTAACGGTAACAACTACGCCGTTATTTATAAACAACTTATTTTTGTCGTTTTCTTTATCCAACCGCTTTCCGTTATGGGGCCCACAAATAACTGCGCCGTCGTACGAATATTCTCCGACAGTAAGAATATTCCACGACCAAGCGAATATTCCCCGACAACAATGAATATTTTATAACCACTTGCTTATTTAAAATATTTGCGCATTTTACCCATAACTAACCACATTAATCAAATCAACCCTTACTATTAATATTTACGCATTTTACCCATAACTAACCACATTAATCAAATCAACCCTTACTATTTCAGAATAATAAATAGAGAAAATTAAATTTTATTTATTAATAATTTGGGGTCTTACACCCGGCCCGCCCGCCAACCATTAATTTTTTTTATTTTTTTTTAAATAAAGTTTTAGGTTGTGAGGCTTGAACACAAAACTTGTAAATAAATAAATAAGAGTTCAAACCAACTGAGCTACAACAACTATTTATTTTTAATGTAATCTTCAATATATTTTAACTATAATTGAAAATTATAATTAAGATATGTAGTTAATGTAATTTAAACAACAAATTCAAATTGCAGTAGCAAATGCAAACAAGGAAAGAATGACATTACACACAAGATAATATGAGTTTGGTCATTACAGCAAAAGTTTCAGCCTTGATATTATTTAATTCATATAATTCCCGACAAGTAACAATGTACAAAACTACAAATTAAACACTTACTGTAAAAGATCATTCTCAATAAATACAATCTCTACTCTTTAAGCAGCACTCAGTAACATAAATCCAAATTATCATCATAAATAATGTAGGTAATTAATTAATAATGCTAATTTATAATACTATTACAATTTTAGTTAATTGAGATATGTAGTTAATGTATGTAATTAATTAATCGTGTTTGTTTGTATTATTGCTTATTATTAATTATTTTATTATTTATTATTATTATTTTTGGTGTAACAAAGAGTTTGCAAAAAAAAAAAAAATTAATGGCCGAAGCCCGCGGGCCGGGCTCACCCGCCCGTCACCAAAACCCGGGTCTTTTTGGTTCGGCCCAGCCCGCCCGTTTGCCAGGTCTACTCGCAAACAACAAATCTGAGTCACACCCAAACTTGGTCAGTACATATTGGGTCAAAGATTCGTTCTTTAACCGGTCATGTTTTTATAGACCCTTTCCCACATACTAATGGGTCGGGTGATTCACACCTTCATTAATTTTTTTTCAAAAATATGCCTCTTTTATATTGTGTAGCTATTTGTTACATTATTACTACCTATTGCATATTGCACATATATTGAATCTGAATTTCAGACAATTGCAAATGAATAGTTTATTGACCATTTATAAAAATAAGTTATATTTTATTAAAAAGAGAGTAAATTTAAATAATACTTGTGTAACATTTATATAGCTTAAAGTTATAAATTCATATCTTGCTATATGAAATGTAACTTGTAATGACCTCAGTTAAATTTGGAGTTCGAATTAAATTATAGTATAAGTTATAATGTATTTTATTAATAGTATTGTTTGGGTTATATTAACTCATCAGAAACTCAACCAAAAGATCATGATAATATCCTCATTTAAATACATACATCCGTGAGTAAGGGTGTAAATGAACTGAGTCGAGCTAAGTATTGAGTTGCTCAGATTTGGTTCACAAAATTTATCGAGTATAAAATAAGATTTGATTGAGACTTGTTTAGCTATCGATTCGAGTACGATCTCGCATCGAGTCCGAGCAGTTTGAACTTTTCGAACGAATATGATCCGAGTATCAATAGAAAATTACAATTTGAGAAAGTTCGAGTAATTTATCGAACTTTAAAATTTGCTTATATTTGAATTATTTATATTTTGAGTCGAGCTCGAATTGAATTTTTAGTCGAGCGATTACGGATATAGCCCGAACTGTTTGCTCATTTTACAACCTTAACCGTGAGTTCCAAAACTTCTGTCCCTCTAACTATTGTGTGATCTACTAGGCCTAATCGGAAGATTCGATCTGATTTTTCGGAAGTTGACTCTGATACCATATATTACTCGGGTCAAATAACAAGTCTGAATCAATTCATAGTATAATAAATGTAAGACCCCAACTTATTAATGAATAAAATTAAATTTTCTCTAAATATTATTGTGAATAATAAGGGGTTAATTTGATATAATACTTTGGTTATGGGTGAAATGTGCAAATTTTGTAAAATAAGCAAGTGGTTATAAAATATTTATTTTTGGTCGGTGAATATTCGGTTGGTCGTGGAATATTCTTGCTGTCGGGGAATATTCGTACGACGACGCAGCCTTGTGTGGGCCCCATAACGGAAAGCGATTGGATGAAGAAAACGACAAGTATAAGTTGTTTATTAATAACGGCGTAGTTGTTACCGTTAATACTGTTGGAATACCCGGTGGTTAAAATACAGTAGCACACGGTATTGCACCAATTATTGATTCTTACGTAAGAAGGCACTACTCAATAATTGTTACAGTAGTTATTATTCAATATTTTATTTTATTGATTCAATAATTGCTGCATTGATATTTTATATTATTGTTGTTTCAATAATTGTTGCTGCACAGTATTTTTATTTATCAGATCAATAATTCATATTATTTGAATAATATTATTAGATAACATTATTGGCAATGTCTAGAAAGTTCTTTCTAAGGAGAGGTTTGGTCATCTAATTGCGCGCCAGTAAGTAGAAATCCTTATTGGAAAGCCCCCTCTTTCCTGGGAACGGCCTGGTTGTCATAAATGTGATTCTGTAATATTATTTATGTATAATTAATTATTGATTCATATGATAAGGAAATATTTATTTTATGTGGATATAAATGAGGGATATATTTTTGTGGTTAAAAATAAAGGAGTTAATGTTGAGGTTTTTATCCATATTTTTGTCGGAATGGAGGTATTAAAAATCAGGGTTTTTGAGATATTTTGCGGGGGTTATAATTTTTAATCCGACCGTTGGATCGTGGTAATTTTTGGATATGTTATACATATATAAGTTGAGTATATGCCCACAAATTTTGAACCGTTAAAAATGAACGTATGATTTATTATGAATTTTACAAGATGACTGGTTCAGAAATTGTTAATTTTCGGAGTTTATCATTTTGATGGAAAATTCTAGAATTGGTGGGCCCCACTTGTGGTTGGTGAAGAAATGTGCTGAATTATATTTCAAATGTGGTGGGTGGGAATAGTAGCAGGTAAAGCCATCAGGTTGCAGGTCAAACCTACCAAAATTTTCCTATAAATAGAGGGCTAAGTTAGAATTGAAAATTACACCAGAAACAAGTTTTCTCTCTTTCTCTCTCTAGATTATTGAGTGTATTTTGTGAGTATTTAGATACTTTGAGAGTTTCTATTCATCAGAGCAAGTTTCTTTCAGCCTTATACCGGTATTCCGACCAGAAGTACTGATATTTTGAGGTAAGGGATATTATTTTCTTCTTAAATGATATTATTTTCTTCAATATCATTATGCTGAAATATTGATATGAGTTTTTATCAAATTTGGAACTTTTTGTGTCGGGGTTACTATTCATGTATACGGCACTATTCACGTATACGGCACTATTCACGAATACGGCACTATTCACCGAAAAATAAAATTTTTCCTTTTTGTCCAAGATGTCTATTATGGTTACTATCTTTGATTGTATCCATGTTTTGATCTTTATTTTTGAATTCTGCTTCACAATTGATTATTATGAAGTATTATTGATCTTGGATAAACTGTTATACGAATCCCTAATATTTGTCCTTCTGTCTCACTGGATTCGTTCTCTTTAAGATATTTTTCATCATCCTCAGTCCTAAATGATGATACAAATGAATATCTTTGGCCTGTAGTGCAAAGATGTATAATTACTTGATGAATATCTTTGGCCTGTAGTGCAAAGATGAACAGGTGTTGAGATGAACATGACCGACTGATGATACAAATGAATATCTTTGGCCTGTAGTGCAAAGATGAATATTTGGTTAAAGATGATTATTAATTGATGTTACAGGGATAAAATATTGATGATGGACTTTTAAATCTTAGAAGATAGTAGAATTCTTTCTCTACTTGACTCTTCTAATGGTTTGCTGTTTCCGCTGCAGTTGTTGATCTAAAACTTGTTGTCGATTATATTTTATCAGATTTTTCCCTGTTGAAGACTAACGATAATTTGTTGTATATTATCTTAGTCATAATATTCTTTACTGGGCTAGTTGAGCTCACCCTTTTCCTTTTTGTTCCATTTTTCTTCTCAGGAGGTGAGAACATAGCAGGATCTAGTCGGGGTATGGAGTGATGGTTCTAGAAAGATGTATTAGCAGTCCTCACTATTTCTGTAAAATAGTGTTTGAATAATTGTAATGAGGATTTATTTGAGTGTGGATATTGTCTAGAAGACAATATTTGTATTTAAACTCACAGTATGTGTTGTCGTATTTTGCACGACAATTGTATTATTGAAGTTGTAGTTTGCTTTCTGTACCATGTATTTGGCGACTCAAAATGGGTGTTGTATACCTATTCTGGGGGCGTCACAGTTGGTATCAGAGCTTAGGGATATGATCCCTGGCTGAGATGTGAGACAAGAACTAGGAGGGGAGAGACGGGGAATTCCTTCGCTAGTATGACTTGACTAAGTTTATTTGGTGTTTATTTGGTCGGTCAGAGTATAGGGATAATATATGACATGACTATTAACCCTTGTTTTATGGCAGTATTTAAGAATGGCAGCTGAGAAAGTTAATAATGGAGTAAATCAGACCGTGGAAACACCTTTGATCACTACCCAGGGGAACGTGCAACAGGAAGGCAATATTCCTCCTGTAAACAACGTTACCGAGCAAACGATGAATGATGGAATGTTTAGAAGCTTTTTGCAGTTCATGCAAAATCAGACGAGGGAGACTCGTGTGCAGAATACGGGTGGAAATGATAACAACGCGCGGTTTGTCACAGCTAAGCAGTTCAAAGAATTGGGACCACCAGAATTTAAGGGAAAGCCGGATCCGATCATGGCGGAAACGTGGGTCAAGCAAATTACCAAGATATTTGATGTCTTGGGATGCACGGAGGAACAGAAGGTTCCATTCGCCACATTTATGTTCCGCGGTGAGGCAGACTACTGGTGGGAGTCTGTGAAGCGTACCCAGCCTGACGCACTCAACATGTCCTGGGAAACATTTCAAAAACTGTTCAATGACAAGTACTTTCCTGAAAGTATTCGTCATATGAAGGAGGTTGAGTTTATTAGACTGGAACAAAACAACATGACGGTGTCCCAGTACGAGGCGAAGTTTGCAGAGTTATCCAGGTTTGCACCTCATTTGGTCGAAAATGAGGAACGAATGACGCGGATGTTTCTGAGAGGTTTAAAACCTGAGATTCGTCAATACCTTATCTCTCATAAATTTTCTCTGTATTCAGACGTTGTCAACAGGGCCCAATTATTAGAGAGAGATAATGAGTATACTCAACCGAGGGACCACAACCAGGGTCATACCGGTGATAGCAATCATCAGAGCGATGATAACCAACGAGGAGGGAAAAATACGAACAAAGGCGGTAACCACTCGGGTGGTCATCGTGGCCATGATAATAGGAGAGGTGAGTCAAGTGGAAATTTCAGAAAGAGGAGATTCAACAATGACGGGAAGACATCAGCACCAGCACCAGCACCAACAACAAATTTTAGGGGAGGAGAACGACCGCCAGTTAGATGTTACAAATGCGGGAAAGAGGGACATATCAGCCCAAACTGTCCACAACAATCCAAGGTGTGTTACAACTGTGGGAAGGAAGGCCACATCGCTCGAGATTGTACTATAGCGAAACCAAGTTCAGCGGGAGTGGTGATTCCAAGGGCTGTCCCGGATAAGGCGAAATCAGCGGTTCCTGGAAGAGCGTTTGTCGTAACTGGCCAAAACGTGAGAAACCCGAACGAGGTGATCACGGGTAAGCTAATCTTGAATTCTTGCGAAGTTTATACTTTACTAGATACCGGTTCTACCCATTCTTTTATCTCTCCTGCTTGTGCTCAACGTTTAAACTTGACTCCGGAGAAATTGGACTTTAACTTATCTGTTGAAACTCCGTTGGGTGAAACCTTCGTTACATCTACAGTTTATAAATCTTGCATGATCCAAGTTGGTACTATCACATTACCTGTTGATCTTATCTCTTTAAAGATACTTGCTTTTGATGTGATTTTAGGAATTGATTGGTTAACCACTCATCATGCTAAAATTGATTGTTTTCGTAAGGTTGTTAGTTTTCATATTCCTAACCAACCTGTCATACGAATTCAAACTACTAAACCACTAAAATCAGTCACTGTCATATCAAGCCATAAAGTCATTCGTTTATTAAAAAAACGGATGTCAAGCTTTCTTAGCTATGTCATGGACTTGAACAAAAATACGTCAGATTTGAGTGATATTTCTGTTGTTTGTTTCCTGACGTATTTCCTGAAAAATTTCTTGGCTTACTTCCAAAGTGTGATATTGAATTTTGTATCGACTTTGAACCCAGTACAAAACTCATTTCTAAAATCTCATATTGAATAGCTCCTATTGAACTTCAGGAGTTAAAAACCCAACTATAGAAGTTGGTACCTGAGCCTATATCTGGTGACTTCCTTTGCGGAATGCACTGAAGCCAAACTCTCCGTAGGGGACGCCATATTCGTACGATAGTAAACTGATAGGTGACATTGTGACGTGCTATCTAAGGTTGGGATATGAGTCACAGTTAAGAGCAATCGAAGTCGGTAACCGAAGTACGTAGCTTTCTAGGCTTAGCTGGTTATTATCGGAGATTTGTGGAAGGATTTTCTCGAATCGCTACTCCGTTAACTCAGCTGACTCGGAAAGATACAAAATTTGTATGGAGTGAGGAATGCGAGAAGAGTTTCCAAGAACTCAAGAGGAGACTCATTTCGGCACCTGTTCTGACAATACCATCTGGTTCGGATGGATTTGTTATCTACAGCGATGCTTCAGGCAAAGGGTTAGGATGTGTTCTCATGCAACATGGGAAAGTCATAGCCTATGCCTCACGACAACTCAAAGAATATGAGAGGAATTATCCTACTCATGATTTGGAGTTGGCAGCAGTCGTTTTTGCGTTGAAGATCTGGAGACACTACCTTTATGGGGAGAAAGTGGAGATCTATACAGATCATAAAAGCCTCAAATATTTCTTCACCCAAAAGGAACTCAACATGCGGCAGCGACGTTGGCTCGAGCTGTTGAAAGATTACGATCATATCATCCAATATCATCCTGGAAAAGCAAACGTAGTAGCTGACGCATTGAGTAGAAGATCATATGCGGGTACGAGTGCAATATTATTAACACAAAGGCCCATTTTGTATGACTTACAAAGGATGGAGATAGAGATGAAGGCTCCAAGTACCCACATGATGATATCAAATATACGAGTAGAACCGACTTTAATCGATAAAGTTAAAGCTGCTCAAGCTACGGACATGGAGCTGATGCGTATGAAGAAGAAAGTGCAAGAAGGTGCTATTCCAGAAGCAAGAATCGATGAAGAAGGAATACTTCGAGTCAACTCCAGACTTTGTGTTCCAAACGATTTTGACTTGAAGCATAGAATAATGATGGAGGCACACAACACACCGTTTGCAATCCATCCTGGGAGTACCAAAATGTATCACGATCTTCGACATACATTTTGGTGGAGCAATATGAAAAGAGAGATCGCGGAGTTTATCTCGAGATGTTTAACTTGTCAACGTGTAAAAGCGGAGCATCAAGTACCAAAGGGTCCATTGCAACCACTTGAGATTCCGAAATGGAAGTGGGAACACATTACTATGGATTTTGTTACGGGTCTTCCCAAGGTTTCTCAAGGTATAGATGCGATTTGGGTTATTGTTGATAGATTAACCAAGTCCGCTCATTTCTTGCCGATACGTGAGACTTATTCCCTTGAACGTCTTGCTAGTATGTACGTGAACGAGATTGTGAGATTGCATGGCATGCCAGTATCCATAGTTTCGGATCGTGACCCAAGATTCACTTCACGATTTTGGGTTAGCTTGCAGAAAGCTATGGGCACGGATTTACGATTCAGTTCAGCATACCATCCTCAAACGGACGGACAATCAGAGAGGACTATTCAAACTCTTGAAGATCTATTAAGACTTTGTGTCTTAGATCTCAAAGGGAGTTGGGATAAGTACCTACCATTGGTGGAATTCTCCTACAACAACAGTTATCAGGCGAGCATAGGTATGGCTCCATTTGAGGCGTTGTATGGAAGAAAATGTCGTTCTCCAGTATGCTGGGACGAGGTGGGTGAAGCAACATTGTTGGGACCAGAATTGGTACGCATTACTACAGAGAAGATCCAAACGATTCGACAACGTATACAAACGGCACAGGATCGACAAAAGAGTTATGCGGATCTTCATCGGAAGGACGTGGAATTTAATATTGGGGATCATGTATTGTTACGTGTTGCACCATGGAAGGGAGTTACAAGATTTGGGAAGAGAGGAAAGCTCAATCCAAGATTTGTTGGTCCATTTGAGATTCTTGAGCGAATAGGAAATGTGGCATATAGACTCGCATTACCTCCAAGCATGTCTCGTGTTCATAATGTTTTTCACATATCTATGCTTCGTAAATATGTTAAAGACCCGAACCACATTATTGAGTTAGAACCAGACGAGATAGCTGAAGATTTAATGTACGAGGAGGTACCTGTTAAGATCTTGGATAGGAAAGAGCATGTCCTACGCACGAAGGTTATACCACAAGTTAAGGTTTTGTGGAGAAACCATGCTATTGAAGAAATGACCTGGGAGTTGGAATCAGAAATGAAAGCGAGGTATCCTCACCTTTTTGAAACATCAGGTACGTACGTCAATTTCGAGGACGAAATTTCATAAGGAGGGGAGGTTGTAAGACCCCAACTTATTAATGAATAAAATCAAATTTTCTCTAAATATTATTGTGAATAATAAGGGGTTAATTTGATATAATACTTTGGTTATGGGTGAAATGTGCAAATTTTGCAAAATAAGCAAGTGGTTATAAAATATTTATTTTTGGTCGGTGAATATTCGGTTGGTCGTGGAATATTCTTGCTGTCGGGGAATATTCGTACGACGACGCAGCCTTGTGTGGGCCCCATAACGGAAAGCGATTGGATGAAGAAAACGACAAGTATAAGTTGTTTATTAATAACGGCGTAGTTGTTACCGTTAATACTGTTGGAATACCCGGTGGTTAAAATACAGTAGCACACGGTATTGCACCAATTATTGATTCTTACGTAAGAAGGCACTACTCAATAATTGTTACAGTAGTTATTATTCAATATTTTATTTTATTGATTCAATAATTGCTGCATTGATATTTTATATTATTGTTGTTTCAATAATTGTTGCTGCACAGTATTTTTATTTATCAGATCAATAATTCATATTATTTGAATAATATTATTAGATAACATTATTGGCAATGTCTAGAAAGTTCTGTCTAAGGAGAGGTTTGGTCATCTAATTGCGCGCCAGTAAGGAGAAATCCTTATTGGAAAGCCCCCTCTTTCCTGGGAACGGCCTGGTTGTCATAAATGTGATTCTGTAATATTATTTATGAATAATTAATTATTGATTCATATGATAAGGAAATATTTATTTTATGTGGATATAAATGAGGGATATATTTTTGTGGTTAAAAATGAAGGAGTTAATGTTGAGGTTTTTATCCATATTTTTGTCGGAATGGAGGTATTAAAAATCAGGGTTTTTGAGATATTTTGCGGGGGTTATAATTTTTAATCCGACCGTTGGATCGTGGTAATTTTTGGATATGTTATACATATATAAGTTGAGTATATGCCCACAAATTTTGAACCGTTAAAAATGAACGTATGATTTATTATGAATTTTACAAGATGACTGGTTCAGAAATTGTTAATTTTCGGAGTTTATCATTTTGATGGAAAATTCTAGAATTGGTGGGCCCCACTTGTGGTTGGTGAAGAAATGTGCTGAATTATATTTCAAATGTGGTGGGTGGGAATAGTAGCAGGTAAAGCCATCAGGTTGCAGGTCAAACCTACCAAAATTTTCCTATAAATAGAGGGCTAAGTTAGAATTGAAAATTACACCAGAAACAAGTTTTCTCTCTTTCTCTCTCTAGATTATTGAGTGTATTTTGTGAGTATTTAGATACTTTGAGAGTTTCTATTCATCAGAGCAAGTTTCTTTCAGCCTTATACCGGTATTCCGACCAGAAGTACTGATATTTTGAGGTAAGGGATATTATTTTCTTCTTAAATGATATTATTTTCTTCAATATCATTATGCTGAAATATTGATATGAGTTTTTATCAAATTTGGAACTTTTTGTGTCGGGGTTACTATTCATGTATACGGCACTATTCACGTATACGGCACTATTCACGAATACGGCACTATTCACCGAAAAATAAAATTTTTCCTTTTTGTCCAAGATGTCTATTATGGTTACTATCTTTGATTGTATCCATGTTTTGATCTTTATTTTTGAATTCTGCTTCACAATTGATTATTATGAAGTATTATTGATCTTGGATAAACTGTTATACGAATCCCTAATATTTGTCCTTCTGTCTCACTGGATTCGTTCTCTTTAAGATATTTTTCATCATCCTCAGTCCTAAATGATGATACAAATGAATATCTTTGGCCTGTAGTGCAAAGATGTATAATTACTTGATGAATATCTTTGGCCTGTAGTGCAAAGATGAACAGGTGTTGAGATGAACATGACCGACTGATGATACAAATGAATATCTTTGGCCTGTAGTGCAAAGATGAATATTTGGTTAAAGATGATTATTAATTGATGTTACAGGGATAAAATATTGATGATGGACTTTTAAATCTTAGAAGATAGTAGAATTCTTTCTCTACTTGACTCTTCTAATGGTTTGCTGTTTCCGCTGCAGTTGTTGATCTAAAACTTGTTGTCGATTATATTTTATCAGATTTTTCCCTGTTGAAGACTAACGATAATTTGTTGTATATTATCTTAGTCATAATATTCTTTACTGGGCTAGTTGAGCTCACCCTTTTCCTTTTTGTTCCATTTTTCTTCTCAGGAGGTGAGAACATAGCAGGATCTAGTCGGGGTATGGAGTGATGGTTCTAGAAAGATGTATTAGCAGTCCTCACTATTTCTGTAAAATAGTGTTTGAATAATTGTAATGAGGATTTATTTGAGTGTGGATATTGTCTAGAAGACAATATTTGTATTTAAACTCACAGTATGTGTTGTCGTATTTTGCACGACAATTGTATTATTGAAGTTGTAGTTTGCTTTCTGTACCATGTATTTGGCGACTCAAAATGGGTGTTGTATACCTATTCTGGGGGCGTCACAATAAAGCCCAAATCCCGTTACTTTTTCCTCAATATATTCTTGAATTATCTTAACTCGTCACAAATTTACTCAAAATGTCATCACTGAATGTAATAATGATAATAATTTAAGTCTTATATACGTATCAAAGTATTTAACATGTTATGACGTGAGACCGAGATGTTACATAACTTATTTTTATACACAATTCAAACAAAATGTATTACTACCTTGAATCAATATCCATATATACTACATATTCAATGAATCTAGGCCTATAATATTTGCACTTTATTATATGTACATTTATATTTGCTTTTTATACACATTTTTATGATTTTCATAACCATGTTTTCTAAATAAAATTAATATTTTCACAACACTTTTTAATATTTTCATAATAAAAGTATCGTTATAGATGTGTGTTATAGATGTGTGTGTGTGTGTGTGTATATATATATATAGAGAGAGAGAGAGCAAGGATCAAATGCATACCCCTTATCTTACTCACCCGTGCTCACCCCTCTTTAGGCTACGGTTTCGGTCATACAACCGTCGTCTATACTTTTATCGACCTATATGTTGTCCGTCGCTAAAAGTATAGACGACAGTTGTATGACCAAAACCGTCGCCTAAAGGGGTGACTAAGATAAGGGGTATGCACTTGATCCGGACCGTATATATATATCACCTATTTCATAAAAGATATTTTGTATATTTTTATACAGTTTAAGATAAAAATGAAATTAAGAAGAGAGAATAAATAAATAAATAAAATCAAAAGATTGTAAATTGATTGTCTTTTATTTTCTTTCCATCTCTAATGCTTTAATTTACCTATTTTTCTGTCTATTTTTTTCCGTTTATTAAAAAATTCAATAATAAAGAAATTAGACAAAAAACTTGGGTTTACTATCAATTTTTTTTCCTTTCTTTTTTGTCAATTTTAGAAATCAGTATCCGAGTGTTAGAAGGACGGAGGGAGTAGTAAATTTATCCTCGTTCAGCTAAAAGAATAAATTAAATATTATATTTGTTTTTAAAATAATATTTAAATTAAATAAATTTTAGTTAACTCATTTTACTTTTTCAATCGAATTTTCTAATTTTAAAATGAAAAGTTTTATAAGAATAAAGTGGTAGTATTTGTATTTCCTATCATTTTCACCTTCTTTTTTTTCTATCCTTTAAGATGTATTCCATCCGTCCCTTAATATAAAATAGTTTAGAGAAATTTTTTTGTCCTTTAATATATGACGTTTTAAAATTTTAAATAAGTATTAATTGCTTAATTTTTAATATTATTTATTATTTTTTATCCAATAAATAATATAAGAGTAATATAAATATTTAATATTATATAATTATTTCTTTAATATTTATATACTAACCCTAAAAAAAATTATATTAAGTGACAGAGGGAGTACTAAGCAACTTCATAACTTTCTCTTTTTTCTTTTTATGCAGTTTTTTATACACAGACAGAGCGTTTATGTTTTCTCCTCTCTCCTCTTCCTCTCTCTAGAGTATATCCCCCATTTGATATCTAAGCCCTGATTCAGTATATACGAGGTGAGTATTCAACTTTTGGGTTAAAGCTTTGTGATTTGCTCAGTGTTAAGCATCACTCTTTCTCTTTAATTTTCTCTTAGTTGACTTCTTGTTGTGCTTTATCATTGTTTTTCTATTTACTTTTGGTCATCAATTTGGTAGTTGCAATTGGGTGAAGTTTAGTTAAGAAAAAATGGAGATCCATTTCTACAAGAACCCAGTTAAAAATGATAATTTTAAGCTTTTGGAGTGAGAAAATTTGTGGGTATTGTGAATTAAGGAGTGGGTTGAGTTGTTTTGTGATTTTTAGGATCAGGGTTTTGATGTAAGAACCCAGATTGCTTACCAATTAAGAAAAAAGATAACTTTGAATTTAAAGGTGTTTTTTTTGGTGATTTATGAAGTGAGAAAATTTGTGGGTTTTGTGAATCAAGAAGTTTTTTGACCTATTTTGTGATTTCTGGCATTGGGGCTTTGATATAAGAATGGATTCAGTGGAGAAAGGTACTGAGAATTTAGTATCTGCAAGGAAATTGTTGAAGATTAGCTTAGAGAAATCAAAAGCTTTAGGGGCATCTCTTGCGAAAGCTGGGCCTAGGTTAGATGACATCAAGCAGAGGCTACCTTATTTGGAAGCCGCGGTTCGGCCAATTCGTGCACAAAAGGAAGCACTTGATGATGTTGGGGGTCACATAAATCAAGCCGTTGTTCCTGCAGCGGCAGTTCTTAAGGTTTTTGATGCCATTCATGGGCTTGAGAAGTCGTTATCTGATCCCCAGTCAGATCTTTCTGGATATCTTTCTGTACTTAAGAGACTCGAAGAGGCATTGAGGTTTTTAGGGGATAACTGTGGGATGGCGATTCAGTGGTTGGACGATATTGTGGAGTACTTGGAGGACTATATGGTTGCAGATGAGAGGTACATATCGAATTTGAAGAAGGCTCTGAAGTATCTTAGGGAATTGCAGAGTAATGAGGAAAAGGGCCGTCTTGATGGTGGACTACTTGAGGCTGCGTTGAACAGATTGGAGAAAGAATTTCGTCGGCTATTAACAGAAAACAGTGTTCCTCTGCCTATGTCCTCACCATCTGCTCTTGGAGAACAAGCCTGCATTGCACCCTCCCCATTACCAGTTCCTGTTATTCACAAGCTGCAGGCTATTCTTGGGAGATTAATTGCTAATGACAGACTTGAAAACTGCATTTCTATTTATGTTGAAGTTCGTAGCTCAAATGTTCGAGCAAGTTTGCAGGCACTCAATTTGGATTACCTTGAGATATCGATTTCCGAGTTTAATAATGTGCAGAGTATAGAGGGTTATATAGCTCAGTGGAGTAAGCATTTGGAGTTTGCCGTGAAGCATCTATTTGAGGCTGAATACAAACTTTGTAACGATGTCTTTGAGAGAATGGGATTAGATGTGTGGAGGGGCTGTTTTGCTAAGATAGCTGCCCAGGCAGGTATTCTCGCTTTCCTTCAATTCGGCAAAACAGTTACAGAGAGTAAGAAGGATCCTATAAAGCTATTGAAGCTGTTAGACATTTTTGCATCTTTGAATAAGCTAAGGTTGGATTTCAACCGGCTTTTTGGTGGTGAAGCGTGTGCTGAAATTCAAAATCTTACGAGAGATCTCATCAAGAGGGTGATTGAAGGAGCTTGTGAAATATTCTGGGAACTCTCAGTTCAGGTGGAATTGCAGAGGCAAAGTCCACCTCCTGCGGATGGTAGTGTTCCGAGACTGGTGAGTTTCATCACTGATTACTGTAATAGGCTTCTTGGGGATGATTATAAGCCAATACTGACACAAGCACTGGCTATTGAACGGAGTTGGAAGCATGAACAGTTTCAAGAGAGACTCCTTATTGATGAACTTCTCAATCTAATAAAATCCATTGAGCTGAATTTGGAGACATGGTCAAAGGCATATAACGATGTTTTTTTGTCGTATCTTTTCATGATGAACAATCATTGGCACCTATACAAGCATTTAAAAGGCACAAAGCTGGGGAGCCTATTGGGAGATTCTTGGTTAAGGGAACATGAACAATACAAGGAGTACTTTTCTGCTATCTACTTGAAGGATAGCTGGCAGAAGCTTCCGGCACTGTTAAGTAGGGAAGGATTGATTCTCTTCTCTGGGGGGCGTGCTACTGCTCGTGATCTTGTTAAGAAAAGACTTAAAGCCTTCAATGAAGCTTTTGATGACATGTATAAGAAGCACTCGAACTGGGTTTTATCAGAAAAAGAACTTCGGGAGAAGACATGCCAGCTTATTGTGCAGGCAATTGTGCCTGTTTACCGAAGCTACATGCAGAACTATGGACCACTAGTTGAACAAGATGCAAGTGCTAGCAAATATGCCAAGTACACAGCTCAGTCATTGGAGCAGACACTCAGTTCTCTTTTTCAACCAAAACCTGTAAGGTATGGCAGTTTCAAAGTTGGGCGGTCCAGTGGAAAATTCAACAATGTGGTGACAGATCAGTATCAGGCTTCTCCTACAAGTGCATGACTGCAAAGTCATTATTAAGGAGTCTAGTTTTACCCTATCGAAACCATGAACTTTTTTTTATCTCTCAGTTGTTAGATGGTCAGCCAGTTATATTGTATATATGGACTTCAAGTGGAGGTGTCCTGCCAATTATCATATATTTATTTGCTTGGATTTATTCAAGTGTCACACCACTCACCGGAGGTTCTATATGATACTGTGATTTTGATGGCTTCCTGAGCTTCATGACAACCTAATTTGCGTCATGCCGTCATTGGTTCCCAGAGATATTAGCTAGACCTTGAATTTGTGAAATGTATCTTACCAGTCGATTGTTTCAGGTTCGTAGAAGAAATTTAGAGTTATAGCTATTAATTTTACTCTCATCCTTACTAGTAGTTACCAGTAGAAATCCTTGTAATGTTCTAGTTTTCCTTACAATTATTTGATATAGATCTCTAGCAATCATAATTTGTGGCTCTTCATAAGTTACTGGTTGGTGGGCCTGGTGGCCATATTCAATTGTATTACAGTCGTGTCTTACCAGAAGGCAATTTGAAAATAATTATTTTTGCTTCATCTTCTATTTAATGCCATTTGATTTTGATTCTCCCACTCTTTTCAGTTAAAAGTCAACTTATTTAGACGGAATTCATGACTTTTTGTGAAAAATAAGTAGTTGAACGAGTTGACAGTCAATGATGCATTTATAAATCGAGTTCGTTTATGAATTTAGATAATTAGCAGACTCCTCTGTTTAGTTACAATTATTAGTGCAAAATTGACCCTGTAAGACACTTTTGTACTACTAATTATATACATTGAGGGAGTCTTTTTGACATAATTGAAGCCTGCAGGTTTTTGCTTCATCAAAGGGAAAGACAAAGATGCTAAATTGTCTCCCATGATTGTGCCCGTGTCACGTTTTCGCTTAACGATTTGGCTCCTCTTCTCCATTAACATTTTCTCAAATTTTATTCTATATTAATTATTTAATCTTAATAATTTTGTTAATAATGATCAAAATATGTTAATAAATAATTAATGGTATTATGATCAATTCTACAAAAAAAATTAGAATTATAAAAAACATTTTTACGGTTAAACGTCAAATTTTTTTTCCATCCATTGAAATTTTAATGAAAAATCAACAAGTATCGAATAAAAATTATATTATTTAATATAATAAATTAATTAACCGGTATCGATTTCAATTATAAATGTAATGGAAGGGTATGAATCTAGTGTATGAATTTAGCTAATTAACAGACCCCTCTCTCAAGTTGCAATTATTAGTATAAAATCTGTCCTTTTTAAGTTTTTTAAGGTATAATTAGTACTGTAAAATTGACTCAATAAGACGCATTTAAACTACTAATTATACCTTGAGGGAGTCTCCTGACTAATACTATAATTCATGGGCAAAAATATCACAAATAGATGAACAGAAGGAAATTTTGCATTTTAGGCAAAGGAAAAGAAAAACTATTCCCTCTGTCCCTAAAAACATCTCTCATAGAATATTGAGAGTGCAGAAAGAATACTCAACCAAACTACTTGTTTTATCCCAAACTATAGTTGGGGTAGGCTAAAAATAAATCCAGCATGAAAGCTTAAAAGTCTATATGCATAAAAAAAAAACAAGTTAAAAAATCAAATAAGAGAAGAAAAAAAAGTTTAATTGCAAATGGCTAGCTATCAAATTGTTCACATTAGCCTCTAATGCTAGTTTGAGATTCAACATCTACTCACAGCCCCAATCACAATTGCCAAATGAAATCTGAAAACTATAATCGACTCAAGAATCCTTGGAAGTAATCTCTTCGGTTAACCGTGGGCTTCGATTCGATTGCAGCAGATATGATGGAAGAAAAGATGGTATCACTAGTGCCAATCCCAAGCAAATAATTACCAGGATAACTACCCACCAAGCTTTGTGGGGGATTCCAAGCAATAGTTCATCACAAACTGTCAAGAAGATGAACCAAAAATTATTAGAAGACTATATGAAAAGGTTGATACAAAAATTATTGCATCATTTGAAGCAAAAATGTACTATGATTCTGGAGCAAGTAGCTTAACACGGATTAATGACAAAACTCAAATTTGATTGAAACCTGTCGACCCCCTTAAATCCCTAAACTTCAAAATACATTCCGACCATGGGGATTATATATACCCATCGACTATAATCCAAGACTATTAATCCTACAACTATTTAATCATTTATCACATGTTTGTTTGGAAGGGATTAAATATGAAATAACTTAAAATAAT
Organism: Panax notoginseng; assembly: GCA_016801055.1. Lineage (NCBI taxonomy): Eukaryota > Viridiplantae > Streptophyta > Magnoliopsida > Apiales > Araliaceae > Panax > Panax notoginseng. Next base: position 27,232,921 of record CM029020.1, on the reverse strand, counting down.
CCTATGATTAGAATATTATATCCTTGCCAATATAACATAACTGTTACAAAGTTATTAATTCTCAAATAGCTATTGTTGTTGTAATCAATTATTTTAGAATTTAATTATATATTAAGGAGGAAAATATTATTTTCATATATTTGAAAAAGAAATTTATTAATTACTCTTTGAAAGTATAAAATATGGAAATAAATTCAATAACTGAAAAAGAGAAGTTAACGAAACAGTACTATAAGTTACCATACAGAGAGAGAGAGAGAGAACAAGTTACCGGGGAATAGAAGTGTTGGTATAGGTTAATACAAAAAAGGACTGGTTGGACGTATTTTAAAAAGGTTAGGGTTATTTTCGTCCAAATATGGTTAGTCCAAAATCATGGGACTACAATACGCGGTAAAGATAAGTATTAAATAGTACCTCATCCCAAGTCCTTTTTAAATCCCAGGGGTATGTTTATTAGAATTACACTTTGGATATGACTATTAATCCCAAGTGTCTTATTTGTTTTTAAAATTTTGAGTTTGGGACTATTAGTCCAAGGATTATAAAATGGCTTAATATGGGGATTATTTAATACTATGTTCTACCAAGTATTATAATCCCTACCATTTGAAACTAAAAAATTTTAAACAAAATTAACCTCAACCTTTTTTTAAAATGAACATAATAATATCATATTCTATCCATTTATCGGTCTGAATATATGATCTCTTTTTGTCCTCTCCTCATCTGTTCTCCCTAGGCGGCAACAACAACCCTCGAAGGATTCTTTTGTTCAAATTAATTTTTCTGGTGAGAATCCTTCGTCTCTCTTTCTTTTAATATGCATTCTTCAGCTAGGTTTGTATAATTTTATTTTGTATTCGTTTAATTTAAGATTTGAAATTAAATTGTGTGGAATTAAGATCTATATAGTTGTCACTCTTTCTCTCTCCTTCTGAATACACCGATTTGAACCTTTTATTATGAAATCATGTCTTAAAATTTTCTGATTTCAACTTTTTATTCTGAAATTTAAGTTTAGGGTTTTAATGAAATTTAAGTTTTGGTTTTGTTTCAGATTTTATATGAACTTATGTTGATAGTTTTTTTGAATTTGCTAGTCAATTTTTGTACACTCTGTTTTCATGTTAAAATTGCTTGATGCTTTTAAAAGGCAAAGCCGCAATAGGATCGGCAAGTATTGGAATGGCCATAGCTTAAAGCTAGTGGAGTAAATAATATAATAATTGTTACAATAATGGTGAAGAGGAATTGAGCCATGGCTGTGTGGCTGTGTGGCTGTGTGGCTGTGTGGCTGTGTGGCTGTGTGGCCGTGTGGCTGTGGAAAATTAAAGAGAGTTTGTTTTGATGGAAGCTAGTTGTGATACTTTGCTTGGGATTTGAGGGGAATATATGGTTATTGGTTAATGGAATGCATGATTGAAGGGGGACTTTATTCACATGTACTTGTTGAAGAATCTGATTTAAATTGTTTTAAGAATTTTACTTCACCTTTTAGGAAGGCATTATGAATTCTTTAACAAGATTTTTAAACATTGTTTAATTTAGCATTTTGCTTTTTTGGGCACTGACTGCCAGGTAAGATACAATTGTTAGGAGGAATTTGTGGGGAATCAGGAACTTTACTACAGATTCTTATGCTCTCTTATTAAGCATATATAATGCGATGGATCAAATCTTATATTTTATGTCTGAAACTTGCTTAAACATGTCAGATTGGTGTGTGATTTTGTGCATGTGTGATTTTGTACAACAACATGACCATATCAAAGTTTGACAACAAAAACTTAACCAATAGGTGAAAAACATGCTTTCAACTATCCAGGAATTTACCCAAAAAAAATAACAGGGGTGAGTCAAGTTTATTGTTGTTGTTGCTTCATAGTTGCACCTTCAGTAAATTGAAGCTGTTCCATATTTCATTGTCACAGGGTTGAGTCAAGTTTTTCTGATGATGAATTTTTCCTTCTGCTTAATCTACTGTTTTCTTATTCAGAGTTTTGTATGTGATCAATTTTCTCTGCACCTATATTTGGTAATCGCTGATAAGCTATATGCTGAATTTGGTGATTTGAGAAACCATAGGTTGAAGGGTATAAGGTTCAATAAAATTTTAATTTTATTAGAACACGACTCTTGCTGTAAATTTATCTATACTAAAAAGTGACTAAACCAAACTTCTCATTAAATATTTATGTTGTTAGTTAAATTGAGTTAAGAGGATGCCGATTTACTGCAGTTGTGATTATTTATATTGTATTGCTTTGGCATGATGTTTTTAATCCATATTATTGCTGCAAATACCATTACCTTAAATATCAATGTTTTTATAGTAAAGAACATCAATATATATATATATATATATGTATGTATTAATGCTTAGGGTACCAGGTATTATGTCCAGCTAACTGCTTCCTGGTGCAGACAAATTCCAGTAGGCAGACTATACTTGCTTAAAACATAGAACGACAACAATTTAGTTTCAAAATAGTAAATATTCACGGTATAGCATTTGCTCAAAAATATTCACGGTACCTTCTATAACACAGTAAGCTTGAATCAGCTTTGACTAGTAGTAAGTAGTTTATGTTATTCATATTTGTATTGACATAAATTACATGAATTCATGTAAATTTTGAGTTTGAAAATATTTAAAATTGACTTTATTTTGATTTTATTTATCTGTGTAGAAAGATCCTAATATAATTAAATTGCGGAATAAGCCATTGACATGGTATGAGGATTGACAACAAATTTTTGGTAAGGATAGAGCTACGGGGTAACACGTTGAGGCTTCTAGTGATGTAGTGGAAGAATTAGATAAAGAGGAAGCTTAAAGTGTTTTTACGGGTGATTCTAATACAACAAATTTATGAGATTATCATTTTTTGATTCAATTTTTTATGTATAAAAAAGTTTAAAATATGTTATTAGTAGTAAGAGTATAATAGTCCAAACGATATTTTTTTTATCCAATCCTTTAATTAATTATGGAAAAAACAAACATAACATAGGATTATTTTAAGTTATCTCATGAATAATCCCATAAAAAACAAACATGTGACTAGGACTATTTAATCCTAAGATTAATAGTCTTGAAATTATAATCTCATTATAATCTTGTAAACAAACATGGCATAGGATTAATAGTCCATAGTCCAATTTTTAAAACAAAAAAGGGTAAGGGACTAGTAGTCCAATCTCAAGTATAATCCTCCAAACAAACATAGCCTAAGGACTATTAGTCCAATCCAAAGTGAATCCCTCCAAACAAACATAGCCTACACATATATATACCGCTAAAATAACTTCTTGACAAGCAGGCGAGTAATGTGCTAAGCCTCCATCACTTATGTAGGCACTTCCAAATTAATTATCTTCTTGACACAGTTAACGAGTGGCCTGTTAAAGTATGGTTATGGGCACTCTATCCATATTTCCATACCCCGGCATTCTGATAAAATTTAACGTGTAAAAGGAATCAATAATTTTTACACTTGGGCAATGATGTTAATTGAGGCACATCAACAACTACTCAACAACCCTACACACAAATAAAATAGAAAAAGAAAAGGCAAAGCAAATATAACAGGAACAAATAGAGGCAAAAGAAAATAGGGTTAAAACCTAAACAGAAAGACTTCTTTTTCAAAGTCATTATTTTTTTCAGGAAAAAAAATGATCCCTGTAAAAACTGAAAACTGTTATACATATCTCATCTTGGTCTGTCTATCATAAAAATAAATCAGTAAATGTCGCACATATGAGATACATAGAAAAATGTCTCAACACCTGATAAATTTATATGAGAAAGAAATGCCGAGAAAAACTAAACTTGCACAACCATTATGAAATTGAACCATGAAAGAAAAGTAGGTATTTTTATAAACATGTTTGAAATTTAATCTAATGCATTAACAAATTTAAGCACTGGTGTTCTTCTGAAGCATCAAATTACGTACTTCAAAGAAATTCAAATGTAAAACTTACCTATATTAAAAATGATGTCTTCCCTCTCCTGCCCATTTGGTATTGCAACAACCCCTTCAGGCTCCACAGTAACCAGGACAAACATTCCACCCTAAGTAAAAATTTTAGTTAAAATTATTCATAATAAAAGGAAAACAATTAGGGCAATACTATGTGCAAGCAAACCTGGTAATTAAACGAGTCCATGTCATCAGTCTTGAAAATTAGCTTTTCAGTATTGAGTAACTTTCTTTGTTGCGTGCGTCTCAAATCTGAATTATCTCTCTGTAGTTGTAAAGAAAAGCTAGCAGGAATCTGTTAAGGTACGGAAATGAAGTAAGCTTTCACCTAGAAAATGTTGAAAAAATAAAGAACAAAATATCGCAGACATACAGAAGCCGGATATGATATCTTCACTTCATACCACATCTGTGATTTAAGCCCCTGAATCTGGTAAAAGCAGGAACCCGTTTTCAGTGGTAGAGTTTCCTTCCGTAGCTCCTCCCCAACATTCAAAATTTTGCTACTGATCCTGCATTTAGCATAAGTATTTATTTGAGGTGAATAAAGAGAACTACATGTATGACATGTTTTTGTATTAAAAAGTTGTTGACAAAGCAGACGCAGCACACAATCTCTCAATTAGACTTACATGTTCCCATTACTGAATGGCAGGAAGCTGATGGTGAAACTAACAATGCAAACCAATAAAGTGAAAGTGCTTGCATGATGCATTTTAGATCAACAGAACACTCTGTCCTCCTCGACTTTTTTTTTACCTGAAATCCAGAATCATGTAGTTTAGTCAAATGCATTTGTCTTCTTACTTGGCAAGTAATCTGTACTGCAAGAACGTAATTGACTGAACCCCAGGCAATACAGTCATAAAAAAATTAAAGAATGAAAAAATTGGTAATGGAAAACACAACCAGATATACAGTTATACACAAACATGAAACCAGCTAAACATGTGCAAATTAGTTACACAACAGTTCTTTATTTAAATAATTGACTGGATGACAGAGTATTACAATATGAGACCAATCCAAAATTTTGTCGTAGCATGATGGGATGGAGGGAAATGCAAAAAAGATACTATTATCACAAATGCCCAAGTAAAAAATACCAAATTACCCATTCATCTAAAAAACTAAATATCGATACTGAATCAACTGAGAAAAGCCTCTTGTCCAAGTATTTTGGTTCTCAACCATGTGGTCATAACTCACAAGGATCCTTAACTATATAACTTGTAGTAAATAAGTTCGTAGATAGGTGAATGATGATACAAATGGAAAACTAAATAAGAATCTACTCTACTGCACTGGCTTTAACTATAAACTCCCACATAACACGCCTATGATTACCAGAAACACTGATCCACTAGGTACATTCTGACACGAAGAACACTAACTATGGCAGAATGCACAAGGCATTTAGTTATCGTACTACGAATCTACGATACGGAACGATACCAGTACATGGAACGCAAGACAATAAGAGTTTCATGGTAAGCACACATCCACACTTGAGTATATAATTTTCCATACTTTTTCAGGTCTTAAATGACCAGCATAAGAAATAATTATAGAAAATACGTTTTATAGATCAAAAAACACTATACCTTAAAATAAAATAAAAAAGTACCATACAACATGAATATAAGTAAAGTCACCCAAATGCATGATATTGTAAAAGGATTATGCAAGTAACTACAGGTAGAATTACTTTTGATCAAGAATTATGGGCTAAAATTATTATCAGTGGTCAGAACGACTTCTCCAAACAATACCCATATCGAGTTTTGATAGAGTTGATAATAACAAAATTTAAGAAAAAAAGAGAGAGATCCATTTCAATTTGGGTATGACCTTGGCTGAGGAGTTTCAACAAACACCTTATAGGCAAACACAATCAATCTGAAAGTAGTAGGAGACTAGGGCCATTGGAAGATTACCTCCGCTTTCTTGGAGATTTCACCATTTCTCTCTCTTCACCATCTGTCTACAGTGTGCTGAAGAAAATGGATACTGCAATTTGAGTCAAACCAGGGGCGGATCCAGGAATAAATCTCAGCAGGCGAGGATTTAATTAATTTTTTTGTTGAAGTTAAATAAAGAAAATTTGAACTAATCATAATAATGTTTACAAATTACAATACTATCCTATAGCTTGAAAATGTTCTAAGATAGCTTCATTATCAATAGTTTCAAATACAGCATTTTCAATGTAAAGAACCAAACAATCACTCAACCATTTATTGCCCATTTGATTTCGAAGAGTGGTTTTAATAATATTCATCGCTGAAAATATTCTCTCCGCCGTGACAGTAGCAACATCAACAAATAAATATTCATAAATCATAACCCCAAATAAAAAAGAAATTTCAAAATAAATAAACATTTAGATAGAATTTAGAAAGTTACTTCGATTACTTGTCATAGTTCAATTTGAATGATTCTCCAAACACTTACAATTTCAACCGTGTGCACAATGCCTCATACCAAATTTGTTTTCTATATTCAAACAAAATCAAGCCCTAATAGTTAAAATCAACTCACAATTCACAAAAACAACGCATTCAAAAAATTAAATTATAATGTGCTCAAGTTGTTGCAGTTATGGTCTTCCTTTAAATTACATCAATGAGGCACATATTAAAAAAAATACAGTCTACAATTCATAAAACAAATGCATTATCTAGTTCCGGGTCCTCCAGTCAGCATATAAACACACACAAAAAGCTTCCAAAATTTAATAGAACAGGATAAACCTATGCATCTAGAATACCATTTATGCTTGAGCTCTCAAAGCAAAGAAGAGTATAATATAACATTAAGATAATGGTGTGCTGGTGCATCACTAAATTCCGCAATCATCAAATATCAAAAGATCCATATGCCCTGTACATAAAATTAAAGCAATTTCTAATTCACCCAATTGCAAAAACTTCATGAATATACCCATAAAGCAGCACAAATACATATGAAGCAAGAGATCAGAACTATATATATATATATCGACAGAAAAAAAAAGCCCTACAAATTAAAAAATTATCAAACAAAAAAACCTTAATTAGCTACCTCAAGTCCAATACAACAAATATATCAAATAAATTGAATTGGGTTTAACCCCAAGTCCACAACCAACAACAAATTACAAAATTTAAATTATCAAATAAAAAGCCCTAAATTTGTTACCTTCAAAATCTCATATTGCGCAAAGGCCAAAGGGCGACGGAGAGACTGAATGAGAAGAGAAGACGAGGTCGCGACTGAGAACAGGAGGAATCGTTGGCCAAGTAGTGAAGCAGAAGTGCAGAAGAAGAGCTCTGAGCTCTCGTCCGGTTGTCCCTCTCTCGTCTAAGTCACTCTGAGATCTCGTCCGGTTGTCCCTGTCCCTCTCTTTTGTTTAACTCACTCTTACGTCAAATCTGCCCCTTGAGGTTAACTTTTTTATTAATCTGCCCCTTAGTTTACTAAATTATAAATTCTGGCCCTTAAATTTACCTATAAAAAAAACAAAAAAAAGAGCTGCCTATGCTCCTCGCCTTGCTATCCATCCCCCCTCAGTCGAACAAACACCAAAAACTGAAAAGAGAAAAAAAAAATAGCATTTTCAGAGGTTGATTTTAAGTTGTGATTTATTAATAAAAGTATTCGATATTAATTTGACTTATAAATTAGAAATTAAGTTAAAATAAGTTACGAAGTTGTTCGACTCATAATGATTTGTAAGTTAAAATCAAATATAAAAAATATTAAAAATGACATTAATAAAAAGAGAGACAAATAGAATATGGGCAAAATAAACATTATATTTAATCAAATTAACTTATTTTAAAATGACTTATAAATTATTTTAAAATAAGTTACAAATACTTATTATTTTTTTGACTTAAAAAATTAACTTATAAGTAAAAAAATAAGTAATTGCCAAAAAGATAAATAGTGACAAATGACTTATAAGTTCGTTTGACTAACTTCGTAACTTATAAGTCATTGCCGAACAAACTCTAAAAAGTACTGTGTGATGTAGACTATAAAAGCAAAATTGACCCTCCAGTTTATATATTTGCAAACATGTTCTCTTAACTTACCATTTTAGCAAAACTTTCCTATTAGTAGTGCAAAAGTGATTCAATGTCTTTTAGGTCAAGGTATTATTGCCATTTTCACAAGTAGATCTCAATTAAATTTAGGAAACCAATAAATCCAAAAATGATATTTTTATATAAAAATCGTCGCTATAGATCCTGTAATGACGGTTTTCACAGTCGCTATACATTTATAGCGACACTTTTCATGTAAAAATATTAAAAAATATTGTAAAAATATCGATTTTCTAATTTTAAACTATTGTTCATCGTCTTTTAGTACCAACTTGTTCGAAATGCCAATCCTATATATTATTGTCACAATCACTAATATATTGTCATAAAGACTATACATTTAAGTGAGATAAAATTATATATAAATAGGAAATAGATTGAGAAAAAAACGAGAGAGGGGGGAAATATGATGTTATAATAAATTGGGTCATATTTTAAAATATTTTTTTAAAATTGAAATAATATTTCTTATTTTTAACCTATTTGAAAATTATATATAAACTCCCCCATCATACAACCACTAAATTCTCATTCAATATTAAAGGTATATTTTTTAAATATTTATTTTTTAAAATCATCATTTTTAATAAAAATTTAATTTTGAAACCGAAAAATTTTTTATTGTGTGATATATAACATCCTAAGAAGTATATGTATTTTGAGCCTAATATATTTCTTATCGATTTTTATTAGTAATCTCTTGCTTTATTGTGTTATTGTTGAGGATTTTATATGTGACGCCCCCAAAATTAGGTATACATCACCCATCTTGGGTCGTCAGATACATGGTACAGAATACAAATATAACTTACTAATACAACTGTCGTGTACAATACGACAAAACATAAACTGTGAGTTTGAATACAAATATTATCTTATAGAGAGTATTCATACTCAAAAGGAGTCCTCATTACATTTATTAACACACTATTACATAGAATAGTGAGGACTACTAACTAATACTATCATTCGAACCATCACTCCGTTCCCCGACTTGCCCCAGCTACGTTCTCATTTCCTGAAGAGAACAGTGAAAGAAAGGGTGAGCTCAACTAGCCCAGTAAGAAATATTATGACTAAGATAATGCAGAATAAATTATCATTAGCCTTCAACAGTGTTAAACTGATAAAATATAATATACATCAAGTTTAACTGCAGCGGTACAAGCAATCCATTAAAAGAGTCAAGTAGAAAATAAACTCTACTATCTTTTATGATTTAAAAGGTTTTTCAACACTGCTATCGCTGAGACTCAGCTTAATAAAATAATCCACATCATCGAATCACCCCTGCACTACGGCTAAGGATATTCGTGTATTCATTAATGGTCATGATCATGCCAACAACTGTCCATCAATGCACTACAGGCCAATGAGGACTTTTACCACATCATTTGTAACATTACGGTCATGATTATACCGAATAATCCCTGGTCATAATCATACCAAGTCCATCTATGCACTACAGGCCACAGATGACTTTCAAGATTTTATAAACATGAGGATGATGACAATGATATAAGAATTCAATAAAACAAGTTCAAGAATTAATTTATCCAGGAATTAATAACGTCCAAATTGTCAACATGATACTGCTTTGTGGAGTAAACTTCAAGACTGATCAGGAGAATATTTTCATGAATAGATACTAGATGAAGCGCAAATGTCAAGGATATTCCACTAATTTCATGGAGTATAAAAGTCAAAGTTTTAATCAACTGAGTATAATAAAGAATGGAATAACAAAAGAAATCACCATGCATGCGATAGACCGCACAGACAGGTTATTCTTAACAGAATAATAATAATGGAACCAGGTCCGGCGTAAACGCACAGACAGGATATTCCGACAGAATAATAAAGAACAATATAATAAATAATGGAACCAGGTCCGGTGTAAAACACACAGACAGGATATTCCGACAGAATAATAATAAAGACGGAACCAGGTCCGATGTAAAACACACAGACAGGATATTCCGACAGAATAATAATAAAGACAGAACCAGGTCCGGTGTAAAACACACAGACAGGATATTCCAACAGAATAATAGAAGAATATCACCAAGTATAGGGTAGACCGCGTATACTGGTTATTCCAACAGAATAATAAAGAATGGAATAACAGAAGTTCTCTTCATGAATATAAAAAAAATAATATTCCCTACCTTAAAAGAACTGGATATTGGAAACGTGAAGTAGCAGAATACTTTTATTCTCTCTCTCTTATTCTCTCTATACTTTCTCTCTCTATAGCTTGAATAAATTCGTGAAAAATAATGAAGCCCTAGGCCTCTATTTATAGAAAAACTGAGGGTGGCTCTTGGTCTTAACGAAGGGTCAAATGACTCTTGGTATTATTGAAAGGACAACTACTATTGATGAAAGTAATTACTATTGACCAAGGTAAATACTATTGACGAAGGTAATTACTATTGACCAAGGTAAATACTATTGACCAAGGTAAATACTATTGACGAAGGTAATTACTATTGACCAAGGTAAATACTATTGACGACGGTAATTACTATTGACGAAGAGACTCTTAGATGATGACATATGGCCCCCCATAAAAATAACCAAACTTACCACAACGTCTCAATTATTGATTTAATAATATAAAATATTATACAGATGATACTATGACAATAATTTAAGAGATATGATGCAGCAATTAATGTAACAATAATTGAGTATAGCTGAGTGACTTCTCACGTAAGCATCAATAATCAATACCGTGTGCTACTATGCAATCACGCGTATTACTGTACTTTTACTACCGGGTAGTTCAACAGTTTTAACGGTTTTAACGGTAACACCTCAGCCGTTATTTTTATAGAAAGATAATTTTGTCGTTTTCTCAATCCGACAATAATTCCGTTGTGGGGTCCACCAATGATTGTGCCGTTGTACGGATATTCCCTGTTAAAACGAATATTCCCCGACCAATCGAATATTATATAACAACTTGCGTACTTTGCAAAATTTATAAATATTACCCACAACTATAACATTATATCAAATTAACTCCATAATATTTAAAAATGATATTTATAGAAAATTTATCTTTATTTATAAAAGTTGGGGTCTTACATTATAATTGTGCTAAAACAACTTAGCATCTGAAATTTATGACTTTCACACCTTAAAACATAAAAATTTACAATTTTGTATATCTTATTTGAAGTGTTTTCATATGTACAATTAAAATTATTTAGAAAAATTATTAGAAGATGTTCCTATTTATTACATTTGGATACCAAAAATTATATAGCCCCTTAGGTTATTACAAGGCTGTAAATTGAACCAAACAGTTCTGATTTAACTCAGGCTCAACTCAACAAAAAACAAGTGAAATTTAGATTCGTTAGTAATATGATCCAAATTTGATTACAAAAAATAGCTCGAATAAAAACCAAGTAGAATATATTCAAGGTTATACTCGACTCATTTAAATTTCCAACTACTCGAATTTTTTAAACTCAATACATACTCGGTTGATAGATATTCGAATAGATATATAATATGTACAAAGTTTAATAAAATTATGATAAATAAGTTTTTTTATTGTGATTTTATATTTGTAAAGTATAATTGTAAATTTATTTTCATTTATATGTAAACTAATAAGTTCAATTTATATAATTAATATAATTATATGTATTATAAAGTTAGCCATTATTTGGATACTCGTATTTGAGTTTGAATTCGAAGTTTTTGAGTAATTTGAATATAATAGGATCCGAGTCGAATCGAATTTGAGTAATGAATATCCAAGCCGAGTTGAATTTGAATAGAGTTTTTGTTTGGAATTAAGTTAACGCAAACCACACAATAAAATAAAGAGAGATGAAACAACACAATTTTTTATGGGAAAAATCCTTAAAGAAAAAAAACCAAAGGCCAAACTTCAAATATCTACTATATTAAAATAATGAGTTTACAATAATCGTCTGAAGTTTTACGTCCTAAAACTTAAGGTTCCACAATTTCACGACATAACTTTTTGCTCGGACTAAAAGCTGCAAAACTCTCTTACCCACAATACAACTTTTTTGCACGAAATATAAAAGATGCAAAAACTCTCTCCCACACACAAATACAAAACTCACTCACACCCTCTTTCAACTCTTGAGATACTACATGAATTTTGATTGTGCTATATTTTCAACAACTCAGCATAATAACTCTATTTATAAAATACCCACAATTCTCTTTTTCATATTCAAAACATGACAATCCTTAAATAAAATTTATACTACAAATTGATTTATTTCCAAAATAATACTCTTATTAAAAATAGGAGTTATTCCTTTCCATATTAGCAATTTTTTCTGAATAAGATTTAAGGAGTAACCCAACAATACCTCACTCGACTCGAATCCGCAAACACTTAAACTTCATCAATTTCACTGTTGTTGTAGTCGCTATTATAATTCGCATTGTCTGCATTATTATCGTTATTTACAATATACGCATTATCTGCGTCATCTGCATCATATTAGTAATCTGCATCATCCACATCATTCACGTCATTGATATTGCTTGCATTATAGTTACCATTATCATCTTTTTTTTAACATTGTCATCTTATTCAATAACATCATCAACATCATTGTCTTCATCTTTATTAACATTTCAATTATTTTCATCATCGAGCGACTGCAATGGCGATCCTTTATACTCGCAAAATCTATTATTCATTAACATCATGAATACCAACTCCTTCAATTTTCACTCACACCAATGCGACTAATTCCCCTCTACTTTGGATCCAACCAATCTAGTTATGATACCACTTGTAAGACCCCAATTTTTATGAATAAAGATTAATTTTTCTAAAAATATATTTTTGAATATTATGATGTGGTTTTGTTATATTATTATAGTTGTAGGTAATATTTATAAATTTTACAAAGTAAGCAAGTTGTTATAAAATATTCGATTGGTCGGGAAATATTCATTTTAATAGGGAATATTCATACGACGGCACAATCATTGGTGGACCCCACAACGGAAGCATTGTCGTAGTTAGAAAACGACATAATTATCTTTTTATAAAAATAACGGCGAAAGTTTTACCGTTAAACTGTTGAACTATCCGGTAGTAAAAATACAGTAATACGCGTGGTTGCATAGTAGCATACGGTATTGATTGTTGATGCTTATGTGAAGAGTCACTCAGTTATACTCAATTATTGTTAGGGGTGCTCATCGGTAAAAATCGAACCGGTACTAAAAAAACTGAACAAGTACTGAAAAAACTATCAAACTCTCCTGCTAATGTAAGACCCCAAATTATTAATAAATGAAATTTAATTGCCTCTATTTATTATTCTGAAATAGTAAGGGTTGATTAGATTAATGTGGTTAGTTATGGGTAAAATGCGCAAATATTTTAAATAAGCAAGTTGTTATAAAATATTCATTGTTGTCGAGAAATATTCGCTTGGTCGTGGAATATTCTTACTGTCGGAGAATATTCGTACGACGGCGCAGTCATTTGTGGGCCCCATAACGGAAAGCGGTTGGATGAAAAAAACGACAAAAATAAGTTGTTTATAAATAACGACGTAGTTGTTATCGTTAATACTGTTGGAATACCCGGTGGTTAAAACACGGTAATACGCGTTGTTGCACAGTAGCACACGGTATTGCACCAATTATTGATTCTTACGTAAGAAGGCACTACTCAATAATGATTACAGTAATTACTGTTCAATATTTTATTTAATTGATTAAATAATTGCTACGTTGATATTTTATAATTGTCACTACGCAGTATTTTTCATTATCGGAGCAATAATTCATATTATCTGAATAATATTATTAGATAACATTATTGACAATGTCTATAAAGTTTTGTCTAAGGAGAGGTTTGGTCATCTAATTGCGCGCCAGTAAGGAGAAATCCTTATTGGAAAGCCCCCTCTTTTCTGGGAACGGCCTGGTTGCCAGTACTGTGATTCTGTAATATTATTTGTGTATAATTAATTATTGATTTATATGATGAGGAAAATATTGATTTTATATGGATATAGATAGATGGAGAAAATTTTTAATGTGACAATTGTTGAAAATTAATATTTTATCTTTTTCTGATAAAATAATTCATTTAAATATATTATTTTAATAATATATTGATGGTGATATTTTTACAATGAATGTGGGATATATGAGTATATGAGGATGAAGAGTATTTTTGTGGCATTAAATGATTAACACATATTTTGTGTGTTGGTGGACACAATTCTTGACCGAAAATTTATTATTGATTGTAAAATCGCTCGTTTGTGGATTTCGGTCAATTTCTGTTTTGAATTTAGAAAAACTTTCTTCTGCAAAGTTGTAGAGAATTGAAATTCCTATAAAAACTCGCGAGATTCGAATTTTCTGATAAAAGAGCTATTTATTATGAATTATTGAAGTTCTGAAGTTCCGAAATAATTGATTTTTGGAAGTTTTATTTATTATTTTGAAGAAAAACGTTTTTTTGGCATTTAAGTGGGCTAACATGTGATATAAATGGGCTGAGATCAGATGTCTAGAGGTGGGCTAAGGAAATTTTGATAAATATATTAATATTATATTAAATTTTCTGCTTTGGTGTTCTAAGCATTTTCCTATAAATAGGATGCTTAGGTTAGAATTGAAAATCACACCAGAAACACAAGTTTCTCTCTATTTCTCTATCTATATCGAGCGTATTCTTGTGAGTATTTGATACTTTGAGTGTTGCTATACGGTGCAAATTTCCTTCAGCACTATATCTAGTATTCCAGTCAGAAGTACCGTCTTTCCGAGGTAAGGGATGTTATTTCTTCTTAAATGATATTATTTTCTTCAATATCATTATGCCGAAGTATTGATCTGAACTTTTTATCAAATTTGGAACTTTTCATGTCGGGATTACTATTCATGAGTTACTATTCACGAGTTACTATTCACCGAAAAATGAAATTTTCTTCTTTTTGTCCAAAATATCTATTATGGATACTAGCTTTGATTGTATCCATATTTTGATCATTCTTGAATTTTACTCCACTATGATTATTTATGAGATATTTTTGGACATGAAATAGTTGAAATACGAATCCTTAATATTTATTATTTTGTTTCACTGGATTCGTTTCCTTTAAAATATTTTTCATCATCCTCAGTCCTAAATGATGATATAATTGAATATTTTTGGCCTGTAGTGCAAAGATTAATAATTTCTGATGAATATCTTTGGCCCGTAGTGCAAAGATGAACAGGTGTTTAGATGAACATGACCAACTGGTGAATATCTTTGGCCTGTAGTGCGAAGATGAATATTGATTGATGTTACATGGATAAAATACTGATGATGGACTTTTAAATTCATAGATAATAGTAGATTTCATTCTCTACATAATTCTTCTATGAATTATTATTTTCCGCTGCGAATATGGATTTAAAACTTGTTGTCTATTGTATTCTATTAGATTTTTCCCTGTTGAAGACTAACGATAATTTGTTTTATATTATCTTAGTCATAATATTATTTACTGGGCTAGTTGAGCTCACCCTTTTCCTTGTTGTTCCATTTTCTTCTCAGGAGGCGAGAATGTAGCAAGTACTAGTCGGGGTATGGAATGAAGGTTCTAGGAAGTTGTTTTAGTAGTGCTCACCATTTTTTTTGTAAAATATTGTACCAATAATTGTAATGAGGACTTATTTGAGTGTGGATATTGTCTAGATGACAATATTTGTATTTACACTCACAGTTTTTATGTTGTATTAATAAAGTTGTAGTTGTTTTTGTACCATGTTATTGACGACTCAGAATGGGTGTTGTATACCTGTTTTGGGGGCGTCACATCTAATCTCTTCACATTTCCCTGAGTTATGCACAAAGGAACTTTTCAATTTTTCAATATTTTTGGTTTTTGTCAATTTTTCGGTATTTACCGAATTCAAAATTTTCATTACTGCTTCCAATGCCGAAAAGTATAAAAAAATCGAAAAACCAGTACTGAAAAAAATCGATACCGATTTCAACAGGTTCGGTAAAAAACCAAAAAACCTAAATTTTTTTAGCACCCATAATTATTGCTACAGTAATTGCTGCATAATATATCTTATATTATTGATTCAATTATTGTCACAGTATCGTATGCATAATATTTTATATTATTAAATCAATAATTGAGACAACAAAGTTATTCATATTATTATTTGTAATATTGACGATGTCTAAAAAGTTATGTCGATGAGAGGTTTAATCACCTAATTGCGCGCCAATAGAAATAAATCCTTATTGAAAAGCCCCATCTTTCCTGAAAATGATCTGGTTGTTAAATATTGCGAGTTATAATATTAATGATGAATAAGTTCGTGTTGATTAAAGATGAAATTGATAGTTCTATTGTGTTGAGATTATTAATGTTTGTGGGAATCGACATTTATTTCGATAATAATTGATTTCTGGATGTTATATTGACCAATCGGGTAATTAATTGGATAAATGAATAATTAATTGCTATTAATTCACATACTTATAACTATTTATTTACATGTATGTACTATTAGGGGAAGTGATGCAAGATTGATAATAATTGCATTACTAAATTAAAAATAGAGGTATAAATGAAGGTACTATACTGTAACTATTTTTTTCACATGTATATAACTATTGATTCACATGATGTACTATTAGGGGAGGTGGTGCAAGTTTGATAATACTTGTAGGACTAAATTAAAAATAGAGGAAAAGATGAAAATATTATACTATAATATTTCGAGCCCTAAAACGTGCAATTATCAAAACTATATTTTCCTATAAATAGAAGCTCATTCTTTTTTCATTCTCACCAATTCACTAAGACTCACAAGAGCAATTATAAAGAGAGAAGCTATAGAGTGAAAGAAGAAGAGAAGTCTGCTACTTCACTATTTCAGTATCCAGTATTCTTTTGAGGTAATGAATATTATTTATTTCGTATTCGTAAGGAATATTATTGTTGTTCAGTATTTATAAGGAATAATATTTTCTTCCATACTCTGTAGTATGTGAGTAATATTATTTCGTCTTATATTCCTGATTATACTCTCATTATGTTAAAGTATTATTTTTATACTCCGTGAAATTAGTAGAATATCATTGATATTTGCGCTTCATCCAGTATCTTTTCATAAAAATATTTATTATGAGCTTTCTTGATAATTATTGATCTTTTCATACCGGAATACTATTCATGAGTTACTATTTACGGGTTACTATTCACTCAAATATTATTCACTCGGGTATTCGAAGAATTTTTCATGCTGGAGTACTATTCACGTGTTACTATTCACCTGGTTATTATTCACCCGAATATTATTCACTCGGGTATCTGGGACACTTTTAATGTCGGGGTACTATTCACGAGACACTATTCCCGAAGTGCTATTCACATGGTACTATTCACCCGAAAAATATATTTATTTTCTGTCCAAATTATTTTTGATACATGAATATTATTCTTGAATTTTACTCCACAAAGCAGTATCATGTTGACAATTTAAAAAATTTTAAACTCTTGATAAATTTAAGGTTTTTAATTTTTATCCTTTATTTCGTTTAATTAATGTTTATATCATTGTCATCATCCTCGTGCTTATATTGTGATGAAAGTCATCTTTGGCTTACGTGAATAGATGGACTGTTGATTGGTATGACTATGACCAGAGATCATTCGGTATAATCATGACCCGTAATGTTATAAATGATGTGGTAAAAGTCCTCATTGGCTCGTAGTGCATTGATGGACAGTTGTTGGTATGATTATAACTAGGGATTATTCGGTATAATCATGACCATTGATGATTACATGAATATCATTAGCCCGTAGTGCAGGGATGATTCGATGACGTGGTTTATTTATTAAGCTGAGTCTCAGCGATAAAGTGGATGAAAAACTTTTTAAATCATAGAAGATAGTAGATATCATGCTCTACTTGACTCTTCTAATGGATTGCTTGTTTCGCTGCAGTTAAACTTGATGTTTATTGTATTTTATCAGTTTAACACTGTTGAAGGCTAATGATAATTTATTTTGCATTATCTTAGTCATAATATTTCTTACTGGGCTAGTTGAGCTCACCCTTTTGTTTTCGTTGTTATCTTCTTCAGGAAATGAGAACGTAGCCGGAACTAGTCGGAGAACGGAGTGACGGTCCGAGATGGTTATTTTAGTAGTCCTTACTACTTAGTATGATAATAAATGTAATGAGGATTGAATTTGAGTTTGAATATTGTCTATGTGACAATATTCATGTAAAAACTTAGCTATTTTTGTCGTATTTTTACACGACAGTTGTGTTAAAGAAGTTTGTATTTAATTTATGTACCATGTATTTGGCGACTCAAGATGAGTGATGTATACATATTTTGAGGGCGTCACACCACTTGTTGAGAATTAAGTCAACGTAAACCACATAATAAAATAAAGAGAGATAAAACAACACAAGATTTAATATAAAAAATTCTTAAAAGAAAAGATCACAAGCCAAACTTCGAATATCCACTATATCAAAATAATGAGTTTACAATAATTCTCCCAAGTTTTACGCTCTAAAACTTGAAGTTTCACAATTTCGCGACACAACTTTTTGCTCATATTAAAAACTGCAAATAAAAATTACAAAACCCCTATTCTCCACACAAATACAAAACTCACTTGCATCATTTTTTAACTCTTAGAATATTACATGACTTATGATTGTGTTACACTTCAACCACTCAGTATAATACTTTATTTGCAGAATACCCATAATTTTCCTCCCCCTATTCAAAACATAACACTTCCAAAATAAAATTTATACTATAAATTGATTTCTTTTCAAAATAATACTTCTATTAAAAAATTAATTGATTTCTTTCTAAAATAATACCCATATTTAATAGGAGTTTTCTTTTTCATAATAGCAATTATTTTTTGAATAGGATTCGAGAGTAACATTTTTTTTCAAATGTAATTTAAATTGAGTATGAATTTAACTTTAAAAATCGAATTCTAATGACTTTTTTCACTATTATTAGGACTATAGGAGTATAAATAAATAGAAGTATATTATTGTTAAATGGATCTGGTTGCCGCTCAATATTGTAGTAGTAAATTTCAGGAATATTAATACTCCGTACAAGAGAAGTCCCAGAACTTCTGGGAACCACTTCGAGCTCAAACGAAAGATCGAAGAATGGTAATTTTCAATTATTTGTCTCAATTTCCCCAAATTTATTCCACTTTAAGTTAGTAGTCAGATGGGTCTCTGATGAATTTCCTCTTCATTTGTTTGTTTTGCAGTTCTCAATTGCAGCAATTAATGACACAGATTCTAAAGGCCAGTGGGAACCTTTAGCTCCCACCAAAGAAGCCCAGGTATTTTTTTTTCTCTCTCTCTATGGTTATATGTATATGTGAATATATTTATGTTCACAGTAATTGTGTTGGTTTTAGTTTGGGGTTAAGTAATTTCAGTGTTACATTGTATTTTAGGGATTTTAGAGGAGTAGTACTAGTTATATTCAGCATTGGGTATTTGGTGGTTGGTTTACTGAGAAATATAGAGAATTGTGATATTAAAATAACATATCAATTCTCCCTATTTTGTTTACATTATTATAGTATAAGTATTGAAGTCGGTTTAAATACTAGGGTTTGGCCAATCTTTTTAATTTTCTACTTGTGATTGAAATAAGTAGAAGATTAGTTATTATACGAGCTGCCCAATTTAAGCAATATTGGTGCAATTTTTTAGCGGTGGCAGCTGACTATCAGGACGTTAATCCTAATTTAAACTTGTAAGAGTGTTTACTTGTCAGTCAAGCTAGGCAAATGCAACATCTGTGAGCGGTTTATTGGATCAATGCAAATGATTCTTCCACCATGTAATATTCAACATATGTTCTTACTAGAAAGATTTACCTTTCCCTGTTTTGTTTTCTCAAAGAATGTTAAAATGTATTCTTCTGGTTTAAATTGAATTAGAGATATTCCATGTCAGTTGCTTTCCCATCCCGAGTTATCCATGCTGTATTTATTGCAAAATTTGATGTATATAGAATGATAGATGTTTTGAGTCCACTCTAAGTTTATATAAGCAAGGTAAAAAAAAATTCTCACATAAAAATAAGCATGGTAAAATTTTGTTGTTTATTGTTGTCCTTCATTTTGTTTTTGCTCACTAACTGTATATCAATGATTTTAGCATTCTTCTCCTGCCTCTCATGATCTCATATGTATTTGATATTATCAGGAATTTCATCTTTCGCAAACTTATCATGAAGGACTTCGGATGTTACAAGCTAAAGAGTATGAAAAGGCTCGCGAACTTTTAGAAACAGTGTTAAAAGATCCTATTTTGTTAAGTGTTCAGGTGCACGAAGCGTCTGACTTATTCTTTATCCCTGAGCAATTCTTTTTGTGATATCTTTTTCTTACTGGTGTTTTTCTCTGTTGCAGGCAGATGTTAGTGCTAGTGATGGCCATCTTTTACAGCTCAGGTTCAGATTTAATCTCCATGTTCTTTATTTACTTACAAGTTTGTTGAACTATCTGTTTTAGAGATTATACACTAATTCTTTCTGATTAGATCTCTACTGGCTGTGGATTTTCTTCATGAAATTTTATGTGTAAGGGGTAGTTTCCAGTACCCTACTCCCCATTAAGGTAATATCCAAGGGTACTTTGGGATAGAACGCATAATCACCTTTATGGTAAGGGACAAACCTTTGTATGTTTTGATGTCATAAAAAATAAGCTATTGCCTTTTTGGTATTGAGATATTAAGCTCCTATTAGGTTAACAAAAAGTAGGACTACAATTTATTATGGTTCTGAACTGTTGTATTGTTAAACTGATGTTGCTTTTCTTCTTCCTGTGCTCGGGTAGAAGTTTTGTATAAATATATCGCCATGCCATTAAGTATTTTGAATAAAGTCCTTTTTGTTTCTAAATGGTGGAATAGTCTAACCCGGTTAAAGCATAATGATCATACGTCTATAATGCATTCCGTCTCTGAGATTCTCTGAGATTTGAATGGGTATACTGTCCAAAATACATGTAAACCCCAGTCCTTGAGTTGGATCATCACCTAGTACGGAAGGTTTCTGTTGCTAAGATAATACCTTGAAGATCTATAATCTATATCTAGTGGAGTTGCAACAGTGATCAAACGGTTACAACATGTGCCTACATATACTAATGCTTGGACTTCTTGCTGTAACTTGAAGAAATCTATTCAGATAGGTTGACCAGGATCATGTTGATTTTGTGATTGGTTTTCATTTAGATATTGCATTGTCCGAAAGCATGTGGGAATTTTTTAGAGCTTTATTAAAGGTTACTCAAATACTGACGAGTTCTGATCAAGTTTGATTACTTTACTACTTCTGGTATTTACAAATTGTTATTTAAACACCAGTGAAATTTGACTGTATGTTGTTTTATGAATATATAGTCAGCCTTAATATGTTTACCTTTCTGCAGATTTTTGGCTCTTAAGAACCTTGCTACTGTTTTCCTTCAACAAGGTTGTACCTATCATGAGAGTGCTCTAAATTGCTATCTTCAAGCTGTGGAGATTGATTCCAAAGATTCAGTTGTCTGGAACCAGCTGGGTACACTGTCATGCTCAATGGGCTTACTGAGCATCTCTCGTTGGGCATTTGAACAAGGACTTGTTTGCAGTCCCAACAACTGTAATATTCTATAATTTGTTTTTTAATTTTCTTTTCTTTTATAGGGATATTCATTTTTTTCATTTTATATTTATTATTCTTGATACAATTTTGCTTTATTTGGCTCTCTGAGAGGCAATACAATGTTTTTTGGGTGAAGTGTTCTTTCTTCCCATTCAATGTTGTACAAGATGACCATCGTTTTCTTTATAGATTGTGTATCACACTTATGCTTTATATTCTTTCTTTGGCAATGCATTTAGGGAACTGCATGGAGAAACTATTGGAAGTTCTTATTGCTATTGGTGATGAGATTGCTTGTCTTTCTGTTGCGGAGTTGATTCTGAGACATTGGCCTTCCCATTCTCGTGCTTTGCATGTGAAAAATACCATTGAAGAGTCTGAACCAATTCCATTTACTCCAAGAGGTATAGATAAGCTGGAACCAAAACATGTCCGACTGAAATTTCTGGACAAGAGAAAAGCAATAAATGATGATTTAGATGAGGGTGTTGCAGCTAAAAAGCTGAATCAGAACTTGGACATGCACCTTAAAGAAGCTACCTGGACAGCTCTTGCTGGCGCACTCCTAGAAATACTGCTCCCGTCAAATGTATTTGGGTCTAAACTAGTGGCTGAAGAATCATGCAGAACTGGGGATATTAGATTGATTATACATCTTCCTCAAAGCTCAGAAAATATTAATGGGTTCGCTGAAAGGAGAGGATCTCTAGTCACCCAACATAATGAAAATATGTCTCGTACTGATTGTAATATTGAGAAAGGTAATGGTTCTAGGGTAAAAGAAGCATTTATGTCTGAGGAACAACCTCAAGAGAGGCGCAGTAGTCGTCTTGAAAGGCTTAGAAGTCGTAAACCAGATAAGGACGAGTTAGATATTTCTACCACTAAGGATCTGGCTAAAGTTGTCATTCAATCTCTTGAAACTTTCATCGTGAGCGGATCAGGAACTAAAAATTTCACTGGTGATACAAGTTGTTCTTCCCCATGCACTGAGGTTTCGGCCAATCCAGTTGATAATGAATGTGATGATGTTACCAGATTTGCCCAAAAAGCTTCAAAAAATTATGGCGCTTATCACGTGGGCCACTTGCTTTTAGAAGAGGTTTCTTGTAAAACCATTTTCTATCAGGATGCTTTTACCAAATTTCTGGAGTTGGAGAAATTGACAAGGCACTATGGACAAGATAGGACGCCCGAATGCAGTCTTTTTCTTGCTGAGCTTTGTTATGACTTTGGGTGTCGTTGTTCAGACTCGTCCATGAAGTTTGACTTAATGTCTGAGGCATCTTATCATCTTTGTAAAGTCATTGAGTCTGTAGCTTTGGAGTATCCATTACATCTAAGTGGCTTGTCTGGGGATGAACGTTGCTCATCCACAGAGAGTTCTGAAAGCAGTTATCAACTTGGTTCTCTGTTGAGCAATAAAAGTTCTTTCTGGGTTCGCTTTTTCTGGTTAAGTGGGCAATTATCGATTCTGGATGGCGTCAAGGCAAAAGCTCAGAAAGAATTTGGCATTTCCTTCTCACTTCTGACTGATGAAAAAAATGAGAATAGTCTTCTTGGTGCTGTGTGCTTGCCACATAGCAAAGTTATAGAAAAGTTAACTGGTGATAAGGTCCTCCATGAAATTAATTTATTGGAGATTGATTTCTTGTTGAAGAAGGTTGTAGACGAGATGGTTGAGAAAGAGAAGTATCTTGAGTGTGTCACTTTGCTGGCTCCCCTTCTATTTTCTACAAAAGATGTCCATATGGGTGTCTCATGTATCGACAATAAGAAAGGTGAATGGATTACTTCAGTTGAACTAGCGGCGCTGGAAGTTCTTATTAAAGCTTGTGAAAAGGTAAAGCCAATGGACGTTGAGGTTAATTTGAATTGTCACCATCGGAAGCTGCAAATACTCATGATTGAAGCTGGTATGGAATTAAGTCCTGCCTCTCAAAACTCAGCTCTCAAGATGTCAGGAATAAACTCTGTTACTATTTTGGAAGAATCAAAAGAAAGCTCAAACAAGCAGTGGAATCACTTGGTTGCTGAAGAAGTGAAGGCAATCTCTTCATGTGCATCACACATAAAGAACTTCATTAGTCATGGAAATTCTGTAAGCGAATGGTTCTTCAGAATTAGGTGTTCCTATAGCAATGATTCCCTCCCCACCCCCAAATTTTAAAAAATTAATAATAATCTTAAAGGAATATGAGAGCACTAAACAGAGCTGTAAAAGTTACGAAATACCGTTACAAAACATTATCTGTGGATGTCAATTAGTTAATGATTTAACTGCTCTCTTCAGTGTTTTTCATTTGATTGAACTACTTTGTTTTTTTTGTTGCACGAACAGAATGGCTTAGTTGTTGCAATGAGAATAATTGGTGATATTCAATCTTTGCTGGTAGCACTCATGTGCAATATTGTGAACATATACTTCTCTAGGAGGTCTTCTGGGATTGGAGTTTCAGAGCAAAATGAACAAATGCAAAAGGGCTTTTTTGTTGATGCAGCTATCACATTCTTCAAACTTCAACAGTTGATCCCCAATATTCCTTTAAAAACACAAGTAATTCTTTTCACCTTCTGATGAAATAGCTTTTCTTTGTTTATACTGTGTTTTTTTCTTTCTCATTTAGTTTGTCTGTGTGTATGCATATGTCATTTGATTGTTATTTTTATCATAGATTGAATTGATTGTGGCAATCCATGATATGCTCGCGGAGTATGGACTCTGCTGTGCGAGTGGAGATGGTGAAGAGGAGGAAGGAACATTTCTTAAACTTGCAATAAAGCATCTATTGGCCTTAGATATGAAGCTTAAATCAAACTTAAACTCCTTCAACAAGGGAGTGGAAATGACTCAATGCGATGAGCAGCTTTCACAAGATGATCATGGCAAAAGATCTCTGAACATAACAGATGTTGATACATCATCTGTGGAGGTGGGCCATGCTGGGATAGATGAAACCAACAATTTGGAGAAGGAGACGGTTCAATGGATGACTTCGAATGGGATTCAATCTCATAAAGGTATAGATAAAGAGAATACAGATGTTGAAGGTGGTGACCATGCTGGTCAAGGGGCTGATATCATGTTCCATAAAGGAGAAATAGCAAGTGATCGATATAACGAATTTGGCAATGAACTAACTGAAGATGAAATGGAGGAACTTGAGTTGGGAATTGACAATGCTTTGGACCAGTGTTTTTTCTGTTTATATGGTTTGCATCTTAGATCAGATTCATCCTATGAAGATGATCTAGCCATGCACAAAAATACAAGCCGTGGAGATTATCAGACGAAGGAACAGTGTGCTGATGTTTTCCAGTATATACTGCCATATGCTAAGGCTTCATCTGTGAGTAGAAACTCAACCCTCTCTCTTTCTCTCCCTCACTTCCTCTTCTCTCTCTCTCTCTCTCTCTCTCTTTCATCTCTTCTGTACGAGCTCTTATTCTACTTTACGAAGGATCTCATATGGTAATATTACTCTCAGACCTTTATTTGTAATTTTTAGTCCACATTTGAATGTTTTTTAGAGAACTGGGTTAGTTAAACTGCGGAGAGTATTAAGAGCTATACGCAAGCACTTTACACAGCCACCTGAAAACGTATTGGCTCAGAATGCAATAGATAAATTTTTAGATGATCCTGATTTATGTGAAGATAAACTATCAGAGGAGGCCGTATCTGATGGGTTTCTTGGTTCCATCATGCAAGTAATATTTCCTGATGCCGGAAGCCTCAAGCAACAGACTTCTTCATCGGTAGGGAGGTATTAATTTGTACACAATCATTCTGTGTGTATCTTTTGATTTGTTTGTTTATATGGTCATGTCCATGGACCTCATTATTTTTCTTGGAATGAATGCTTAAAGTATGATTAACTAATTACAGCTCTGAGCCATATTTGGAGGTTTACAGAAACTTATATTATATTCTTGCTCATTCTGAGGAAATGAGTGCTACTGATAAGTGGCCTGGCTTTGTACTCACCAAGGAAGGGGAAGAATTTGTGGAGCAAAATGCAGTCCTCTTCAAATATGACTTACTATATAACCCACTACACTTTGAGAGTTGGCAACGACTTGCAAACATATATGACGAGGTGAGATCATCTATGGAAACTGTATAAAATATGCATATTGATAACAAAATCTAAAACATGCAAGTAAATTACAACTAGTTCTGGTGGTAGTTTTGAATACTTTAGGAATTTCTCTGGCTTTATTTGTGCAGGAGGTGGACTTGTTGCTAAATGATGGCAGTAAACAGATAAATGTTGCTGCATGGAGAAAGAATGCCACTTTACCTCAGAGAGTTGAGACAAGTCGAAGGAGGAGTCGGCGGTGTTTGTTAATGACTTTGGCTTTAGCAAAGACAGCTGTTCAGCAGGTTTTAATTACTTGTTCAGAGACCATTCAATAACTTTCTTGAATTTTGCAGGGTTTATTTTCATTTATCCCTCTTGACATACTCGAGTCTTGCAAATAGAAGAATGTGGATGCAACAATATGCATGCTCCACTAAGTTGAAGTTACAGTACAATAACTCGAATGCAATTATTTATCAAAATGAAAAATGAAATATACTTTATGATAACTTACTTGGATCATCTGATCTTTCTAAGCTGTGACTCCATTATATATGTGGTACCCTAATGAATTTTTTGTTAGTTGTATTGTTAAGGGATAATCTGTAATCGTTATTATGGGTGCCAAATAAAATTGTTAACTATAGCTTAATTGTTACGAATTATAAAACTGAACTTTTTTAGTTGGATGATTTTGCTGCAGAACAAGCATTCAGGATGCTGGTGTTGTTTCTTAGATGTATTTATTTTCTGTAATACCTTGTCAACCAGCATGACCAACTGTGTTTGTTTCAGGGTGAGATACATGAGTTGTTGGCATTGGTGTATTACGACGCCATTCAAAATGTGGTCCCATTATACGATCAAAGATCAGTTATACCCTCGAAGGATGCAGAATGGTTGATGTTTTGTCAAAATTCAATGAGACATTTCAAGAAGGCATTTACGTACAAGTAGTTTTGTGTTACCCAATAAGTATCTCCCTTTTTATTTTCTTTCTTCTATTTAGCTTTATCGCCGACTAAATCAACAATTTAATATTTTCTGGTCACAGGGAAGATTGGTCTTATGTATTTTATCTGGGGAAATTGTGCGAAAAGCTTGGATACTCGCATGAGATATCATTCTCATTTTATGATAAGGCTATTTCATTGAATCAGAACGCTGTAGATCCTTTCTATAGAATGCATGCTTCACGCTTGAAGTTACTCTTTACATGCGGGAAACAAAATATAGAGGCTTTAAAGGTTTTCTTCTCTGTAAAATTTATCTTTTCATCCAACATCTTATATTGCATAATGTTTTAAATATATTTGTTTCTATAAGAACATGGAAAATGTCTAATATTCTAGTATTAGAGCAGAAACAAGCAATAGACATGCACAGCCCTATATTATTTTGTATACTGGATTTTCCCCACTAAATTCATTATCATCTTTAAGGCTGATCACTGTTGAACTTGCAAAAATTATGAAGATGCCTTCATCTCATCCATCTAAAGTATAACTGGATCTGTCTTAGGCTGTTGCTGCATATTCATTCGTTCAATCAACAAAGGAAACTGTCATGACTATCTTCGGAAACACGAATCCTGAAAATCCAGAGATGGCACTGGATATTGAGGATAGAAGCATTGTAGGTAGTTCTGACCACAAAAAGCAAGTGAATTCCCAGCAGTTGGAGGAGGTGTGGCATATGCTTTACAGTGATTGCCTTTCTGCCCTTGAGATTTGTGTAGAAGGGGATCTCAAACATTTTCATAAGGCCAGATATATGCTTGCTCAAGGGCTGTACAGAAGGGGTGACAGGGGGGATCTAGAAAAGGCAAAGGATGAGCTTTCATTTTGCTTTAAATCTTCTCGTTCTTCCTTCACATATAATATGTGGGAGATTGATGGTATGGTAAAAAAAGGAAGGTATGAACTTTATATGTACTTTGTCTTTTCAAGCAATTAATGTGATATGTTAGGACTTAGGACACAACAATGATATGAATATTATTTGTTTAGTTTCCCTAGTAATTATGAGCATTCTAATTTGAAAGAAAAGCTGGTCAAGGTATTTTCGCAAGAAAAATTGGCTTACCATCTACAATTACAAAACATTGATATGCATAATTACAGACTTAGGACACAACAATGATATGAATATTATTTGTTTATTTTCTGTAGTAATTATGAGCATGCTAATCTAGAAGAAAAGCTGGTCAAGGTATTGTCGCAAGAAAAATTGGCTTATTATCTACAATTACAAAACATTGATATGCATAATTACTTGAAATCAAACTCCACTGCATGCAACTAATGGGGACTCATCTTAACTGTTCCGAGGCAAATAGAACAATTCAAATTGTAATATAAAATATAAAAAAAAGTTGTATTCCCTCCTTTCCAATAGAACATCATACCTTTTGGGGTGTGTTTTGTACAGATATTAAGACATTCCAGAAACACATTTTATACATTATTATTTACTTATCCTTATGACATGTGAAAGAATACTGTTTTATTTGATATGTTTACATCTTAAAATACTTGCCAAACTCAAACACACCCAAAAAGTGACATTCTTTTTGAAAACATAGGGAGTATATGTCATTCTCATGGGTATTAAAAATCCCTAATAATATTTTTGTGTTTGTGTTTTGCGTGTTAATCACTCTTGTTTTTCTTTCTTCGATTTCAGGCGCAAAACACCAGTTGTTTCTGGGAACAGGAAAGCCCTTGAAGTTAACTTGCCAGAAAGTTCTCGTAAATTTATCACTTGCATTAGGAAGTACATGTTGTTCTACCTGAAACTGTTGGACGATACAGGAGACATCTCTACTCTTGAGCGGGCTTATATCTCTATCCGGGCAGATAAGAGGGTATACATGTCAATTCTGTTTTTTAGTGGTTGCTTGATGTCATATATGTAAACAGCATTACAGATGATTTATCAGTAATATCTTGGAGTTGAGATTTTGAAGAATAACTCATTACCATGGAATTCATAGTTGAAAGATATTGATTCTAGTTCAATCAATTCAAACATTCCTTGATCCAAATGAAGGTTTTCAACAATCTTGACTGGAAAAATTTACTTTAATTAATGGCAATTCGTATGTTCATATTTCTTGCTTATATGTCCTCTGAGTATTTTGGTTGACATTTTCTTTTCTAAAAATTTATTTTTACGAAATCTGGATGCTCATACATCTGTCAAACTTATATGATCCATTTTTGTTTTCCTTATAATAAATAGATGCTAAATGGTTCAATCTTATATTGATTGTGATAAATATGCTATCTATGTCTTTACTGTTTCAATTTATTTATCTCATGGGTATTTTCCGTTCTTTATTCTGTTCTCCTAACTTCAATTATACTGCAGTTCTCTTTGTGCCTTGAAGATCTTGTTCCAGTGGCTCTTGCTAGATACGTTAAGGCTTTAATTTCATCGTTGCGTAATCCTGAGAGCTCTGGTGCTAAAGGCAGCCTAAAGGAACATCTATTGGAGAAAATGTTCTCTTTGTTCATGGAACATGTGAATTTATGGTCAGATATATGCAGTTTGCCAGAGATCAAGTGCTCTGAATTATCAGAAAGCAGTTTATATGGGTAAGTCGTGCTGAGAAAATTAATATTGCAAGTAAGCTAAGCTATAATCTTGTTTTAAAATATTAAATTTGTTACAATGCTCATTTACATGATTAATCCTGAAGTTGTTTGGCTGTTTGTGGTCTCCTGGTTGTGCAAATATTCACATTTACTCTATTGTTACAGATATCTCTATCAGTATATCCAGACACTTGAGAGATATGTCAGGTTAGAAACACTGGAAGGAATAAATGAGAAAATACGTAAGCGTCTGAAGAACCCGAAGTTGTCAAGTAGTAACATTGCTAAAGTTTATAAGCATGTTTCCGTTGCTTGGTGTCGTTCTCTTGTAATTAGCATGGTCTTGATAACGCCACTGCATTCCAGGATCTCAAGTGAGATCCAAGTCTCTAATTTGTCAGATGGTGGTTCCGAGAACTCCCAACTGCTGTGTGTTGATCTGCAAACAGATGAATTATGGACATCATCGCTCGAGGATCCGAACCATCTGAGAAATCTTGAAACACAGTGGAATCCTCTGGTGTCCAAGATTAAGAATGTTATAATCAAGAAAGCTTCAGAGGAAGATTTGGAAACCGCCGCCTCGTTGCTTAGATCTTCTTACAACTTCTACAAGGACACATCTTGTGCAATGCTTCCATCAGGTATAAACCTCTACACGGTGCCATCTCAGTTAGCGACAGAAACATATATCCAGCCGGGTATTGATGGGGTTGACATTCTTGATATGAGCACTTCACGAAAGCTCATCTTGTGGGCTTACACGCTGTTGCATGGTCATTGCACACATATTTCTGCTGTTATCAAGTATTGTGAAGAACATGCTAAGGTATGTAATCTAGCCTCAGTTAAACGTCGTTGGTTCACATGTCAGATTGCATTGTGTAGATTAATGTGAAAGGAGAGCTACTTGTTATTATCTATCTACTTCTATTCACCAGAGTAAAATAGTTACAAGAAAAATTTATGGAATAAAAATAATGCTCAAGTATTCAACCAACTTAACCAAGGAAATACCTTCCCAACTAAACCTGTGGCATTCAGAAGCCCATCAAATCAGCAACACAAAGAAAATACAAAAAGAAAAAGAGAGAAAACTATGGCTCTATGTACGCATCCCTCATAAACACTATAAACTGTAGAACTATTTAATGAATAAACATGTACAGACTAAGTACACGAGTGCACCTGATATGTTCATTTTGTATTATTGACCGATGTATGCATGGGATGGTCCATGGTCAGGAATTAATGATTAAATCTAACTACAAAGATATTGGATATTTTATAATTATCAAATTATATTTGATCACCACTCCCAATGATTTGAAATAAAATCTTGGGGTTTAGATTTTATGCTATATGCATTATAATGCATGGTAGGCCTGTTGCTAACAATTTTGACTGCTATATGGCCCACCATACAAACACTCGCATGAAGCATGTGCTGTAGCAAGACGTCTGTGATTTGCTCAAATGAGACTGCTTCACTGGTCCGAGGAACTAATGTATCATGGGTTCTAAATGTTTATTGCAGTCAAAGACGAAGAAAGGAGCTGGAAGCTCATCTGTTGCTTCTCATTCAGGTCTTATTGATATTTCGGATGTTATTTTGTTTCTTTTCTTTTTAGTATCTGTTTAAATCAGAAATTGAAAGACACTGTGACCTTCAGCAAGCGCAGTCACTGCAGATACTCTATTTGCTTTGCCAAGGACGATACTTCTAGGCTACATTTCTTTTATATGCTCAAGAACCCTACAATTGTGTGCCCTATCACTATATGATTATGATGTTTTATTTCTCCTGATATTAGTTCTAATTCTATAATGTAGGTGGTGGAAAAGATGGAGCCAATAAGTGCAGTGAACCAGAATCTGCCCCATCAACAAATGTGGTAACTTCTCTACCCGAAACTGAGACTGCGCATACCATTGCCTCAACTTCTTTGTCTGAAACCAAGTCTGCAGGAAAAGGGACATCTTTGCCCGAAACTGAAAGGTCATGTAATTTGGATTCTTTTTCTATAAATGAAACTGAGTGCGCCTATAATGTAGCATCTGCTTCTCTAGCTGAAGTAAAAAATGATCGTGTGCCAAATATAACTTCTTCGATTGAAAGCCAAAAGATTTTATCAGCAACTTCACATCTTGTTCACTGCAACAGTAATGCTGCAGAAAGTAGCAACGACGATGTGATGGATGGAGCAGATCCTGGCAATAACTGACTCTCTTGTATGGCACCGAATTGCTTCTACTTGATTAACTGAGAAATTTTTCCCACTGTAATTAGGTGCATTCATACCCATTCTTGTGTATTTGAATCAATGCTGTAAAAATGTGAATCTGTAAAACTGTTTGAGATGTGTAGAAAAGAGTTGCAAAAATATGTTGGGATTTCATTCTATGAAGGAATTGATATTTTCACTAGCAAAATCGAGTTTCAGAAATAGTAAATGCATCCCATAATCATAGCATGTGATTGGAATCTTGTAGAAATATAAATTTTATTTGTAGAAATATCAATTCCGTATGGTCGCCTTTTGGATCGACAAATCAGTGGTATAATTTCAAGGTTTTTGATTGCAGAAGTCCATATTCTTGATTCCTATTCCCATATTCTGCTTGTGGATCTTAAAATTCAAAACTGATATCAAATTTATTTGTTTTGGTATAAACATTTTGAATTTTAAGATTTTATAAATTGACTCTAGAGTTCGAACGTTCCAACGAAGGCTGAAATAATTATTATAATCGTAAAGTTAATTTCATGATAAATTGGTCAATTAACTAATACACTGTTGATACGTACAGAGATCACCTTTTGAACTGCGTGAATACTGTATTGATCAATTAACCAAAATGAATTTTATGCTAACCACTCCCGTATTTTTTTTGTTTTTTTTAATATTTTAATATAGATAAATACTCCTTTTGTTTTGAAGGCTATGTTATAACTTTTATTAAATTTATTTTTGAAAATTTTAAATATAAATTTATTCATAATTTTAAAATAAGAATTTTATACTTGATATTATTTTGTAAGTTGTTTACAATATTAATTATTTCATTAATTAAAATTAATATTAATTTTAAATTTATTTTAATGTACGATGACAATTCAATATTGAAATTTGGTGTTATGTTCTCTAAACAATAATAAGCCAAATTATGATTGTGTGATATACACAGGGTATATGCATTAAGTTGTTGCCAAATAAAATTCATATTTTTAGCAAATTCTTATTTTTTTTATCCTACTTACAATTGAACTTATTGTATTGTAGAAAAATATATTTTAGTTGTAATTTTGTTTTATGTTGACCTTCCTAATTATTAATTTGACTCCTATTTTATTAGTTTGAGAATAAATTGAGAAAATTAATATATTCGCAAGTAAAAATGATAATTTCACAAATTACTTTTAGCATAAATAATAAGTGGGACCCATTCCTATGTGAGAGAAAACTTGATAATTTTTAAGTTTTTTACTTGTAAAAATATTGAGTCTCTAAATAAAAAACATAGAAATAAAACAGAACTAGTTAAATATATGTGCCAAAAAGCTACATAATTAGACCCGGTAAAATTGGCCCAAGCCCGCGGGCCGACCCGGCCGCTAAAACACAGGCTTTGGGTTTTATTTTTTCAACTCATAAAAACTTGGGCCGTTTTGGCCCGACCCGCCAATGGCCCGGTCGGGCGATGGCTTGCCCCGTTTGGGTTCGGCCTATAAATGTGTCAAAATTTGGTCATAAATCAGTCTAAGCTCGCGGCTCGGCCCGGCCCGGCCCGGTCCGGTCTGCCAGTCAAAATGCAGACTTTGGGCTCCACTTTTTTAGCCCACCAAAACTTGGGCCGTTTTGGACTGGTTCGCCTATGGCCCGGCCCGGCTATGGCCCTGTCCGTTTGCCAGGTCTATACATAACTTAGTAATTAACCTTGAAACCTTGAACATAACGAATCTAAAGCACTATTCTTAAATAACACTCCCTCTTAAATATTAAAATTATATCGTTTTGGAGATTTTTAAAAAATACAAAATAATATTAAAATAGAGTGGTTCCACCTGCTTTTCTTTTATTTATAAAAATATCACCCACGACTCACTTGTTTTTTTAAAAGAATCTTTAAAATGACATAGTTTTAATAAAACACTGCTATTTAAGAGAGTGTGCAATTCAAGAGAAATGCTTTAGATCCGTGCTCTAACCTTGAAATCTATTAATATATTAATGGATTGATTTCATAGCTTTTAATATATGGAGTCTTACAATTTTTTTAAAATTAATTAAGTTAATTTATTGAAAACAAGAGACAGATAAATAAAAAAATTCCTTTCACTTCAAAATCAAAGCTTTTAAAAGGTGAAGAAGAAGAAGAAGAGTAGCAGAAGAAAAATGGGAGGTCAATTGCTGTTAATCCCTGTAACTGCATCATCGACTAGATTAATCATACAAAGGAGAGGATTATTTCTGCTCAGTGGAAAATTAACACCGCCATTTTCGCCAGGAAATCAAATTCGGCATTTCAGCTTCACAAAAAGCAGCTTTTCATTCTCAGAAGCGCTTATACAGAAGCTGCAGGAAGGTTCTCGAAGCTTCGCGGCTGCTAGGTATAGTCTTGGGCCTCCTGATTTGCCTCGTTTGGCCGAAACCGCTCGTATATCTCTCACTCAGGATGAAGTAAGTAGTAGTACAGCTCAATTCCCTTTTTCTTACCTAGATTTGTGCGCACGTTGTTCTTAAAATTTTATTGTAATTGGTGTAGGTTGAAGAATTTGCTCCCAAAATTCAGCAAGTGATGGATTGGTAACTCCGCTCTCTCTCTCTCTCTCTATATATGTGCGTGTCTCTATGTGCGTGTGATGTTATAATAATTATATACTCCATTATCTACATGTGATGTATTGTTTTCCTCATTTTCTTTGATGGATATACTGCGTTCTGTAGCTTTGTTGGGATATTGGTGTTTGATTAATAATTACTTTTCATTTGTGTGATGAATTTTATGGATTTTTATATGTGGAACTTTATGAATACTCTTACTTGAGTAACTTCATTTGATGTGAGTCTTAATGTACTTGGTACAAATTCAGTAATAGGATAACACTAAGGTAGTGTTTGTTTTCCTCTTAATACCTCTTAACAACTGTGCATCTAATTTGGTAAGAGGTTAAAGTTATTTGATAAAATTTTGTTTGATTTTTATCGTCCCTCTATAAATAGTGTACTCCCTCCATTCCAAAGTCATTCAAATGTTTTATACTTTTTAGTTGTAACAATTTTTAAGTTCAATTGTTATTTTAGTTAGATGATCTAATTTATTACCATTCAGATCTTAATTACTCAATTTTATCAAACACTATCAAATGAGGTGTTTGTTTATAGCTGAATGGAGTTGAATGGCTGAATCGGTAAGCTAGTCATTGTGTTTATTTTGAATAAAAATCGTCTGAATGGTTGAATCAGTCATATTTTTTGGCTGAATGACCAAATGTAATTTTTTTGACTGAATAAGTTGAATGAAATATTTATATTAAATTTTTTTTACAATATTAACTATTATATTAAGTAATATTAAATAAATTTACAACAGTTTTGAATTTTTTCAGGGGGGTAAAATAATAAAAATCTGTTATTCAGATGTTTCAGATATGTCAATTATTAAACAACTTGTTTCATTCAGTATTCAGAATTCTGCTTCATTCAGCTCATTCAGATTTGCTTAAACATTCAGAATTATTTCATTCAATTTTATTAAACACCCCCAAATTTATTATTAGAAATAAGGGTGCTTCACAATTGGTTGGGGTGGTTTATAGAGATCATCCTCTTACTTATGTTTCACTTTGATTCTGAATATAGAATCTTTTATTTATTTATTTTATTTTATTTATTAATCCTATTTACTACTATTTGTATTACAGAATAAGTCGAAACTCCTTTTTCTTGCTTTGGATCCTACTTTAATTAGTGGGTTACTTCCTCACAGTTTTCCTACAAATTTGATGTCTCGCTCTCACAAATTTGAGTTATATTTGTATCATAGTCGCTCTCACAAAGTCTCAAGTTTCCCCATTGTTTTGGGAAAAAAGTTTTTCATTATGTTTTTGATTTTTTCACGACAGGTTTGGGCAACTTCAAGCTGTAGATCTTCAAAGCATTGAACCAGCCATTAGGGCAGGTGCTTGACACTCCCACAGAAACTTGCTTTTGCTTATCAACTAATCTTTCTTATCTTAAAACATTTTTGCTTGCTGCATTTTGTTAATAAAGATGTCAATGTCTATTCTGTGAATAATTGATTATTGACTCAATCCATTTACACATTTTTTAATTATATATGATTTGTTCTCTAATAAAGCCATCGAAAGTACACTTTCCAATAGATTGTGTGCGAATTGGAATGGAATATCAAAACTTAACTTCAAGGCCTTTTTCTTGTACCAACAACTAGAAGTAGGGCCTGATTTAACTAACTATTATTAAGATATATGAGATGAATATAAGCTGTATTACTTAGATTAGGAGAATTGTAACTAACATACTAGATGCGGTGCACCCAAATAAGAGTAGATGAGTATACTGAGGCAAATTTCTGAGTATGTAACTGTTTATACTTAAGGGGAACCTAGGGAAGGAAAGTATGCATACATGTATATATGTGTGTGTGCGCGTGCGTGTGTTCATTAGGATTCATCTGATAGTCTGGTATAAAGCTTTAGTTGAGTTCTATTACATAACAAGTGATGTAGCTAAAGATAGTGGAGGCCTGGAGGGTGGTGGCAAGAAAGCGTGCATTGTAATACTAAATTGGGAATATTGTTGATGCTCAAAGTTGTTCTTTGTTTCACTGTGGCATTAGTTGATAATCTTTTAAAAGAAATTCGGACAAAGTTCAGGTGAATTTATTAAGTGGAAAATAGATAGATAAGTTGTAATATTGTGGCGTTAATTTGATTGAATATTAACCTCACAACTTGCGTAAATCTATAATTTTTGGATCTTGGTGCTGGAATGTATATAATAGGCTATATTATGATATTTTAAGGCAGAGTTTTCTTTGAATCGAGTAATGGAAAAGGCAGGTACAAAAGATGTAATGCTGGTGAGACTGAAGAAAGTTGATGTTCATCTAAAAGGGTCAGAGAAAGTTGCTAAGCAGATGGCTCTCATTAGCTATAATGAATACAGATGCTAAGCGGATTAAAAATACAAATTGATAATGACATAATGAATTATGAATGTCAAGATGGACATTTTTGGTGGTAGAATTCAAGATAAATGAATACACTCATAGTTGATCAATTATAATAGTGCTATTAATGATGTGATAAATTGCTGTTTATTAGAGGATATGGCCTCTTATTTTTCTTGTGCTTCTCGTGTATGTAGATTCGCCCTATTTGGAGTTCTTGTTCCTCTATTACTTATCACCAAAAAAGGTGAAAAAGGGACTAGGGACTGCATTCAAAGGGAATGGAGTAGCAGAATTCTCATAGCTAACTATTTGTTGGGATAAAGCTAACTTGTGTATTAATTTAAGGAAAGAAAGAAGAAGAGAAGGATATATTGTGAATTACGTCTCATCACTTAATGGTTTCTCTCTCACCCAATACACACTCAAACATGCACACACAAATACACCGAATTCAAGTCTGCCCCAAGACTAAATGGTAGCAAATACATTTTCACGGAAGTAGGTTGCTAAATATACAAGTATAGAATCAAGCTAAAAAAATTCTATTGGGCCTTCAGATACTGAAGGAGGCAACTGGCGTGATGATTTGCCTGAAACATTTGAGAACAGGTAAGAGTTTCTAGTTTCTGTAATCTACTTTCCATGATTATTAAATACTCTGCATGTAACCGTCTGGTGGACAAGATTATAATGCGATCAATGTTTACTTGTCCCTTGTCCTTTACAGGGAGGCCATGATAGCTGCTGTTCCAAACTATGAGGAGCCATATATCAAAGTTCCCAAAGTCTTGAACAAAGAGTAACACGATTCAGGTATGTTGTCCTTCACTTTCTTTTGTGTATTGTTTTTTTCTAGTTAGATATGTTGTTTTGGAGTAGTCTTGACTGAAGCTAGAAATACCCCATTTTCAATATATTTGAACAATCACGATAGAGCTTAACATTTTTTAAAGCCATGCAATGTGTTGTTAGTACTCCCTCCGTTCCTAAAAGATTGTCGTTTTAGAAAAAACATTTGTTTCAAAATATTTGTCGTTTACAACTTTTTAGGAGGATAAATTATTTATTTTTCTATATTACCCCTATCTTCTCTCATTGTCCCAAGAAATTTTCACCCTTGTATTAATAGTTTTCAACTTCCTATAAGGGGTAGTGATGAAATTTCAAATAAATTTTAATTGTTAAATAGTAGTATTAAACAACTTTCTTAATCCATATGCAAAAACCTTAAACGACAATCTTTTAGGAACGGAGGGAGGGAGTAGTTGTTTACAATGACACTGGGATATTTGATACTCTCTCCGTCTCAAATTATCTGCTGTTTTAGCAAAAAAAAATTGTCCCACAATATCTGCTTTTTCAAGATTTCAATGCATTTTTTTCCTTTGTTTTCCAAGTTTGCCCCTTTACCCTAATTAATGATAGTCATTACTCTCATTCATGCCTCTCATCTTTTTAAGCATCTTTTTATATTCCCACCAATAAGGATTCATGCGCAGAAAATAAAAAAGTTAATACATAAGGGTATTTTAGTATATTTATCACATATATTAGTATGTGTATAGAACTCTAGAAAAACAGATAATTTAGGACGGAGGGAGTAATATAGAAGCAAGTCTAGTTAATGCAGGGATCTTAAATGTGTCTCAAATACACGTCATCGTTACATCAAGATGTAATAATGGCTTAGAATCTACCATGAGTTGAGCTATCAATGTAATGATGACGAGTAGTTGAGACATTTGTTTTTAATTTTTCTTGGACATGATAGTTGAGACACATTTGAGAGTGAGACCCCAAAATCTGAGATCCCTAGCAATAATCCAATATTTATGCAATTTCATGGTTCACACCCTTAAGAAAACCACAATAGTTTCTAAATTAAAATAACTACAAATATCTCACCCAGCAAGGATTTCTCATTTATTATCATTATGTAGGAACAGGAGTTGCAATGACACAAGGAAGAAAGAGACTTTGGCACTTCTGACAAGCAGTTTAACCCACCAACGTTTGTGAGTCTGGAGGATGGGATTATTGTTTTTTTTTGTCATGTTTGTGAGTTTTAGAAAGGAATGGATGAGATGGGATTTTAATTAAATTTTCTCTTGTTTGTGAGTTTAGAAGCGGGGAATGGAAAGGATGACATTCTGATTTTTAAACTACACTATTATTATATTACCCTTATATATAAATATAAGAAATGATATGATTTAATAATGTCTATCTATTAGAATTATTTTGCTTAGTCTTTTTTTTTTCTTTTTTGATTTGTTACACACATATATTAACTTACTTGTACTATATTTATTTTTGTTAAAAAAACATACTTGTAATTTGAATAAGTAAAAAAATCCATTTCGACAAGAAATTAGAAGAATACATAGATCTAAAAAATAATAAGAATAATAATTTCATCGATTACACCCAAGAAACAAGAAGAAATTAGAAGAATACATAGATCTAAAAAAACTTAATAATAATAACTTCATCGATTACACCCAAGAAACAAATAAGCAAATAAGCATAATTTTTTTTTTAAAAGATATAGATGAAATTAAATAACATTAACAATTAATCTTGGACCACAATCATATTCAACAACTTATTTATCATTGTTAAAAGGAAATACTAACAATCCATAAAGTACATCCTTAGGCAATTGTCTAAAATGAAAACTCCACCAATCAAGTTTAAAAAGAAATAGAGACATTAAAAAACAAAAACAAAGCATGTCTAAAGACTAAAGTTGGTTGGCATGAAACTTCAACTTTTAGATATTAAACAATGTGAAGTTGGATCTTAGCCCCAAAAAATATAGCTAATTATACCTTTCCTTGTATCAATCCCCAACCCAAAAGAGAAAAATCGAAAACATAAAACACCAATCTGATTTCATGAACTATGCATATTGATCTGGACTCATCTTCTCCATTTGGTACATCCTGTCATTGAATACGTGGAGGAGAAGATCACAAACTTGTCGGGACGATGGCCTCTCCATAGGTGAAGTTTTTGTGCACTGCAGTGCTATTTCAAGCACTTGGAATGCAACACTTTCTTCATTTGGTAAAAGCGGTTTCAGCATTGGATCTATCAGCTCGTCTTGAGCAGATCCTTGCATCTCAATATGTGTCTCGAGCCATCTGACCATGTCCATATTCTCCCCGTAACTACCATCAGTAGGCATCCTCCCACTCACAAGCTCTATCAACACAATTCCCATGCTGTATACATCACTCTTCTCTGTTGCCTTCATCGAATAACCGTACTCTGAAAAACATTACTATTTATTTGTTAGAGATTAAAACTTTTAGATATGAATTTGTACAAGAAACATGTATATAATTCGTAGGAGAGCCCAGTTTTCATATCTGGAGCAATGTAACCATAAGAACCTGCAAAGCAAGTGTTTGATTCGATTGCAAACGATTCATAATTCTTTGTGATTGTTTTTGCTAGTCCAAAATCTCCCAAATG
The DNA here is from genome assembly GCA_016801055.1 of Panax notoginseng. Lineage (NCBI taxonomy): Eukaryota > Viridiplantae > Streptophyta > Magnoliopsida > Apiales > Araliaceae > Panax > Panax notoginseng. The sequence continues at coordinate 27,192,766 of CM029020.1, read as the reverse complement.
TGCTTCCATATTGAAATCTAGCAGAACATTGCTAGATTTTATATCCCTATGAATGATCTTTGGCACGCAATCATGATGCAGGTACTCCACTCCCTGAGCTAACCATACCGCAATCTTTAATCTTGTCTCCTAGTCGAGGTTCTTCTTCTTCTTGACATTCAATGGTTGCTTGTGCAACCAATCCCATAAGCTCCCATTGTCCATGCACTCGTATATCAACAAGTTTGGCCCTTCTCCTCTACTGCTGCAATATCCCAGCAACTTCACCAGATGCCTGTGTCTTATCCGCCCAAGCGTCTTTACTTTTCTAGCAAAGCTTTTATCCAACAAAAGATCATCTTTTCTTGTTATCTTTTTAACAGCTATGGTTTCTCCTGTGAGCATTTCCGCTTTGTAGACTGTTCCTGATCCTCCTGACCCGATTATGAACTCATCACTCAGATTATATGTCGCTTCCATAATGTCTTCCCATCTGAAATGACTATTGGTAGCACCATAATGAAAGAATGGCCGTCGTTGTGTTTTGGAGGAACTGGAAGAAGAGTAGGCGAAACTCAATTCATTGGCTCTTTTAATGGATTCGCGCTTGTATTTGAGTTGCATAAGGACAATGGCTACAATAGATGATACTGCTGAAATAGCAACTACTGATGACTGACTCAAGCCTGATTGCTGATTATTGGATTTGATGTCGTTACAATGCTCCAGAGGGCTCCCACAAAGTTGCAAGTTTCCAGTGAATGCATCGGCTGGCCAGTGTGAATACCGTTTGTCCAGTTTTCCTTCAAGATTGTTGTATGAAAGATTCAGGTGGCTCAAGCTACTCATTTCACCAAGCTGGGGTGGGATTTCTCCGACAAGTTCATTCTCAGATATGATGCTGGAGAAAGCCAAGGCCGCCAATGAACGACGTTACTTTGGTTCTCTCTCTTTCTATTAATTTGTTTTTAGCTTTATAATGACAAATTACACTTCATTTCTGATTTCTGTCCTTCCTACTGCTAACTAGATTATTCCCTGATTAGACTAAATTGTTGATTGAAGAATGTTTTGATTTTTATGCTTCTGATTGTTTTTTAGTTTTACAAGACCTTGAGATGTGGATATCTCACAGTAGCTCAAATTATCACTCAAGAGTTTAAGAAATCATAGTAATTTCAAAATACGGTTATAAATATTGTCAGTAGTTAATGCAATCCTAAACGTTAGAATTTTTGCAGCATTTCTTTTAAGTACTTTAGAAAGTATGTACCAGTGAAGGCTGGTAAGAATATAAGATAAAACTGAAGATACATGTAGCTAGGTACACATAGTTGACCAAAGTCTTAATTGTAGGAGAACACGAATAAAATATAGGATTCAATTATAAAATAAGGAGAGACTAAAGACGGACTTATCGAGTTATAACAAATTATATGGAACTCACTGTTTATATATATATATATATATATATATATATATATATATATATATATATATATATATATATAGAGAGAGAGAGAGAGAGAGAGCAAGAATCAAGAACATTCCTCTTAAATAGCATTCTTCCTTAAATAACACTTTTTTTGAAGATGTACGAGGACAACATCTTTATGTTGGTGTAAGTTGTCAACAACTTTTTTGTTGGTTTTTCCATTACTAAGAGCTTAGTCTTATTTATATAAGGAAAAGATGGCGACGGTAAAATAATTAATATCCCAAAAGGTAAAATGAATTAATATCCAAATGAATATGCAAACGGCTAGAAAATTTATTATTATTGAAATTATATATCAACAATCCCCCACACTTTCAATAATAAGTAAAAAGGAAAAGGAATCAAAAAATTCTCACATATTTTTATTTAAAATACTACAATTTCCCACAAATTACAAAGTCAAAATAAAAGAAATTGAGTAAGGAATATAAGAGTACAGTGCGTTAACACTGGTGTCTTTTGGACTATGAACCAATGTATAGAGTAAATAAGACTTGATTCATAGGAATTCGGTAAAATAAAAATTTCTATGAATCTTCTTCCTTATTATGAATCAGTAATCATGTTACTCACACTACAAACTTTAATTGAAGTTGTTCTACGCGATTTGACATATTTTGGCCTTGCGCCATACCTGAAATTCATGAGCGCTTTAAAAAACCTGTCTTGTTTTCATAAGAGGCGGCCCCACCTCTACACTCATATAAGTGTTTCCATCAAATGTGTTCTACAGTTAAACACATCACCCAACAGGACTATAAAAATCATTAAGAGTATATAACTCAACCTTTTAACACCGTAGAATTACACTATCCTACATCATAGGAATAAACTCAAATATGTATAAAATGGATAGTGTCTCAACCAATCAATCAATGATTTGTTGTTACCCATATGAGCCTACTTCTTGGGATTACCATTCATATATATATATTAACGGAATAATGTAATTTCAAAATTTTAATTAGTTTAATGAGGTAATTTGAATTTTTAAAAGTTTAATGGTGTAATAAGTTCAATTGTATTTTCCTTAATTTTGTCGATAAGATAATATGCTAATAAGTTGTGAAATGTAATTAAAAATCATAAATAAACAAGAAAAAAGTGTGAAATTTACAATATTATATTTTTTTGGACATAATTTTAGTATTCTATTTGATAATAATTGCATCAAGTAATTTTACCATTAACAAATCCAAAACATGGATATGCCAAAAATAAAAGAGTAAAAAACAAAAACTCTAAGTGACAAGAAAATTAGACCCAAATCTATTTTGAATTTCACCTATTAAATGTATTGGATTTATTTTAGTCAATTCTTCATCTTCACAACCCATATTTTATTGGGACAATTACATTTTCTAGTACATTTTTAAAAATAATTACAACAATAGTGCACTCATAAAATATTTATATAATTAATATTAGTTTACTTAGTAAATTAAGTAATTAATATCTCTACCAAACTACTAAATAAAATAAAGTCCTTCTCTCATCATGAATCTTCATGAACTCATCCGCCGACAAATCCTTCCGACCGATTGTCACCACGTCGGGGTGGCAAGTCCTTGCCATCCGTCGGTATGCCGCCTTGAAGTCGAACACTCGATGGCTGCGAGAATCATCCATAAAATTTGCCTTGGGCACAGATATTGGCCTGGGTCAAGAATTATTGCCCTTACCAGATTTGGACATAGTGATCGAGCCACTTCCAGAGATTCATAGATGCTATGTTTTTTGAACCAGAGAATGATATCATAATTGATGACACTGATTCAGAGTACAATGTTACGGAGGAATTTTCCAGTGGAGATGATCAAGGAAGTTTAAGTAATAATTCTTCTAGTGATTCAGTGGAGATGATGTTTATCCATACCATTAACGTCATCCTCCACATCTACACCTGCGATTTTTTGCGATTTTTTTATAGTATAGTTGGTAGTCAAACATTCATACCAAGGTAACCAATTCAATGTTATTAGGTTTCTAATTTATTTTTAAAAAATCTATTATATATTTTTTTATTTAGTAGTGCAGTTGGTAGCTAACACTTTATACAAATATTACCAATTCAGTTTATGGTTACCAATTAATTAAAAAAAAATTATTGTATATTTTTTTTTATAATGCAATTGGTAGACAAAACTTAATACAAACGTAACCAATTTATTTTTATTAGGTTACCAATTAATTATAAAAAATCTATTATAGATTTTTTTTTCATAGTGCAGTTGGTAGCCAAACCTTAATACAAATGTAACCAACAAAAACTAAAATTGTTACCTTTGAAAGTTTTGGTTACCAACTGCACTGAAATTTCTATTGGTTACCCACAAAAATTAAAATGGTTACCTTTGTATAAATATTTGGATACCAACTGTACAAAAATTTATCTTTTTTTCCTTTTAATTTCTGGACTAAATCAACCTTCGTCATAATGGCAGCTATGGCCGGCGTCCATGGTGTTGAAGCGGCGGCGAAAGGGAGGAGGAAGATGACCGGAGAAGGGGATGAGGAAGATGACGTTGCCAAACTTGGAATATTTGAATTTTAATTATTATTTTTGAATTTGAATTTGAATTTTTAATTATGGTAGTTATTTCTTCTTGATTTTAGGTTTACTTATTATTATGAATTGAATCCTACACTAATTTCCTAAATTAAGGAATTCTAATTGCACTAATATTGTAAATAAATATAGAAAGTGTATTAATTATGTAAATATTTTATGAGTGCACTAATAGTGTAATTACTTTCTAAATATTGTGTGAAACCCCAGATTTTATGAATAAATATTTAATTTTTCTCGAAATAATTTTTTATATTAATGTGTGGATTTGATATAATAGTTATGGGTAGTATTTATAAATTTTGCAAAGTATGCAAGTTGTTATAAAATATTCGTTTGGTCGGAGAATATTCTTTTTGTCGGGGAATATTCGTACGACGGCACAATCATTGGTGGACCCCACAACGGAATTATTGTCGGATTGAGAAAACGACAGAATTATCTTTCTATAAAAATAACAGCTGAGGTGTTACCGTTAAAATCGTTAAAACTGTTGAACTACTTGGTAGTAAAAGTACAGTAATACGCGTGGTTGCATAGTAGCACACGGTATTGATTATTGATGCTTACGTGAGAAGTCACTCAGCTATACTCAATTATTGCTACAGTAATTGCTGCATCATATCTCTTAAATTATTGTCATAGTATCATCGGTATAATATGTTATATTATTAAATCAATAATTGAGACGTTGTGGTAAGTTTGGTTATTTTATGGGGGGCCATATGTCATCATCTAAGAGTCTCTTCGTCAATAGTAATTACCGTCGTCAATAGTAATTACCGTCGTCAATAGTATTTACCTTAGTCAATAGTAATTACCTTCGTCAATAGTATTTACCTTGGTCAATAGTAATTACCTTCGTCAATAGTATTTACCTTGGTCAATAGTATTTACCTTGGTCAATAGTAATTACCATCGTCAATAGTATTTACCTTGGTCAATAGTAATTACTTTCGTCAATAGTAGTTGTCCCTTCAATATTACCAAGAGTCATTTGACCCTTCGTTAAGACCAAGAGTCATTTGACCCTTCGTTAAGACCAAGAGCCACCCTCAATTTTTCTATAAATAGAGGCCTAGGGCTTCATTATTTTTCACGAATTCATTCAAGCTATAGAGAGAGAAAGTATAGAGAGAATAAGAGAGAGAGAGAATAAAAGTATTCTGCTACATCACTTTTCCAATATCCAGTTCTTTTAAGGTAGGGAATATTATTTCTTTTATATTCATGAAGAGAACTTCTGTTATTCCATTTGTTATTATTCTGTTGGAATAACCAGTATACGCGGTCTACCCAATACTTGGTGACATTCTTCTATTATTCTGTTGGAACATCCTGTCTGTGTGTTTTACACCGGACCTGGTTCCGTTTTTATTATTATTCTGTTGGAACATCCTGTCTGTGTGTTTTACACCGGACCTGGTTCCATTATTTATTATTCTGTCGGAATATCTTGTCTGTGCGTTTACGCCGGACCTGGTTCCATTATTTATTATTCTATTGGAATAACCTGTCTGTGCGGTCTATCGCATGCATGGTGATTTCTTTTGTTATTCCATTCTTTATTGTACTCAGTTGGTTTTTGACTTCTATACTCCATGAAATTTGTGGAATATCCTTGATAGTTGCGTTTCATCCAGTATCTTTTCAAGAAAATATTCTTCTAAGCGTTCTTGAATTTTACTCCACAATGCAGTATCATGTTGACAATTTGGACGTTGTTAATTCCTGGATAAATTAATTCTTGAACTTGTTTTATTGAATTCTTATATCATTGTCATCATCCTCATGTTTATAAAATGTTGAAAGTCATCTGTGGCATGTAATGCATAGATGGACTTGGTATGATTATGACCAGGGATTATTCGGTATAATCATGACCGTAATGTTACAAATGATGTGGTAAAAGTCCTCATTGGCCCGTAGTGCATTGATGGACAGTTGTTGGCATGATCATGACCATTAATGAATACACGAATATCCTTGGCCGTAGTGCAGGGGTGATTCGATGATGTGGATTATTTTATTAAGCTGAGTCTCAGCGATCGCAGTGTTGAAAAACCTTTTAAATCATAAAAGATAGTAGAGTTTATTTTCTACTTGACTCTTTTAATGGATTGCTTGTTCCGCTGCAGTTAAACTTGATGTCTATTATATTTTATCAGTTTAACATTGTTGAAGGCTAATGATAATTTATTCTGCATTATCTTAGTCATAATATTTCTTACTGGGCTAGTTGAGCTCACCCTTTCTTTCACTGTTCTCTTCAGGAAATGAGAACGTAGCTGGGACAAGTCGGGGTACGGAGTGATGGTCCGAATGATAGTATTAGTTAGTAGTCCTCACTATTCTATGTAATGGTGTGTTAATAAATGTAATGAGGACTCCTTTTGAGTATGAATACTCTCTAGAAGATAATATTTGTATTCAAACTCACAGTTTATGTTTTGTCGTATTGTACACGACAGTTGTATTAGTAAGTTGTATTTGTATTCTGTACCATGTATCTGACGACCCAAGATGGGTGATGTATACCTAATTTTGGGGGCGTCACAGTTGGTATCAGAGCTTAGGGATATGATCCCTGGCTAGGATGTGAGAATAGAACTAGGAGGGGAGAGACGGGGAATTCCTTCGCTAGTATGACCTACCTAAGTTTATTTGCATGGTATTTAATTGGTCGGTCATAACATAAGGATAATATATGACATATCAATTAATTTTTATTTTGTGGCAGTATCTGAAAATGGCATCCGAGAATGTTGAGAATAGCAATGGAGCACAGACGACTGTTGATTCACCACACATCAATAATCATGATAATGTGCATCAGGAAGGTGTCAATCCTCATGCAAACAACAACACTGACCAAATGATGAATGATCAAATGTTCAGAGGCTTTATGCAATTCATGCAACAACAGGTGAAAGCGGCTCCTGTCCACAACGTAGGTGAAAATACTGGAAACTCTCAGGCGGTCACCGCTAAACAGTTTAAGGAGCTGGGACCACCGGAGTTTAAGGGAGAACCCAAACCACTTGTAGCTGAAACATGGATAAAGCAGATCACCAAGATATTTGATGTCTTGGGTTGCTCCGAGGAGCAAAAGGTTCCCTTTGCCGCCTTTATGTTACGAGGAGAGGCAGATTACTGGTGGGAATCGATAAAGCGTACTCAACCTGCCGCACTGAAGATGTCCTGGGAGAAGTTCCAAGAGCTGTTTAACGACAAATATTTTCCCGAGAGTATTCGTCACATGAAGGAGGTGGAGTTCATCAAATTGGAGCAGAATAATATGACCATGTCGCAGTACGAGGCAAAATTTGCGGAGTTATCCCGGTTTGCGTCCCACCTGGTGGATAATGAAGAAAGAATGACGCGGATGTTTTTAAGAGGTTTGAAGCCGGAGATACGTCAACATCTTGTTTCTCATAAATTGTGTTTGTATTCAGATGTTGTAAACAGGGCTCAGTTGGTGGAGCGCGATAACGAGACAACGCAGCCAAAAGAGAGCAGCCGGCAAAATGATAATACTAGTGAAAGCAGTCATCGAAGCGGTGACAACAAGCGTGGAGGGAATCAACAGGCCAGAAATGGTAACCACTTCGGTGGTAATCAGGGCCAAAATAATAAGAATGGGCATTTCAAGAAGAGGAGATTCAACAATGATGGAAAGACGTCAGCACCAGCACCTGTCGTTAAGGAAGGAGAACGACCACCTATCATATGTTTCAAATGCGGAGGGGAGGGGCACATCAGTCCAAACTGCGCGATGCCATCCAAAGCATGTTATAGTTGTGGAAGAGAAGGTCATTTAGCCCGATTTTGTCGTTCACCGAAGACAAGTTCAGATAGGATGGAGGCACCAAAGACCGTCCCAGAAAAGCCAAAGCCAGTAGTTTAAGAGAGAGTATTTTTTTTCGTGACGAGGAACCTGAATAAAATTATCACGGGTATGTTAGTCATAAACTCTTGCGAAGTCTATACCATGTTAGATACCGGTTCTACTCACTCTTTTATTTCACCTAGTTGTGTTAAATGTTTGAAGTTAACTCCGGAGAACTTAGACTTTGATATGTCTGTTTAAACTCAGTTGGGAGAAACTTTCGTTACCTCTACTATTTATAAATCTTGTTCAAATCAACACTTTCACGTTACCTGTCGATCTTATCTCTTTGAAAATACTTGCCATTGATGTGATTTTTTTAAACGATTGGTTCACTACTCATCATGCTTCTCGTAAGGTTGTTAGCTTTCATATTCCTAATCAACCTGTTATGCGAATTCAAGTAACCAAATCACTAAAGTCAATCATTGTCGTATCAAGCCATAAGTAAAAAATCCCCGTTCCTTTCGTTGTTGACTTCCTGGTGTGGAATGCACCGAAGCTAGACTTTCCGTAGGAGACGTTGTAAATAACGATGACAAGTTGATAGGTATCAATGTGACGTGTTATCCAAGTCTTGGATGAGGGTCACAGTTTTGAACGATATTTCTATTGTTAATAAATTTCTTGACGTATTCTTGAAGACTTCTTAGCCTACCCCAGAACGTAAAATTGAATTTTGTATTGACCCCAGTACAAAACCTATTTCTTAAACCCTCAAATATTTCTTCAACTAAAACGAACGTAACATGCGCCAAAGACGTTAGCTCGAGCTGTTGAAGATTACGACCGTACCATTCAATATCATTGTGGAAGAACGAACGTGGTAGCTGACGTGTTGAGTAGAAGATCGTATGTGTTTACGAGGGCGATGTTGTTAAAACAAAGACTCATTTCGTATAACTTACAAATGACGAAGATAGAGTTAAAGACTCGAGGGACCCATATGAAGATAACGAATATACGAGTAAAATCGACTTTAATCGATAAAGTTAAAGCCGCTCAAGCTACATACTAAGAGCTGATAAATGTGAAGAAGAAGGTTCAAGAGGGCGTTATTCTAGAAGCAAGAATCGACGAAGAAAGGAAATCTCAACTCTCGATTTAATTGGCCCATTTGAAATCCTCGATGAAGTAGGAACTGTGGCCTATAGACTCGTTTTACCGCCAAGTATGTTGCGTGTTCAGAACATTTCTTTTTACGTATCGATGTTACGTAAATATGTGGACGACCCGAACCGCATTATTAATTTAGAACCGGACGAAATAGCAAAAGATTTAACGTATGAGGAGATACGTGTTAACATCTTGGATAAGAAGGATCATATTCGATGCTTAAAGGTTATACCTCAAGAGTTAGAATTTGAAGTGAAGTCAAGGTATCCTCACATGTTCGGCATACCAAATACGTACGTAAATTTCGAGGGCGAAATTCTATAAGGAGGGGAGATTGTGAAACCCCAGATTTTATGAATAAATATTTAATTTTTCTCGAAATAATTTTTTATATTAATGTGTGGATTTGATATAATAGTTATGGGTAGTATTTATAAATTTTGCAAAGTATGCAAGTTGTTATAAAATATTCGTTTGGTCGGAGAATATTCTTTTTGTCGGGAAATATTCGTACGACGGCACAATCATTGGTGGACCCCACAACGGAATTATTGTCGGATTGAGAAAACGACAGAATTATCTTTCTATAAAAATAACAGCTGAGGTGTTACCGTTAAAATCGTTAAAACTGTTGAACTACTTGGTAGTAAAAGTACAGTAATACGCGTGGTTGCATAGTAGCACACGGTATTGATTATTGATGCTTACGTGAGAAGTCACTCAGCTATACTCAATTATTGCTACAGTAATTGCTGCATCATATCTCTTAAATTATTGTCATAGTATCATCGGTATAATATGTTATATTATTAAATCAATAATTGAGACGTTGTGGTAAGTTTGGTTATTTTATGGGGGGCCATATGTCATCATCTAAGAGTCTCTTCGTCAATAGTAATTACCGTCGTCAATAGTAATTACCGTCGTCAATAGTATTTACCTTAGTCAATAGTAATTACCTTCGTCAATAGTATTTACCTTGGTCAATAGTAATTACCTTCGTCAATAGTATTTACCTTGGTCAATAGTATTTACCTTGGTCAATAGTAATTACCATCGTCAATAGTATTTACCTTGGTCAATAGTAATTACTTTCGTCAATAGTAGTTGTCCCTTCAATATTACCAAGAGTCATTTGACCCTTCGTTAAGACCAAGAGTCATTTGACCCTTCGTTAAGACCAAGAGCCACCCTCAGTTTTTCTATAAATAGAGGCCTAGGGCTTCATTATTTTTCACGAATTCATTCAAGCTATAGAGAGAGAAAGTATAGAGAGAATAAGAGAGAGAGAGAATAAAAGTATTCTGCTACATCACTTTTCCAATATCCAGTTCTTTTAAGGTAGGGAATATTATTTCTTTTATATTCATGAAGAGAACTTCTGTTATTCCATTTGTTATTATTCTGTTGGAATAACCAGTATACGCGGTCTACCCTATACTTGGTGACATTCTTCTATTATTCTGTTGGAACATCCTGTCTGTGTGTTTTACACCGGACCTGGTTCCGTTTTTATTATTATTCTGTTGGAACATCCTGTCTGTGTGTTTTACACCGGACCTGGTTCCATTATTTATTATTCTGTCGGAATATCTTGTCTGTGCGTTTACGCCGGACCTGGTTCCATTATTTATTATTCTATTGGAATAACCTGTCTGTGCGGTCTATCGCATGCATGGTGATTTCTTTTGTTATTCCATTCTTTATTGTACTCAGTTGGTTTTTGACTTCTATACTCCATGAAATTTGTGGAATATCCTTGATAGTTGCGTTTCATCCAGTATCTTTTCAAGAAAATATTCTTCTAAGCGTTCTTGAATTTTACTCCACAATGCAGTATCATGTTGACAATTTGGACGTTGTTAATTCCTGGATAAATTAATTCTTGAACTTGTTTTATTGAATTCTTATATCATTGTCATCATCCTCATGTTTATAAAATGTTGAAAGTCATCTGTGGCATGTAGTGCATAGATGGACTTGGTATGATTATGACCAGGGATTATTCGGTATAATCATGACCGTAATGTTACAAATGATGTGGTAAAAGTCCTCATTGGCCCGTAGTGCATTGATGGACAGTTGTTGGCATGATCATGACCATTAATGAATACACGAATATCCTTGGCCGTAGTGCAGGGGTGATTCGATGATGTGGATTATTTTATTAAGCTGAGTCTCAGCGATCGCAGTGTTGAAAAACCTTTTAAATCATAAAAGATAGTAGAGTTTATTTTCTACTTGACTCTTTTAATGGATTGCTTGTTCCGCTGCAGTTAAACTTGATGTCTATTATATTTTATCAGTTTAACATTGTTGAAGGCTAATGATAATTTATTCTGCATTATCTTAGTCATAATATTTCTTACTGGGCTAGTTGAGCTCACCCTTTCTTTCACTGTTCTCTTCAGGAAATGAGAACGTAGCTGGGACAAGTCGGGGTACGGAGTGATGGTCCGAATGATAGTATTAGTTAGTAGTCCTCACTATTCTATGTAATGGTGTGTTAATAAATGTAATGAGGACTCCTTTTGAGTATGAATACTCTCTAGAAGATAATATTTGTATTCAAACTCACAGTTTATGTTTTGTCGTATTGTACACGACAGTTGTATTAGTAAGTTGTATTTGTATTCTGTACCATGTATCTGACGACCCAAGATGGGTGATGTATACCTAATTTTGGGGGCGTCACATATTGTATACTTATGTAAAGGACCCTATTTTATTTTTCCAACAGAGTTCACCGAAAGAGGTCCGAAACAATAAAGTCATTGCAAATAAAACTTCTTCACTTTACAAAAAATATAATAACTTTTAAAAAATATTTTATAATAATAATTTTTTAATAAAAATGGTTTATTTTTATTTGTTTGGCCGCTAAACTAAAAAATAAAACAAAAAAAGCCATCATCTTCTCTACTTGAATGAATTTAAATCTCTACCAAAAAAATAAAAAAAAAAGAATTTGAATATAATTTTTTATTGTAATTTATTTTTTAATATAATTATAGTACATAAATAAATATTATCACTTCACCACAAAACTTCATGTATTTAAGTGCATCTTTCTAGAAAACAGGTGGTTAAGTGAAAAAAAATATTAAAATCTCATATGTTGAAGTGAAATTTATCCAAAAAAATAATTTTAAAAGAAAGAGATTTATACTTTCTTGAGTTATTTTAATATCTCAAGATTTTTTAAATAAAATATTTTTACAAACTGAGAAGCTCTTTTGATATTTATACAAAATATTTTCTCACGTGAATAATCCGGATAAGGAAAAAAATTAGCCGTTATAGAAGATTCTTAGCCTTAATTAGATTTAACTTTAAACATGAAAACCGGAAAACTAGAAATCCCCAATTCCTCCGTAATTAGTTTTGAATCTAAAACCCAAATTTCTCCCGAGAGCCCCTCTCTCCCTCCGTCCTTCTCCAAAATTGATCCTCCTCTCTCCTCTCTCTCCCTCAATTTTCTGATTTCACTTCTGTTAATTCCTTCTTTCTCTCTCTCTATGTTATGTTATGAACATATACAAAAATGTTCCCGTTCTTGATCGTGAAATTTGTACTTAGACTCTCCTGCAATGGCGGAAAAGAATTTCAACCAAAGTTTGTAGAATCGGGCGAAATCTCTCTGTGATTGGACAGCTCCCAGATTGTAGAATCGCCATGGAGCACCAAAGCATCAGCAGGTACACACAACCCTCTTATCTCATTTTATCCGATAATCCTCTCATGATTCTCATTTCTCCCCCCCCCTCTCTCTCTATATATATTCATGGCTATATATATAAGCACGCTTATATTTTCATCTTTCAAGACATGGCCAATCATCATCGACTTCATCGTCAACAAAACTATTGTCTGCTTTGCGGTTCCTTCTCGGATTGAAATTCGTCATATTCAATGGTTGAAATCAAAGAAATCAATAATTCAATAAAACCATAACAGGTGAACCCTAAAATCTAAGATATTAAAGAGGAAACAGTAGGATCGTTTTCGTACCCATAACGAATGAATGAATGAATTTAGACTGCAATTGTGATTGTGAAGAGAGATTTGTTTGTTAATTCTGGATTGAAGAAGATCAGAGCGAAGAGAGAATTAAGAGACTAAGATAGAGAAGAGGAGAAGAGGCTGGGTACACTCGACCAACCAATGAAGATGGAAAGACTTCTACTACAAGTCTACAAGGTTTTCAGTGAAAGTCTAACATAGAATTGTACTCCCATTCTGAGAAATTAAGAATACATTTTAAAATTTTAGATTAATTTATGAATCTTAAAATTTAGAATTAACATATATGTATTTAATTTTACAACTAACAAATATGATTTACTTGAAAAAATGCTTATTAGTTTTGTTACGGCTTTTATGTATTACTCCAGTTATTTTTGGTAATGAGAAAGTACTTAAAACATTAAAAAAGTATAAAGTATTTTTGTTGATAAATTTGTCACTTGATTTTAGAGAAAATGACAAAAAAATAATAATAGTAAAGTAGGGATACAATAGTAGTATGTAGGGAAGATGTGGACTACTCCTTGACGATGAAGCTGCATCCACGACGAGAGATGCAATGTAAGTGCAAAGTTCCCAATTTTGATTAACAGTTGACATTACCTTTCTTAACAAATATTCTTATTTCTGATGGGTTGTCTTTGTCAACCCCTCCTGCTTTATGTATTATTTGGCACGTCACTTCTATATTGCTGAAACTATAGCCTTATTTGAAAGGTTATATATATATATATATATATATATATATATATATATATTCAATTGTTAAACACGCTGTCCGCTAGTTGAACTAGCAGACTCAATAAAAATAATTCTCGATCAATTATGCCCCATGTATATTTTTGGGCCGAACCATTGTAGACCTAGGATAGAAAATGCAAGTTGTTCTAGTTAGGAGCCGAACTGACTTGACCCAAACTATCTTTTCTTATTTAGTTTCCTTCCTCTCTGTTCATCTAGCGAAATATAGAGAGAGATTTCGCCAGTGTCTCTTCATCGACGGAAAGAGTTCGCTATTCATCGAAACTGTTCTAATTTAGAATAGCTGACCAGGAATTGTTCAAAGTCTACTTAATTTAATACTAATATTGAGCTGTTACTGGATCCCTAATTCCTCGTGTGGTTGCTAGAACTATGAGTAGAACATAAAGATCACATGTTTTCTATTTCGGCTTCACATTGTTGCAGTAAAATAAATAGTAGAACTACATGTAATTTCAAAAATTCAGTAAATGTGTTTTTTCATTTGCAAGTATTCATATATGAACAAGCGGCATTATCTGTAGAAACAATTTGGGTATTCCTAATTTGGTTTTGGGTCATATGGATTTTCAACAACCCTACACAAATTCATATGGGTCATAATGACTGAGGTTGGTCACTCCTGCTTTTTATTTGATGAAAGGAATTTATATATGGAAACGAAGAAATTAGAAGAGAAATAATAGTCCTATCTAAGAAAGAGGGAAACAAATATCAATTAAAGACAACCTTTTAGTTCATCTAAATCTTAGAGATTGCGATGCTTTTAAAACGCTAACATTTGATGCTTAGATTGAAGTGACGCTTTGAACTTTAGCATTCCTCTTTAACCACATAACCTGAATGACCACAAGCAAAATCTTGCCATCCAGGGACGAAACCAGAATTTGATCTTGGGGGTGGGGGGCAAGAATTTTTTTAACAACATAATATATATTCATCATTAAAAAGTAAAGTTCTACCATTACAAAACATATTTTTACTAAAACAAAGATAATGTAGTAATAGATTTGCTTTACCAAAGACAACAAAACATAGTAAAAAAAGTCTTTTAGAACATATCTTCGTCAAAATTGCACTCGACGTTCTTTAAAATCACGAAATCCATCTATGATTGATTCTGTACTGAACTATTTCGCAATTTCTTTTTCAATATAGACAATAAGAGAATTTGTAAGATATTCATCCTCCATCTTGTTTCGAAGTTTAGATTTGACAAGACTCTCATAGCTGAAAATGCACGTTCTGTAGTTGCAGTAGAAACTGGAAGAATTAGAACAAGCCTAATCAGTCTATCGATTAGTGGATAGATTGTTGACTTTCTTGTTTTCACCAACTATTGACATAGATCAGAAATAGTGGACAACTTATTCTTGATGTTGGAGTACATCAAACTCGTAATGTTGCAATTGTATCCTTAAGTCTTCTTTCTCATTCTCTGTGAAGTCTTTGGGGTAAAATTCATCCACAAGCTTACAAATATCATCAATACTGAAGACGTATGCCCATTTTGAGGATCCAATGTAGAGCTGAGAACAAGTAACTTCACCGCATGCTCACTAAACCTATTGTTTAGCTCTTGCAACTGAGAGTCTATTATAGCTGCAAATATATCAATTCGATAATGCTCAATCACTGTAAATTTATCTTGTTGATGTCGAGCTCGGCCTCTTCTCTCAACATATAAAGAATCAAAATCTGGGACATCTATTGTATGTCGTTCACAAAAAAATTTCACATTTACTATAAAAGTATCACATCCATCATCTCTTCTGAAGAAGTTTCTTTGTGGTTTTCACAAGGTGCATAGCATTTAAAATATCTTGAGATTTTCGCTGCAAAGCTTGAGAAAGCATATCAGTGATTTCCATAATTGCTTTCATAAGATGCAAGATGAACACAAACTCAAAAGAAGTCAAAGAAGTGTAAGCCGAATCACCGTCTCCACGTTGATCCCAAGTTCCATCATCGATGATGTTCAATAAAACCTGACAAGTTGCACTAAACATCTTTATCAAGCTAGAAAGAGACCTTAAGTGAGAACCCCATCGTGTATTTCCAGCCCTTTGTAAAGTACCAATCTGATTCATTCATATATATATTATGAGTAGTAGAATCTGGTAGCTACTGTTCCGTTTATATATATATTTGAAAATCTGGTAGCAACAGTTCGTTAGAACTCTGGATTCATCTACAGATTTCATCTATGTTTGTGTAGCTTAGGCTGGAATATTTGATTGCTTATGGTTCATCAAAAGATCCCAGTTGTCTCTTGACAGCCTGGAAAAAGAATAAAAACTAAACTGCATTTTGTTCTTAGTAAAAGTGAAAGTTGGTCTTTGCAACTCCTAAATAGTAAAAGGTCCCCTACATACAGCCCCCCAGAGGGGTATCTCATATATCCCAAGAAGCAGCCCAAGAGTTATATATTTTTTTTTCTTTTTTGTCACAAGTGAATTTAATAAATGAAATGTTGCAGTCTATTCACTTAATTTGGGAGTGGAACAACAGATTCCCTCAAATTTTTTTATATCCATTATTAAATGAAATTACAATTTTCCTTCTCAAAAGTGTCAGCAAATTCTTATTCTGGTGAACTCTCGTATCAACGGTTACACTTGGGGCTGTTAGAACATGCCATTAAAATGGGGTTGTAGTTTAATACATCAACTTGTCAGAAAATCATGACGATAAAGGTAACAATCAATTTTAGGTTTCCCTCTCCAATATTGGTTTTACTTTTAAAATCTACATGCTTCTAATTCTCTGGTTGCTTGCCGTTGGAAATTTGGTTTTGATTTATTTTTACTCATGTTATTGCTTAATTGTACAATGTAGGGCGAAGATTGTGTTCTTAGGAGCGAGAGGTACACGACCCAACTTCATCAATTTGTTTGAATCATCGGTTCATTGCTGATTGTTTTGTGTACAGGTGTACTTGAAAAAGTCTTATGAAAAAAATGTTTACAAGGCTTGTTGGATTTGAAGTCTTCATTTCTGTTGTGAGACTATTATTAGTGCTAATACAAAAATTGATTGTTATTACTTTTATGCTACTGTAAAGTGTAAATATGGAAAATATGTTGTTTTTACTGAACTTGTGTTGGTCAATTTGGTCTTAAATGCTGTAGGTTGGACCGAATCACGGAAGCACGACAATTTTGCAGCTCTAAAGATCACTTAAGGTAATATATTATATTCTATAATTTTAGCTTTAACTTTAACTGATTTGGGATGTCATATGTGGTCTATGGGGAGGGAGTGTGGCAGTAGTGGGAGTTTGTACGTCTAAGCAAAGAGAGTGGCCGTTGTGGGAGTTTGTAGGTCTGTAAGGAAGGAAAGCTAGCTGCAGGTTGAGTTTTTGGACGTGTGGGTATTACCATACACAAGACCAAGCAAAATGGTAGTTTTTTTAAAGGTTTTGCTCTCATGATAGACACTCAATTACAATTCATATACATAAAAGCACAACATGGTGGATGTCTGTTGTGTTGTAGATCGTGGATGACTTATTTTTTTTATATAGTATTTATTTTATTGTTTTGAGAGTGTTAAGCATGCTTTAAATTTTAATAAGGGATCCATTATTAGTGGCATGATGAGTTAGTGGATATGATGGTATATACGTATGCATGTATAAGGGATCCATTATTAGTGGCATGATGAGATGTGATGGTATATACGTATGTATATGGATGATTTTTATTTTTCAATTTTCCTTGTGCTTCAGCTGTTGAAGTGCTCTTTGCTTGTGTGATGTTTGGCTTCTGACAACTGCTTAGAATCATAATTGATGTATTTAGTATTTATTTTATTGAGTGTTAATCATACTTTAAATTTTAACAAGGGATCCATTATTAGTGGCATGATGAGTTAGTGGATGTGATGGTATATACGTATGTATATGGATGATTTTTATTTTTCAATTTTCCTTGTGCTTCAGCTGTTGAAGTGCTCTTTGCTTGTGTGATGTTTGACTTCTGACAACTACCTAGAATCATAATTGATGTATTTAGTATTTCGTATTTAGTATTTATTTTATTGACTGTTAATCATAATTTAAATTTTAATATGGGATTCATTATTAGTGGCACGATGAGTTGGTGGATGTGATGGTATATACGTATGTATGTGGATGATTTTTATTTTTCAGTTTTCCTTGTGCTTCAGCTGTTGAAGTGTGTGCTCTTACTTTTAACTTTTATAACAGACTAGGATTTGTGGCATGTTGACTTTTTACTTATGGATTTTTAGGATTTTTGATGGATTTGTGGATTTTTTTATGATGGACTTAGTATTGATGGTTTTTTAATTTTTGATTTAGGATTTGTGCTTCAACTGTGTGTAAGTGCTCTTTGCTGGCTTCTGACCTAGAATCATAATTGATGTATTTAGTATTTATTTTATTGAGTGTTAATCATACTTTAAATTTTAATAAGGGATCCATTATTAGTGGCATGATGAGTTAGTGGATGTGATATGGATGATTTTTATTTTTCACTTTTCCTTCTTTCAGCTGTTGAAGTGTTCTTTTCTTGTGTGTTGTTTGGCTTCTGACAACTAACTAGAATCATAATTAATATATTTCGTATTTCGTATTTATTTTATTGAGAGTGTTATCCATTATTAGTGGATGTGATGGTCAATATACGTATGTGGATGATTTTTATTTTTCACTTTTCCTTGTGCTTCAGCTGTTGAAGTGTGCTCTTTGCTTGTATTTAGTATTTATTTTATTGTATGTATCAACTTGCTTTTAATTTTTATAACGGATTTGGATTTGTGGAATGATGACTTTTTCATTTAGGATTTTAATTTTTCATTTAGGATTTCTGCTTCAACTGTGTAAGTGCTATTTGCTTGTTGGCTTTGGTTAATTTTGAGTTACCTAGTAATTTGTATTTTGACAAATTTAGAATCATAATTGATGTATGGAGAGATAATTGTGAGTATAGAGAGATCTTGAATGGGTTATTTTTATTTATTTCATTGTATTAACTTGCTTTGGTTAATTTGTGGCATGATGATATGGATGGATGTGCTATTTGCTTTGTCGGCTTTGGTTAATTTTGAGTTACCTAGAATGATAATAAATGTATTTTTGACAACAATTATTACCTAGAATCATAAGCTTTTAATTTTCATCATGTCGATAAAATTTTATTATTAGCTTTTGTATTGTATCAACTTGCTTTTTAATTTTCATAATTGTGTGATCGGGTTATAAATATTTAATTGTATCATGCTTTTAGTAATTTTATTTAGTAAATTTTTAAGAACGATTTGTGATTTTTTTTTGCTGTTTTAAAAGTGTGCAAAATTTATTTAGTATAAATTTTTTTATTAAAAATAAATAATAAAAATATTAAAAAAATAATTTTTTTTTAATTTTTAATAATTATTAAATAAAATAAAACAGACACCTTTTAATACTACAGTCCCACCTCTGATTACAGCCTCACCTACCACAACTACATTCCCACCATCCACAACTACAGACACAAACTACAACCTCACCTTCCACAACTACAGACACAATTTCCACAACAACAACCCCACATCCGACAATTACAGACACTTCTCACAGTCCCAAACCTCCGATAATTACAGACACACCTCTCACAACTATAGCTCCACCTCCGACAATTACGGTGCCACCTTCCACAATTAATACCACAACTATAGCGACCTTCGCACCTCTCACAATTACAGTCCCACCTTCGACAACTACAGTCCCACCTTCGATTACAGACACCTCCCACAACTACAACCCCACCTCTCACAACTACAGACATCTCTCATAACTCCTCACTTCCGACAACTACAGCCCCACCTCCGACAATTACAGACACACCTTCCACAATTATAGACACATCTCTCACAATTAGAGTCCCATTTTTCTCAATTACAACCACACCTCCCACAATAATATTTATTTATTTTAAATATTATTAATTTATTATATTATTTTTATTTATATTATTTTTATATATTATATTTATTTATTTATTTTTAAATCTAATATGTAAAATAATTATTAATTTTATAACAAATTTAGTGAATAAAGGAAAATTGGCAAATTTTAAGGTAATTTTTTAAGAACTAGTTTGCATTTGATTTTTGACAACGTTTTTGCTGTTCTAGTAAATATTTTTGCATTAAGCATGCCCATAATAATACCACTCAACATAATAAAAATAAAAGCTATATAGAAAAAATAACTCGTCAGTACACATACATCATTGATGACAAAGAAAGAGCACTTGACCAACTTGTCTAGTCTACAAAGAAAAGTAAAAAACAAACACCATCCACATGATAAACATACATCGACCAGTTACTACTTGTCATACCACAAAACTGTCCGACCCATTAATAAAATTTAAAGTAAAACTAACACTCAATAGAATAAAGTAAAATTAACTATTATCACAAGCAAAATAGCACTTAAAACAGTTGAAGCAAAAAAGAAAGTATTAAACAAATACACTAAAGATATATGAAAGAATTCATTCAAAATTTATATCACAATAAGCTTAAGACATGAATTTTTATATATAATATATAATATATAATATATAATATTTAGAACCTATAAAATTAGACCTATCCTACGTTAATTAACCAATCACAAGCAAAATTGTACTTGAAACAGTTGAAGCAAAAACGAAAGGCAACTTAACCTCTCAACATAATAAAAATAAAAGCTAAATAGAACAAATAACTCATACACGTTATACTGCCATCTATTATGATTTTAAAGTTAATAAGTCAAAATGAACTAGAGCCACGTGATAAACATATATACCACAAAATTTACTGTCTGACCATTAATAAAATTTAAAGTAAAACTAACACTCAATACAATTACTAAAAAACAAAAATAACTCACCCACGACAATCTCTCACAAAATACATCAAGCAAAATAGCACTTAAAACAGTTGAAGCAAAAAAGAAAGGCAATAATTTATTAAGTAAACAAATACACTAAATAGATACACGAAAGAACTCATTCAAAATTCACAATAAACTTAAGACATGATTTCTTGGTAATTTAATCAATAAACATCAACGAAACATTAAAATTATATATTGTATAATTTTACTATATTCCAATATATATATATATATATATATATATATATATATATAATATAATATAATATAAAATAATAGATATAGAACCTATAAAATTAGACATATCCTATGCCTTACTTTCCCTCTCTAAATCTATCACAAAATCCAAATATGACATTTTGACTACCCTCCTCTTCTCTGCTCTTGAACTTGTACAATAAAATAATTACTAAAAAACAAAAATAACTCATCCACGATCTCTCACAAAATACGTCTCTATTATCATTCTAGGTTAATTAACCAATCACAAGCAAAATAGCACTTAAAACAACACTAAATAGATACACGAAAGAACTCATTCAAAATTCATATCACAATAAGCTTGAGACATGACATATATATATATATATATATATATATATATATATATATATAAAATATATAATATAAAATAATAGATATTTTTATACCACTTCCTTAAATATTTAGAACCTATAAAATTAGATTTATCCTACGCCTTACCCCTCTCTTTACCTCCCTAAATCTATCACAAAATCCAAATGACATTCTTACTACCCTCCTCTTCTCTGCTCTTGAACCCGTGTTCTCAAACAAAATTTAAGTTAAAAAAAAATAAGAATAAAAAAGAAAATATACCAATAAATAGTACCTCATGTTCCAAGAGAATAAAGACTTCTAAATTCAGCAAGCTTGCTTAATACAATCTGCAAAATATTTTCAAAATCTCATTTGAAACTTATATTGCATTAGTACGATATATTCAAACATAGCAAACAACAAAAATTTTAATTTCAATAATACCTTTGTTGCCGAAATTTCTTCATGCTTGCACAAAATAGCAATATATTTATCCAATTTCAAAAAGCTAAATCTCCCATCCATCTTCTTCACCTTACATAGTTGTGAGTACATTGTCCGTTACAAAAATTCGCTTAACCTTTCCAAGTTGACCTTACATTTATAGCAAGTTCTATACATTACAAAATTTTCACTGGGCAAATAGAGACAGAGATATTAAAACATATTCAAAAAGTTGCCCTAGTGTAAAATTCTCTCCCAAAAAAAGTACAAAAATAAACTAGAATAAATACAGTATAACAAATACACTAAATAATACACAAAAGAATTCATTCAAAATCCATATCACAATAAGCCCAAGACATGATTCTTATTAGTTTAATTGAACCACCAACAAATCATCACATTCAAATAGGACAAATCAAAAAAATTACTATAATGCAATGTTTAGAATTATACATTTTCATATATTAGTCAACCCATAAATCAATCCTTAAACAGATGTAACATCTTTTTTATAATTTATAATATATAATATGTATACATATATGTATATTACGTATATAATAATTAATATATAATATAATACATATATATATATATATAATATATATATATAATATAATATAATATATATTTTTATACCATTTCCCTAAATATTTAGAACCTATAATTATATCTATCATACCTACTTACCCCTCTTTCCATCCCCAAATCATTCACAAAATCCAAATCCCACTACATTCTTACTACCTACCTCTTCTCTCCAAGAAGGTTGTTACACTTGTCAAACCTGTGTTTTCAAACAAAAATTAAAGTTAAAAAAATAAGAATAAAAAAGAAAATATATCGATAAATAGTACATCATGTTCCAAGAGAAGTAAAGACTTCTATATATTGAGCAAACCTGCTAAGAAGTAATACAATTTGCAAAATATTTTAAAAATCTCGTTCAAACTTAAATCACATTAGTACAATATCATTCAAACATAGCAAACAACAATTTCTAATTTCAACAATTTCTTCATGTTTGATCCAATTTCAAGAAGTTGAATCTCTTATCAATCAATTATCAAAATTTACATTAGTTGTGAGTTGTACGTTACCAAAATTCACTCAGCATTTCCAAGCCACACTCTATGCCTTACATTTATAGTAAGTTCTACATTACAAAATTTTCACTTGGCATAACCATATAGAGACATACAAAGAGATACAATACATATTAAAAAGAAGTGTAAAATTATCTCTCAAGAAAAATATAAAATAAAGTAGAATATTAAATAAAGTGTAACAAATAAAATAACACACCAAATAGATACACGAAAGAACTCATTCAAAATTTATACCACAAAAAACCTAAGACATGATTTTTGGTAGTTTAATCAATAACCACGAACGAAGCACATTCAAACAAGACCAAATCAATCACAAAATCCAAACCTTGACATTCTTACTAAAAAATTAAGAATAAAAAAGAAAATATACCGATAAATAGTACCTCATGTTTCAAAAGAAGTAAAGACTTCTAAATTGAGCAAATTTGCTAAGAATCAATATAACCTGCAAAATATTTTGAAAATCTCGTTCAAACTTAAATTGCATTAGTAAAATATCATTCAAACATAGCAAACAACAAAAATTCTAATTTCCATAATACCTTTGCTGCCAAAATTTCTTTATGCTTGCAAATACCAATATTGATCCAAATTCAAGAAGCTAAATCTCCCGTCTTTAGCTTACATAGTTTGTAAGCTTGTAAGTTACAAAAATATAGACATAAAAAGAGATATCAATACATATTCAAAAGGGTCCCCCAAGTGTAAAATTCTCTCAGCAAAAGTATAAAATAAACTAAAATATTAAGTATAATATAACAAATACAGTACATATATCTACACGAAAGAACTCATTAAAAATCCACATCACAATAAGCCTAAAACGATTCTTGGTAGTTTAATCAATAACCACCAACGAAACATCACATTCAACAAGGACCAAGCATAGAAAATTTACATTGCTGCTAAAATTTTCATCATACGAAGTATTGAAATTTTTACCTGTAGCACCAAAGACATACAATTGAAATAGGAAGCCTCAACTGCCATAAAAGTGCTTATAAAAAAGAATGCACTGAAGGTAGACTTTTCTGCATAGGAGATGAATTGCAATTAATAGTTTCAACTATCTCTTGAAACATCCTCTAAATACAAGAGTTGCAAATGAAATAGAAATAGAAAGTCTGTCTCAGGATTGCCTAAAAAAAGATGAATGCAATCAAAATTAGAAAGTATAATAAGCAATTACAAATATTGAAGCCTCTTCCTGAATAGGACAAGAAGCCTTACTTTCAAAAATTTCCTAAAATATCTTTTACTTTGCAACTCACCGGAAAAAAAAAAACAAATTATAGGAACATTAAAAAACAAAAAAGACTTGGAGAGAAGGTAGAGAGATGTTACAATTAAGGAAAAAAATACTATAAACCTCTTTATTGCCAATTTACAAACTTAAAGAAACATATAATACTCCATTCAATATATTCATTTTTCTTGCCCTCTCGCGCACACTCACTTAATAACTCACTCGCACACCCCCATTTGCACCCCCGCACAACCACACGCGCACATGTGCACACGACACTATGAGGCCCCCTAGGAGTTTATGGACTGTTCTTTTCCTGCACTATTGCATCTATTGGTGATGCCTATCAGTGAGTGAGATGTTGTGGCGAATGAATGGAGAAGCCTACCTTTGGTTGTCAATTTCGAAAGAACAAAACTGCTGTTTTGAAGGAAGAGTGATGAAGCCCCTTGTCTTTTGGCGTCATAAGCTGATTTCAGGATCCATCGTGAACTTTTAAAAATAGTGACTTTTATTTAAACTATATCCTTTGGCGCTTCTAATGAGTTTATTTACTTGGAAAAAAACAAGTTTATAAGGTTTTGGGACATTCAAAAAATGAATATAAGAGACCAAGTTGGGAAGGAGGGAGTAAACTTTCAAGAATATAATAATATTTTCACAGTAATTTTGACAATAAGAAATTAAAACAAACATATTTATATATGGAAACTAATATATCTTGCCAATATATAAACCTATCCAATCCCATGAATATCAATACACGTTACAATTCTGCAAAAAACTTTCGCAATACACATGAGTCTTTTTATATTAATTACGCAATTAAACCTCAATGTGCCTACTTAACGGGGATTATAATTTTTTAAACTCCATTACCACAAGCACCGAGCTTTGGTTTTGCGTATGAAGAAATGATAACTAAGAATCTAGCCTTTTCATCAATCCACATTAATGAACTTAGTTGATTATTTAAAATTCGAAGAACATCCAATGGAGTCATCCGATCAGTTGCCTTGAGTTCTCTACCCTAAATGAAACAAAAAAGAACAATAAGTTCACCAAAAAACTTTTCAAACAAAGAGGCATTCACCTAGTTGGCACATTTAGTCTGAATTATTTTATTTGCGCCGTCATCTGTTCTAGTTCCCACACACTCCCCCCCCCCAAAAAAAAATAAATTGATAATCAAATGTCACTCTGTAAAATGCTTAGCCCCAACTCTCTTATATATCTATATCGTCAACTTTTCAAAAAAGGCTATAAGTTCTACAATATAGAAGTGAATTACAAAATCTATATTATAAAGCAGGAGGAGAAGTTTGAAAGTTAATTTGGTGTAAATAAAATAGCGAAACCCTTTTACTTTTCTAGCTTACCCTTTAAACTAACTTTACATAGGTTGGTAATTCTTCACCTCTCCCCCATTATTTTATTTAATGTCATATACTTTTAGGATCACATATTCTCACTTTTAATACACACATAGTGTGTATCATATAAACTAGTAATGTCACGAGGGGCAGACATAGACAAACCATCAGAAATAAGAAAGATTTAACAAGGGTAATGTCAATAGTCAATCAAAATTGTGAACGTTGCACTTACATTGCATCTCTCCTGGATGCAATTTCATCGTCAAAAAGTGGTCCAAGCTCATCTTTTGTATATCAGCTTCATTTTCCATACTTTGCAAAGCTTTATCGACCTAATAATAAAACGAACAGATTTAAAATATGCACAACTTTCGTGCATGTAAATGTGACAGAACATACATTTTTTGATGGCATAGCTTATAAGGCTATATTGTATCCAATCTGTTTGTTTAATTATGGATCCTTCACGCTTATTTTGTTATATCTCAAGACTCCTCCTTTCCTTCATTCACTATATAAACTAATCTGGAAGACTGAGGTTATCTCCGAAGTCCAGGATTTTGTGTGTGGTCTGTTGCTCTAGATAGGTTTCATACCAATAGATAGTTACAGTATGGTTGACCTAATAACCTTTTTCTGGGATATTTGCATTTAATGCAAGCAGGCTCATGAAATTCAGTCTCTAACTCTCTAAGATGGCAGGATTTTGCTTGTGGTCATTCAGGTTATGTGGTTGAAGAGGAATGCTAAAGTTCAAAGTGTTACTTCAATCTAAGCATCAAATGTTAGTGCTTTAAAAGCATCACAATCTCTAAGATTCAGATGAGCCAAAAGGTTGTCCTTAATTGAGGTTTGTTTCCCTCTTTCCTAGATAGGACTATTATTTCTCTCTTCTAATTTCTTCCTTTCTATATATAAATTCCTTTCATCAAATAAAAAGCAGGAGTGACCAACCTCAGTCATTATTATGAGCACAAGTAGCTAACAACAAACTCAAATGGTCAAACTGCATTACCAAACATTCCATTTGACTCATAACAGCAAATTTTATGGGGCTTCCTTAAAGAACTCGAGCTTGGTATCAATGAAGACTCACATCATATCAAGGCAAAAAAATGATGAATTGCTTAGATACCACTAGCTCGAACGATTATGTGACAAGGATGGTTAGTATGTCATTTATTATGTCACTGGAGATTTTGACATTAGTAGACCCAAGGGTCCTGAAGAGGCTGAGGGCATCTATTCTTATCTATAAAGGGAAGATTGCCAAACCATGCAGTGAGTCCACTCGTTTAAAAACTCTTGAATAATTGAATCATCTCAGTTGGATTTTAACAAATAATAAGTACTTTTTTAACAAATTATATTTATTAGTTCCAAAATTAAATAAAATTTTTGAATTTAAGATTTATAAATTAACTTAAAAAGTTAAAATGCATCTCTAATTCCGCACAATTTTATGTTTGACTTCAGCTGAAAACTTTTTAGACTTGTAGTAGCTGGCTTTCCTACTTCATTGGTCAAAAGAACTAAACTGAAGAGAGTCCTCACCGCAGACAATCAAAACCTATTCTCATCTTCTCTATCTTAATCCCTTCATTCTCTCTCCACTCTGAGCTTCTTCAATTCTAGATTAACAAAAAACTCTTCACAAAGATTTGCAATAGATTAATATTTCACAGATTAATTAATTTGCATTCAGTTTGAACAAGAAAATTATATTTACACCGTTTGAAGTAAAACCAGAAACAAAATATGAAACTAAAAACCTAGGTACTCGGAAACATACATACTCCCATCCGCATTCTCAAAGACAAGTATATTAGACAAACACACGCACAGAAATATGATGTGGAACAATTTACCAAAGAAACAAGTCAACAACTGGATATTCATCCTCCAAGTTAAAAAAAATAGTATTTCAAGTATAAAAAAATTTAGAACAAACAATTCTTATCACTCTTTATTGAACGAAACATAAAAGAAACAGTAGTTCCAAAGAACATTACAAAGTAGACCAATGCTTCCCCTCACGTCACAGCACGCCAAAAACATAATTTTCTCTTTCTCGCAGTGTCTATATATCAGACACTAACATACCACATTTATAGAGCACCTATATGCACTCCTACACTAAAAAAATTCTAATAATAAAAACCCACACAACTTCAATAAAATAAACTAGCCAACAAAGTATAATAATATCTTCAAAATGTCTTTGCAACAAAACTTTGAAATAAGTAAAAGACATTTGAAGAGCAATTTCAAGAAATGGAAGAAGAAATCAATTTTCAAGCAATTTTAAATATAAATAAGTAAAACCTCCCAGCCCATCCGAATCCAGATGTCTCCATTTAGATTCCAACCACTTTCTAAACAAACTTATGTGAAAGGTGTAAAAGTGTAAAAGTTATATACACTTCCAAACTTTCTTTTCTGGACTCCACCCTATATTTCTTTCCCAAAACAAGGGCAAAGTGGAAAGTGTGTTTTTGGCAAAGTAGCAAGTGGTAACATTAGGAGTATAATTCATACTACAAATAAAAAGAGAACTTTGAGACAGTGATTTTAAAAGTAGGCAATTTGAGACGTCCTAAAAGTGAAACTGAAATCTCATTTTGGGACGATGTACATATAAATATATAATCCTTGTTCAAAATAATCTATAGAATAGAGGACATCGACTCGCAAGCAGTCTTGCGTTGGAGACGGTCGACCATTTGCTTCATTATGAGATTCCCAAGGAGTTTATGGACAGTTGTTTTCCCGCAATGTTGCATCTATTGGTGATGATGAGATCGATGAGTGAGATGTTGCAGGATTAGTACAGACTAAAAGTAGAAAATGAGTGGAGAAGCCTACCTTTGATGGACAATTTTGAAGGAACAGAACTACCAAAACTGCTATTTCGAAGGAAGAGGGTCTTTTGGCGTCATAAGGTGTTTTCAGGATCCATAGTGCCTTTTGAGGTTTTTATGGGAGAGTTCGCTCTAGGAACTTAGAGTGACTTTTATTAAAACTATATCCTTTTGTATTACTGTGCTTGTACTTGGGAACACCACCTTTAGCGTTTCTAGCGGATTTTATTTACTTGGTAAAAAACAAGGTCACAAGGTTTTGGAACATTCAAAAAATGCATAGAAGAGACTAAGTTGGGAAGCATGCAGTAAACTTTCAAGAGAATATATTATTTCCACAGTAATACCATTTGACAACAAGAAATTGGAACGAACACATTCTATATTAATCACGGCAATAAAACTTCGGTGAGCCTACTTAATGGAAAGGGTGATGGTAGGTGTCTCAAAAGTGTCTCAAATAATCATCATAACATTGGTTGGCAAATATGATTGGCTATGCCATAAATTATCTTTAAAATATTCAATGCCATGTCATTTTTGAGACACATTTGAGACCAAAAATTTGAGACTTCTAAGGGGTCTCAAATTGTCCTAAAATTTGGAAATTATTATATTTTATACTTCCTTTACATAATCCTTTATGAAGCAAACAAGCACAGAGCTTTGGTTCTGCGTCTGAAGAAATGATAAGAGCCTAACCTTTTCATCAATCCACATCAATGAACTTAGTTGATTGATTGTTTAAGATTCGAACAACAACATCCAGTGGAGTCATCCCATCACTTGCCTCGAGTTCTCCAGAGTCCAACCTATAAATGAAACAAAAAAGAACAGTAAGTTCACTAGAAAAAGCTTTTCAAATGAGTAAATTACAAAGCAAAGAGGCAGTCACCTGGTTGGCATTAACAGCCTGAATAATTGATTTTATTTGCTATGCCATCTATTCCATTTCCCTTTCAATAAATTCAGCCTACTCATACCTGAAAAAATTACATCCCCCATAAAAGATGATAATCAAATGCTCACTCCATAACATTTTAGCACAACTATCATATGTATATATATAGGCAATGATTCATAGCATATATTTGTTATGAATCAAAAATGAGCAAATAACATTCTAACCTTCCATTGCAATAATCAAGGGATGTGATTTAATTATTAAACCTGTTGTCCACTATTCAACTAGCAGACTGAATAAATAAGATTACATGTCGATTATGCCCCCCATTAAGGCCTTCGCAAACAAAATTAGAATTAGACTTGGACTGTCCGCTATGTTAACTAGTGGATGTAATGTGGCTTTATCACACAAGGAAAAGAAACAAGCCTTATCACACAAGTTAACACACAAAGAAAATAAACAAGGAAAAGGCTTTATCTCTCTTATGTCAGGCCGCTAGTATTTTTATTGGACGTAATGTTTAATACAAGGAAAAGAAATGTATTCTAGGCTAGAATATTTATTGGATGTAATGTTTAATACAAGGAAAAGGAATGTATTCCAGAACTCAAAAAGATTAAGACCTTGAGACAAAAAAAAAAACAGCTAGGGAAAAAAATAAAATACAATATTTAGGTGGAGTTATATTTAGGTCCATGTTTAACTGAGGCATCCTCTCTTTCACACATTTTGCAATTTTTCTATCTGATCTTGCGGAGCAGAATTCTCATCTTGTAGCTCATTCTTCTCGGTAGTCACCTGTTAATTGAAAAGTTCAATTATAGTATTAATAATATATAGGCTAATCTGTTAATTGAAAAGTTCAATTATAGTATTAATAATATATAGGCTAATTGATAATCAGGTTACCATGAGAGGAAAATTTATAGAATGGAAGATTGATACGTAGGGATTTGTTAAAGAAATTACGTAAAATTTTATGGTGCTCAAGTGTGTCTTTTACCATTCGAATAGCTTCACCATACAGGCTTTTCCATTGGTCTGCTCTGACACTTTTGGAAAAAGGATGCATGTATATATTATTGAGAGTCTTATTTGAAGTTGCCAGTGCATTTAATGGTGACTGAAGCTAATTGGACAATTTAATTGCAATAAAAGTGATATCTTGCAAATCGAGATTACCAAGAGCATTTGCCAGCGCAAGGAAAAGGTCATTGAGATGCTCACGCTTCATTTTCTCCCTCTCAGCCTTGTTAATTCCTTTAGGAACTTTCCCCGGATTCTTCTTGCTAGAATGGGTTCTGCACGAATAATAGCTGTCAAACATCCGAGCAAGAGTTCATGATGCTTTATCAAGTCGATCTATGCTAAGATCCAAAAAATAAAACTCTTGAATTTGAAATATAATTATATATACGCATTCCCATGTTTTAGATGACAAAAACAGCAGAGACAATGGTGAAGGAGATATTATTATGTCAAAATCAGAGGGGAACAGTTTTAATTCTCTTGTTTTAACTCAATTATATTCATAATCACAAAAAAAATACTGTGAATGCTCAGATCTTAAACTGCCCAAACTGTCAATTATGCAAAATAGTCTTGTGGCTAGCGTTGATATCATTAGGATATTTTGGGTAAAATACCAAACATGATGGAGTCAACAATCACCAAATCAACCCAGGGAGCTAATGCTGGAGGAAATTTAGGATGCTCAATGCTTTAAGTTGGTCACGTTACATATAAACGAAAATTTGAAGAAGTTTCCTCACTCCCATAGTAAGCATTATCATATGCATTTGCGGTATCTCCATCATGAATGATTACTGCATGAATTGATGTCATGAGGTCAAGAAGAGTTGCAAAACTTCAATCTACATGCTAGAGAGCACAAAACTAATGCGTGCATTTTTTAACATACAGTCCTTTTCTTAGCGACAGAGGAAGTGGGAAAATAAGCATTCGAAATTCGATTTATTAACAGTAAAATATCTGAAGATAACAAAGATTAATGAAACAACAAATGCAAATAAATTTAGACAACATTTACAATTGCTCTACTGATATTTTTTTCTTGTCCAACTTGGGAAGTAATTTGAAAGGCACATGAATTGAGCACTACCCAAGTAAGGATACCAAAGTAATAAGCAACAATTTAAATACATACATATGAATATTCAAATTTCAAAATCACAAAATGAAAATGTTAACAAGGGTTTCCTACTGAAGGAGCTATGCCCTAAAATAGCTGTAAGAGAAAACAAGCTTATCAAGACTTCTCAGTAGTAGATTAAAGGGTTCTCAACTAAGAGGTCAGTAATAAATGTGTGTAGGATTGTTGAAAATCCATACGACTCTAAACCAAATTAGGAATACCCAAATTGTTTCTACAGATAATGCCGCTAGTTCATATATGAATACTTACAAACAAAAAAAAACACATTTACTGAATCTCTCAAATTACCTGTAGTTCTACTATTTATTTTACTGCAACAATGAAGCCGAAATAGAAAACGTGTGATCTTTATGTTCTACTCATAGTTCTAGCAACCACATAAGGAATTAGGGATCCACTAACAACTCAATAGTAGTATTAAATTAAGTAGATTTTGAACAATACCTGGTCAACTATTCCAAATTAGAACAGTTTCGATGAATAACGAACTCTTTCCGTCGATAAAAAGACACTGACGTAATCTCTCTATATTTCGCTCGATGAACAGAAAGGAAACTGAATAAGAAAAGATAGTTTGGGTCAGGTCAGTTCGGCCCCTAACTAGAACGGCTTGCATTTTCTATCCCAGGTCTACAATGGTCAGGTCACTTGCCAAAAAACTCAACCTACTGTTATCCTTCATTAACAAACTACTTCCACTCTCTGTTATCCTTCCTTATAGATCTACAAAAACTCCCACTACCGCCACTCTCTCTCCCTTCCCCAAACTATGTAAAACCAAATCCTAAATCATTACAAGTTATATATCCCTAAATGAAACAAAAAAGAACAATAAGTTCACCAGAAAAAACTTTTCAAATGAGTGAATTACAAAGTAAAGAGGCAGTCACCTAGTTGTCACGTTTAGCCTGAATTATTTTATTTGCTCCGTCATTTGTTCAAGTTCCCTCTCAATATATTCAGCCTGCTCATACCTGAAAAAATAACAACCCCACACCCCCCTCCCCAAAAAAATGATAATCAAATGTCATTCCGTAACATGTCTAGCCCCAACTCTCTTGTATATCTCTATCTTCAACTTTTCAAAAAAGGCTACAAGTTCTACAATATAGTAGTGAATTAGAAAATCTATATTACAAAGCGGAAGGAGAAAGGTTGAAAGTTAATTTGGTGTAAACAAAATAGTGAAGACCATTTTACTTTTCTATATTACCCTTTAAACTAACTTTACATATGTCTCTTATTCAACTTCTTCACCTCTCCCCCATTATTTATCTAATGTCATATACTTTAGGATCACATATTCTCACTTTTAATACACACGTAGTGTGTATCATATAAACTAGTAACATAAAGCACAAGGGCAGGCAATGACAAACCATCAGAAATAAGAAGATTTAACAAGGGTAATGTCTATTGTCAATCAAAATTGTGAACGTTGCACTTGCATTGCATCTCTCATGGATGTAGTTTCATCGCCAAGAAGTGGTCCAAGCTCATCTTTGTATACAGGCTTAGCTTCATTTTCCATACTTTGCGGAGCCTTATCGACCTAATAAAAAAGAACAGATTTAAAATATGCACAACTTTCATGCATGTAAATGTGATAGAACATACATTTTTTGATGGCAAGCTTATAATGCTATATTGTATTCAGTCTATTTGTTTAATTGTGGATCCTTCACGCTTATTTTGTTATCTGTGACGCCCCCAGAATAGGTATACAACACCCATTCTGAGTCGCCAAATACATGGTACAGAAAGCAAACTACAACTTCAATAATACAATTGTCGTGCAAAATACGACAACACATACTGTGAGTTTAAATACAAATATTGTCTTCTAGACAATATCCACACTCAAATAAATCCTCATTACAATTATTCAAACACTATTTTACAGAAATAGTGAGGACTGCTAATACATCTTTCTAGAACCATCACTCCATACCCCGACTAGATCCTGCTATGTTCTCACCTCCTGAGAAGAAAAATGGAACAAAAAGGAAAATGGTGAGCTCAACTAGCCCAGTAAAGAATATTATGACTAAGATAATATACAACAAATTATCGTTAGTCTTCAACAGGGAAAAATCTGATAAAATATAATCGACAACAAGTTTTAGATCAACAACTGCAGCGGAAACAACAAACCATTAGAAGAGTCAAGTAGAGAAAGAATTCTACTATCTTCTAAGATTTAAAAGTCCATCATCAATATTTTATCCCTGTAACATCAATTAATAATCATCTTTAATCAAATATTCATCTTTGCACTACAGGCCAAAGATATTCATTTGTATCATCAGTCGGTCATGTTCATCTCAACACCTGTTCATCTTTGCACTACAGGCCAAAGATATTCATCAAGTAATTATACATCTTTGCACTACAGGCCAAAGATATTCAGTAATATCATCATTTAGGACTGAGGATGATGAAAAATATCTTAAAGAGAACGAATCCAATGAGACAGAAGGACAAATAGTAGGGATTCGTATAACAGTTTATCCAAGATCAATAATACTTCATAATAATCAATTGTGAAGCAGAATTCAAAAATAAAGATCAAAACATGGATACAATCAAAGATAGTAACCATAATAGACATCTTGGACAAAAAGGAAAAATTTTATTTTTCGGTGAATAGTGCCGTATTCGTGAATAGTGCCGTATACGTGAATAGTGCCGTATACGTGAATAGTAACCCCCGACACAAAAAGTTCCAAATTTGATAAAAACTCATATCAATATTTCAGCATAATGATATTGAAGAAAATAATATCATTAAGAAGAAAATAATATCCCTTACCTCAAAATATCAGTACTTCTGGTCGGAATACCGGTATAAGGCTGAAAGAAACTTGCTCTGATGAATAGAAACTCTCAAAGTATCTAAATACTCACAAAATACACTCAATAATCTAGAGAGAGAAAGAGAGAAAACTTGTTTCTGGTGTAATTTTCAATTCTAACTTAGCCCTCTATTTATAGGAAAATTTTGGTAGGTTTGACCTGCAACCTGATGGCTTTACCTGCTACTATTCCCACCTACCACATTTGAAATATAATTCAGCACATTTCTTCACCAACCACAAGTGGGGCCCACCAATTCTAGAATTTTCCATCAAAATGATAAACTCCGAAAATTCAACAATTTCTGAACAAGTCATCTTGTAAAATTCATAATAAATCATACGTTCATTTTTAACGGTTCAAAATTTGTGGGCATATACTCAACTTATATATGTATAACATATCCAAAAATTACCACGATCCAACGGTCGGATTAAAAATTATAACCCCCGCAAAATATCTCAAAAACCCTGATTTTTAATACCTCCATTCCGACAAAAATATGGATAAAAACCTCAACATTAACTCCTTCATTTTTAACCACAAAAATATATCCCTCATTTATATCCACATAAAATAAATATTTCCTTATCATATGAATCAATAATTAATTATTCATAAATAATATTACAGAATCACATTTATGACAACCAGGCCGTTCCCAGGAAAGAGGGGGCTTTCCAATAAGGATTTCTCCTTACTGGCGCGCAATTAGATGACCAAACCTCTCCTTAGACAGAACTTTCTAGACATTGCCAATAATGTTATCTAATAATATTATTCAAATAATATGAATTATTGATCTGATAAATGAAAATACTGTGCAGCAATAATTATTGAAACAACAATAATATAAAATATCAATGCAGCAATTATTGAACCAATAAAATAAAATATTGAACAGTAATCACTGTAACAATTATTGAGTAGTGCCTTCTTACGTACGAATCAATAATTCAACTATACTGTGCAATCCGTGTGCTACTATGCAACCACGCGTTATTACTGTATTTTTAACCACCGGGTATTTAAACAGTGTTAACGGTAACAACTACGCCATTATTAATAAACAACTTATACTTGTCGTTTTCTTCATCCAATCGCTTTCCGTTATGGGGCCCACACAAGGCTGCGTCGTCGTACGAATATTCCCCGATAGCAAGAATATTCCACGACCAACCGAATATTCACCGACCAAAAATAAATATTTTATAACCACTTGCTTATTTTGCAAAATTTGCACATTTCACCCATAACCAAAGTATTATACCAAATTAACCCCTTATTATTCACAATAATATTTAGAGAAAATTTGATTTTATTCATTAATAAGTTGGGGTCTTACAACCTCCCCTCCTTATGAAATTTCGTCCTCGAAATTGACGTACGCACCTGATGTTTCAAAAAGGTGAGGATACCTCGCTTTCATTTCTGATTCCAACTCCCAGGTCATTTCTTCAATAGCATGGTTTCTCCACAAAACCTTAACTTGTGGTATAACCTTCGTGCGTAGGACATGCTCTTTCCTATCCAAGATCTTAACAGGTACCTCCTCGTACGTTAAATCTTCAGCTATCTCGTCTGGTTCTAACTCAATAATGTGGTTCGGGTCTTTAACATATTTACGAAGCATAGATATGTGAAAAACATTATGAACACGAGACATGCTTGGAGGTAATGCGAGTCTATATGCCACATTTCCTATTCGCTCAAGAATCTCAAATGGACCAACAAATCTTGGATTGAGCTTTCCTCTCTTCCCAAATCTTGTAACTCCCTTCCATGGTGCAACACGTAACAATACATGATCCCCAATATTAAATTCCACGTCCTTCCGATGAAGATCCGCATAACTCTTTTGTCGATCCTGTGCCGTTTGTATACGTTGTCGAATCGTTTGGATCTTCTCTGTAGTAATGCGTACCAATTCTGGTCCCAACAATGTTGCTTCACCCACCTCGTCCCAGCATACTGGAGAACGACATTTTCTTCCATACAACGCCTCAAATGGAGTCATACCTATGCTCGCCTGATAACTGTTGTTGTAGGAGAATTCCACCAATGGTAGGTACTTATCCCAACTCCCTTTGAGATCTAAGACACAAAGTCTTAATAGATCTTCAAGAGTTTGAATAGTCCTCTCTGATTGTCCGTCCGTTTGAGGATGGTATGCTGAACTGAATCGTAAATCCGTGCCCATAGCTTTCTGCAAGCTAACCCAAAATCGTGAAGTGAATCTTGGGTCACGATCCGAAACTATGGATACTGGCATGCCATGCAATCTCACAATCTCGTTCACGTACATACTAGCAAGACGTTCAAGGGAATAAGTCTCACGTATCGGCAAGAAATGAGCGGACTTGGTTAATCTATCAACAATAACCCAAATCGCATCTATGCCTTGAGAAACCTTGGGAAGACCTGTAACAAAATCCATAGTAATGTGTTCCCACTTCCATTTCGGGATCTCAAGTGGTTGCAATGGACCTTTTGGCACTTGATGCTCCGCCTTTACACGTTGACAAGTTAAACACCTCGAGATAAACTCCGCGATCTCTCTTTTCATATTGCTCCACCAAAATGTATGTCGAAGATCGTGATACATTTTGGTACTCCCAGGATGGATTGCAAACGGTGTGTTGTGTGCCTCCATCATTATTCTATGCTTCAAGTCAAAATCGTTAGGAACACAAAGTCTGGAGTTGACTCGAAGTATTCCTTCTTCATCGATTCTTGCTTCTGGAATAGCACCTTCTTGCACTTTCTTCTTCATACGCATCAGCTCTATATCCGTAGCTTGAGCAGCTTTAACTTTATCGATTAAAGTCGGTTCTACTCGTATATTTGATATCATCATGTGGGTACTTGGAGCCTTCATCTCTATCTCCATCCTTTGCAAGTCATACAAAATGGGCCTTTGTGTTAAAAACATTGCACTCGTATCCGCATATGATCTTCTACTCAATGCGTCAGCTACTACGTTTGCTTTTCCAGGATGGTATTGGATGGTATGATCGTAATCTTTCAACAGCTCAAGCCAACGTCGTTGCCGCATGTTGAGTTCCTTTTGGGTGAAGAAATATTTGAGGCTTTTATGATCTGTATAGATCTCCACTTTCTCCCCATACAGGTAGTGTCTCCAGATCTTCAACGCAAAAACGACTGCTGCCAACTCCAAATCATGAGTAGGATAATTCCTCTCATATTCTTTGAGTTGTCGTGAGGCATAGGCTATGACTTTCCCATGTTGCATGAGAACACATCCTAACCCTTTGCCTGAAGCATCGCTGTAGATAACAAATCCATCCGAACCAGATGGTATTGTCAAAACAGGTGCCGAAATGAGTCTCCTCTTGAGTTCTTGGAAACTCTTCTCGCATTCCTCACTCCATACGAATTTTGTATCTTTCCGAGTCAGCTGAGTTAACGGAGTAGCGATTCGAGAAAATCCTTCCACAAATC
This sequence comes from Panax notoginseng, assembly GCA_016801055.1. Taxonomy (NCBI): domain Eukaryota; kingdom Viridiplantae; phylum Streptophyta; class Magnoliopsida; order Apiales; family Araliaceae; genus Panax; species Panax notoginseng. The sequence goes on along the minus strand of CM029020.1, from coordinate 27,155,028 downwards.
TCCGATAATAACCAGCTAAGCCCAGAAAGCTACGTACTTCGGTTACCGACTTCGGTTGCTCCCAACTTTGTATGGCTTCAATCTTCGCCGGGTCGACAGATACTCCATGTTTTGACACCACGTGCCCAAGGAATGCTACTTCCTCAAGCCAGAACTCGCATTTCTTCAATTTGGCATATAGCTTGTTTTCACGAAGCCTTTGCAGTACCAGCTTCAAATGGCGCTCATGATCTTCACGGCTTTTGGAATAGATGAGGATGTCATCAATAAAGACAACAACGAACTGATCCAAATATTCTTTGAATACACGGTTCATCATATCCATGAAGGCAGCAGGAGCATTAGTCAATCCAAAAGACATTACTAAGAATTCATAATGCCCGTACCGAGTTCTGAAGGCAGTCTTTGGAATATCCTCAGTTTTAATCTTCAGCTGATGATATCCAGAACGAAGATCGATCTTTGAAAAGAATTGTGCTCCTTGCAACTGGTCAAACAGGTCATCAATGCGAGGTAGCGGATACCTATTCTTGATGGTGACATGGTTCAATTCTCGATAGTCAATACAAAGTCGCATACTCCCGTCTTTCTTCTTTACGAATAAAACAGGAGCACCCCAAGGAGACGTACTAGGACGAATAAAACCGATGTCCAACAACTCCTGTAGTTGGACTTTTAACTCCTGAAGTTCAATAGGAGCCATTCGATATGGGGTTTTAGAAATGGGCTTTGTACCGGGTTCAAGGTCAATAAAGAATTCAATTTCTCGTTCCGGGGGTAGACCGGAAAGTTCTTCAGGAAATACATCGAAAAATTCTCTAACAATAGAAATATTATTCAAATCTGACTTGTCTTTGTTCAAATCCATAACATGGGCTAAGAAAGCTTGACATCCGTTTTTCAATAAACGAATAGCTTTGTGGCTTGATATGACAGTGACTGATTTTAGTGGTTTAGTAGTTTGAATTCGTATGACAGGTTGGTTAGGAATATGAAAGCTAACAACCTTACGAAAACAATCAATTTTAGCATGATGAGTGGTTAACCAATCAATTCCTAAAATCACATCAAAAGCAAGTATCTTTAAAGAGATAAGATCAACAGGTAATGTGATAGTGCCAACTTGGATCATGCAAGATTTATAAACTGTAGATGTAACGAAGGTTTCACCCAACGGAGTTTCAACAGATAAGTTAAAGTCCAATTTCTCCGGAGTCAAGTTTAAACGTTGAGCACAAGCAGGAGAGATAAAAGAATGGGTAGAACCGGTACTTCGTAAGAATTCAAGATTAGCTTACCCGTGATCACCTCGTTCGGGTTTCTCACGTTTTGGCCAGTTACGACAAACGCTCTTCCAGGAACCGCTGATTTCGCCTTATCCGGGACAGCCCTTGGAATCACCACTCCCGCTGAACTTGGTTTCGCTATAGTACAATCTCGAGCGATGTGGCCTTCCTTCCCACAGTTGTAACACACCTTGGATTGTTGTGGACAGTTTGGGCTGATATGTCCTTCATAAAGGCTTGAGGTTTCATACGAATAATATCTCTAACGTTGTTATTTGTCATTATTTAATGAAGTATTTTTCTTGATGCACATATTGCCTTATTAGGTTTTTCTCCATATTTTTGACCGTTTAGCTTCCCTTTATATTCACCAAGCAACCAAAGCATTAAGACCATATATAATTGTTGCAACTTAAAATGATGAATTATTATCATCATACGAATCTTCACCACCTCTTCTTCGATAGTCATCTATTATTTAAAATGAACAAATAACAAGTAGGTAAGAATATGCACATATACAACACAAGAAATTTGTAAATCTTTTTATTGCCTAGAAAAAGATTACTCGAGAAAACAAATATTTAATTAAGATTTATAAGGAGTTAATAGATTAATTAAGCTAAAAATCATAGCTATCATCTACCTCCCAGCATTTGATCAAACAGCTTCTTTTGATTAAGATAGATCTGTGTTATCTAGTCAATATTAGCTTACTCCCTTGCCCAAATTTGATGTGCCTATTTAAAAACAGAACACAAAGAACCAAATCCAAATAGAACCACCACAACTTCATGACTCATCACAAAGGTGCAAAGTGCAAACAAAAATCTAGTTTTCAATTATAAACCAAATAGTCTATCTTTAAACCTTAGTATCAAAAAATGACAGAATTTCATGTACATTATTTCAATTATTTGTATTTGAAAGCCATTATTTGAAGCTAGTTTGGTATGATATTGGTAAATGGCTTGGTCTATTCTTAGTAATTTTAATTAGAGTTGCAAAACTTGGAGGTTGAAGCAACTATTAGTTTCCTGGCTTTTTCTCTAGTAGGGGAAAAAAACCTCGGCCGGTTGGGGGGGGGGAGAGTTGGGTTGCTGGAACACTGTTACCCAACTACAAATATTATAAAGAACAATACAAATATTGGTAAATGGGGGAGATGGGTTGGGGGAGGTGGGGGGGGGGAAGATGGGTTACTGACACTATTTCTTTCTAATATATATATATATATATTAGATTTTCAAATATATATATATAAACGGAACAGTAGCTACCAGATTCTACTACTCATAATATATATATGAATGAATCAGATTGGTACTTTACAAAGGGCTGGAAATACACGATGGGGTTCTCACTTAAGGTCTCTTTCTAGCTTGATAAAGATGTTTAGTGTAACTTGTCAGGTTTTATTGAACATCATCGATGATGGAACTTGGGATCAACGTGGAGATGGTGATTCGGCTTACACTTCTTTGACTTCTTTTGAGTTTGTGTTCATCTTGCATCTTATGAAAGCAATTATGGAAATCATTGATATGCTTTCTCAAGCTTTGCAGCGAAAATCTCAAGATATTTTAAATGCTATGCACCTTGTGAAAACCACAAAGAAACTTCTTCAGAAGAGATGATGGATGTGATACTTTCATATAAAGGTGAAATTTTTTTGTGAACGACATACAATAGATGTCCCAGATTTAGATTCTTTATATGTTGACAGAAGAGGCCGAGCTCGACATCAACAAGATAAATTTACAGTGATTGAGCATTATCGAATTGATATATTTGCAGCTATAATAGACTCTCGGTTGTAAGAGCTAAACAATACGTTTAGTGAGCATGCGGTGAAGTTACTTGTTCTCAGCTCTACATTGGATCCTCAAAATGGGCATACGTCTTTCAGTATTGATGATATTTGTAAGCTTGTGGATGAATTTTACCCCAAAGACTTCACAGAGAATGAGAAAGAAAACTTAAGGATACAATTGCAACATTACGAGTTTGATATACTCCAACATCAAGAATAAGTTGTCCACTATTTCTGATCTCTGTCAATGGTTGCTGAAAACAAGAAAGTCAACAATCTATCCACTAATCGATAGACTGATTAGGCTTGTTCTAACTCTTCCAGTTTCTATTGCAACTACAAAACGTGCATTTTCAGATATGAGCCTTATCAAATCTGAACTTCGAAACAAGATGGAGGATGAATATCTTACAAATTCTCTTATTGTCTATATTGAAAAAGAAATTGCGAAATAGTTCAATACAGAATCAATCATAGATGGATTTCGTGATTTGAAAGAACGTCGAATGCAATTTTGACGAAGATATGTTCTAAAAGACTTTTTTTACTATGTTTTGTTGTCTTTGATAAAGCAAATCTATTACTACATTATCTTTGTTTTAGTAAAAATATGTTTTGTAATGATGGAACTTTACTTTTTAATGATGAATATATATTATGTTGTTAAAAAAATTCTTGCCCCCCACCCCCAAGATCAAATCCTGGTTTCGTCCCTGGATGGCAAGATTTTGCTTGTGGTCATTCAGGTTATGTGGTTGAAAGGGAATGCTAAAATTCAAAGCGTCACTTCAATCTAAGCATCAAATGTTAGCGCTTTAAAAGCATCGCAATCTCTAAGATTTAGATGAACCAAAAGGTTGTCCTTAATTGATGTTTGTTTCCCTCTTTCTTAGATAGGACTATTATTTCTCTTCTAATTTCTTCGTTTCCATATATAAATTCCTTTCATCAAATAAAAAGCAGGAGTGACCAACCTCAGTCATTATGACCCATATGAATTTGTGTAGGGTTGTTGAAAATCCATATGACCCAAAACCAAATTAGGAATACCCAAATTGTTTCTACAGATAATGCTGCTTGTTCATATATGAATACTTGCAAATGAAAAAACACATTTACTGAATTTCTGAAATTACATGTAGTTCTACTATTTATTTTACTGCAACAATGTGAAGCCGAAATAGAAAACATGTGATCTTTATGTTCTACTCATAGTTCTACCAACCACACGAGGAATTAGGGATCCAGTAACAGCTCAATATTAGTATTAAATTAAGTAGACTTTGAACAATTCCTGGTCAGCTATTCCAAATTAGAACAGTTTCGATGAATAGCGAACTCTTTCCGTCGATGAAGAGACACTGGCGAAATCTCTCTCTATATTTCGCTCGATGAACAGAGAGGAAGAAAACTAAATAAGAAAAGATAGTTTGGGTCAAGTCAGTTCGGCCCCTAACTAGAACAACTTGCATTTTCTATCCCAGGTCTACAATGGTTAGGCCCAAAAATATACATGGGGCATAATTGATCGAGAATTATTTTTATTGAGTCTGCTAGTTCAACTAGCGGACAATGTGTTTAACAATTGAATATATATATATATATATATATATATATATATATATATATAACCTTTCAAATAAGGCTATAGTTTCAGCAATATAGAAGTGACGTACCAAATAATACATAAAGCAGGAGGGGTTGACAAAGACAACCCATCAGAAATAAGAATATTTGTTAAGAAAGGTAATGTCAACTGTTAATCAAAATTGGGAACTTTGCACTTGCATTGCATCTCTCGTGGATGCAGCTTCATCGTCAAGGAGTAGTCCACATCTTCCCTACATACTACTATTCTATCCCTACTTTACTATTATTATTTTTTTGTCATTTTCTCTAAAATCAAGTGACAAATTTATCAACAAAAATATTTTATACTTTTTTAATGTTTTAAGTACTTTCTCATTACCAAAAATAACTGGAGTAATACATAAAAGCCGTAACAAAACTAATAATCATTTTTTCAAGTAAATCATATTTGTTAGTTGTAAAATTAAATTACATATATGTTAATTCTAAATTTTAAGATTCATAAATTAATCTAAAATTTTAAAATGTATTCTTAATTTCTCAGAAAGGGAGTACAATTCTATGTTAGACTTTCACTGAAAACCTTGTAGACTTGTAGTAGAAGTCTTTCCATCTTCATTGGTTGGTCTAGTGTACCCAGCCTCTTCTCCTCTTCTCCTCTTCTCTATCTTAGTCTCTTAATTCTCTCTTCGCTCTGATCTTCTTCAATCCAGAATTAACAAACAAATCTCTCTTCACAATCACAATTGCAGTCTAAATTCATTCATTCATTCGTTATGGGTACGAAAACGATCCTACTGTTTCCTCTTTAATATCTTCGATTTTAGGGTTCACCTGTTATGGTTTTACTGAATTATTGATTTCTTTGATTTCAACCATTGAATATGACGAATTTAAATCCGAGAAGGAACCGCAAAGCAGACAATAGTTTTGTTGACGATGAAGTCGATGATGATTGGCCATGTCTTGAAAGATGAAAATATAAGCGTGCTTATATATATAGCCATGAATATATATATATAGAGAGAGAGAGGGGGGGGGGGGAAATGAGAATCATGAGAGGATTATCGGATAAAATGAGATAAGAGGGTTGTGTGTACCTGCTGATGCTTTGGTGCTCCATGGCGATTCTACAATCTGGGAGCTGTCCAATCACAGAGAGATTTCGCCCGATTCTACAAACTTTGGTTGAAATTCTTTTCCGCCATTGCAGGAGAGTCTAAGTACAAATTTCACGATCAAGAACGGGAACATTTTTGTATATGTTCATAACATAACATACAGAGAGAGAAAGAAGGAATTAACAGAAGTGAAATCAGAAAATTGAGGGAGAGAGAGGAGAGAGGAGGATCAATTTTGGAGAAGGAGGGAGGGAGAGAGGGGCTCTCGGGAGAAATTTGGGTTTTAGATTCACAACTAATTACGGAGGAATTGGGGATTTCTTGTTTTCCGTGTTTAAAGTTAAATCTAATTAAGGCTAAGAATCTTCTATAACGGCTAATTTTTTTCATTATCGGATTATTCACGTGAGAAAATATTTTGTATAAATATCAAAAGAGCTTCTCAGTTCGTAAAAATATTTTATTTAAAAAATCTTGAGATATTAAAACAACTCAACAAAATATAAATCTCTTTCTTTTAAAATTAATTTTTTAGTTAAATTTCACTTCATCACCTGAGATTTTAATATTTTTTTCACTTAAATTATGTTCATCATTTTTTGTAACTCCAATCTTCCACTTTTCTTGTGGATAGCCAAAGAATTTTCTCACCATCTTATCATTCTCTACAAGCCATTTGTAAGCTTCTTCAAGAAAGAGCTCCTCAAGCTCCAATAACATCTACTCCTTATAAATCTCATCCCAAGTGTAGACACGCAATTGAGAACAACTTTTTAAGGCATTCACGAGATTTTCATTCCCAACATTAATTACCTCCGCTACACGACTAAACAAGCTATTGAAATCATCATCTTCCCTCCTAACAACCTTCCTCTTCTTTGCCTTTGAAGATTGTGCTTGAGTTGTCGATGTTGGGGGAAACTCCTCAGCTTCATCCAAATCCACAAAGTTATTCATTATGAGATACTAATTTATCAATATCATCTATATCCATTTCTATCTCAAACGAGTTAGCCCATCTTTTACAAAGTTTATCTTTTGGAGTTTCAGCTCCATTTCCCTTGGCAAAAAGCTCTTCCAATTTGTCATGGTTGATAGGTTTTGTCCTCCATTTTCATGCCTTTGGGTTTGCCTGATTCAAAAAACATAAATTCTCCAGAATAAACATTATCAAGCCAGCCTCTTGATCTTGGTATCTCCCTACCAGAAAACATAAAAGAAGAATTACTAATTCTCCTATTGCAATACTTAACCATCAAACTTAGACATCTGAAATCAGGTTCATATCATATTATAAAAATCCTCAGCAATCAAGCAAGCTGACCAAACTTAGCAGTTTAGGAATAGTACAATACTTTGATTGGAGCATTTCACTTGTATATCAATTATCATTATTTAACTTTACAACAAAACATTAATAGTAGTTATTTTGTTGGGTAAGAGAACCATTGATTCATTCAGATGTACTTGTATCAAACCTTTCCTCTGCTGTCCATACTCTTGACACAAGTTTTGAAGTTTAAAAACATAACACCCAACTACAAATATTATAAAAATAATGCTACTATCACGTAAAAAAAGGGTCATGTAATACTCATATGCACACATGTATACTGCGGGCCCCACATGTTAGGCGTGGCCCCACAGTATACATGTGTGTGTATGTGAGTATTATGTGACCCTTTTTTACGTGATAGTAGCATTATTGATATTATAAATACTAAACAATACAAATATCATTATCTATCTTCTGAGTAATCTTGACACGTCATATGTAATACAATTTCTCAAATATTTAGCATTTGCTTCATCATTTTTGTCGGCTTTAATTTTTGTCGGCTTTAAGAGGGGTTTCTTTTGTAAATTGGGGGGGCGTCCAGTGCTGTTAACGACCGGTACGTCCGGTGCACCTCTTTTTTTTTTTTTAAACCACAATTATGAGAATAAAAAATAAAAAATAATAGAGCAAGTTTGAACAAAAAACTGTAAAAGGAAGTACATTTTTTATTGAAAAAACACGGTAAACAGTTTACAGTTTACAATAAAAAATGTACTTCCTTTTACAGTTTACAGTTTACACCGTAAATGTTTTTTCAATAAAAAATGTACTTCCTTTTACAGTTTTTTGTTCAAACTTGCTCTATTATTTTATTCTCATAATTGTGGTTTAAAAAAAAAATAAAAAATAACACAATGCACCGGACGGTACCGGTCGTTAAGCGCACCGGACCGCCCCCCAACCCTTCTTTTGTTTGGTTTAGAATCTCATTGTCAACTTCCGCAAGAAGTTGTTCATCCCATCAAGAAATTATGTAAAATGCAACATGCTAACACAATTTGAGATTGAGTTTCCGCGAGTAATATGGCTCGGTCGATAAGCACTTTCAATTGCATTACGTAATGATGCATGACGAATGTTAAATAATTCACAGTCATCTTCAGGACCTCGAAGTGAATACTCTTTTAAGTGGTAACGAACACCTCTATAAGGAGTCATTAGTCCAGTAGTATGTGGAAATCCCATCAACAAGATAGTATTTTCCTATAGAATGAGTATAATTATTAAATAATGTGTAAATGATTAAAATGTTCTTAATTGTTAAAATGATTACCATGTGGAATTTTCAATTTATCCTCTCTCGTCAGCGCATCCTTGATTATTCTAGAGTCGGTTGCAGTTCCTTCCCAACCAGGTAATACATATGTGAACTTCAAATCAAAGGTACACAAATTCATTACATTTTATGTGGGGTGCATCTTTCTACCCGAATATCTCACTGAATCCTCTCGAGACTCTCTCACCCTATTATGTTTTCCATCAATTGCCCCTAAACAATTCTGAAATAGTCATATATTAGTATTTTAACATCTTAAAAATGCTTAGAAATACAATCAATTTTATTTTACCTAGAAATATGGATAAAATCTTGGATTGTTCAGGACAAACTTCTGACCCACTTGGTTGTTTAAGGAATTTTCTTTCTAAAGATATTAGTGCTCTGAAGACCATGTGGAAATGACGACTAGTTTCCTTAGACCGGCGAAAAAAGAAGCAAATCGTACGGTTGTTAGAATATTTTATTCCTTATGTGGCCTTTACTATTTATGTAATTATTGGGCTTATATATTGTATTAATTTAATAACTTTATTTATGGGTTTGGTAATTAATTATGTGGCCTATAAATAATATTTCTAATAGTATTTGGCATAATAGGCCCTAGGGTTTCATAATCTTGATGGACGATTTTGACCCTTAGTTATTATATAAATAAAACAGTTAGGGTTTGGTCCCAGTTGTCGTCTCAAGAATTTTATACACACCCATACATACATCCTAAGATTGAGAGAGGCAATTGAAGACCTTCACCCTTAAGCGCAGCGAAAACGTGTTACATACGAGATGACTTCTCTCAATTCATGTAAGTACTTATTATTATGATTATTGATTTTTTTTTATTCTATGCAATAACACGTTCCTGTATAATTAATTCAACATCTGGTATCAGAGCTGTGGTTACGTTATTCTATAGAATAAATTAATTTTGCAATTATGCTAGAATTTTCTAATTCCGCATAATATCTTTAAGGACTTGCCTGAACATAATTGAAAATAATTATGTAATCTGATTACGATTATTCATGACTTTCGGAAATTACATGATATTGTTTTCTCATGTTGTGAAACCCAAGATTTTATGAATAAATATTTAATTTTTCTCGAAATAATTTTTTTTATATTATTGTGTGGATTTGATATAATAGTTATGGGTAGTATTTATAAATTTTGCAAAGTATGCAAGTTGTCATATTATTGGTCAGAGAATATTCTTTTTGTCGGGGAATATCCGTACGACGGTACAATTATTGATGGACCCCACAACAAAATTATTGTCAGATTGAGAAAACGACAAAAATACTTTATGAAAATAACGGCGGAAGTTTTACCGTTGATACTGTTGAACTACTCGGTAGTAAAAGTACAGTAATACGTGTGGTTGCATAGTAGCATACTGTATTGATTATTAATGCTTATGTGAGAAGTCACTCAGTTTGATTCCATTATTGTCAGTTAATAATATGAATTATTTAGCGATAATGACGTTTTGTTTTATTCGTATTATTAACGTAATAAAACAGAAACATCTTTTTATATAAAACAGAATACTTTATTAAAGTTATTCTATAAATAGAATATATTATATTTTATTTAAAAGATTTTTCTTTAAATATGGACCGTCAGATTAAAGTAATCAATCTGGACCGTTCATGGATTAGTTACTATGTAACGCCCCCAAAATAGGTCCATTCCATCCAACCCATTTTGAGTCGCCAAATACATGGTACAGATAACAACTACAACTTTATTACAACAATTGTCGTGCAAAATACAACAACACATATGCTATGAGTTTGGGTACAAATATATACCAACTGTGACTCATGTCCCAACCTTGGATAGCACGTCACAATGACACCTTACATAAAGGTATAGTCAAAAACTGTTTTAGAAATTAGAATCTTTGGAAAGTGCTCAAGGAAACCTTCATATATGGGAGACCATGCATCTAGGTTATGATAGATATCATATGCCCACAGAATTATCCTCGGTTGACCCAATAGACCCCAAAGAAAAATGAGAAGATTACTATCATATTCTTCCCAATGGTGAGTCTTCTCTTGACATATCATTATCTCCACTGTCTCTAACTGAGAATTATACTTCAAACAAATACCAAGATTATATAGGTAGTGCTCGTAAATATACTCAGCAAGTGGATGAGCACAACCTTGTCTTATGATGACACGAGGTTGTATGTCATTATACATCCTGTAAGATAGTGGCAAAACACCCTTCCAAGTTAAATTCACCTCACCCTCAATATCTATAGACCACCGTTCTATTTCCCCGTTACCCTCGCTCGACCCATCTACACTCTTATTACCTGAAAGGAATTATGAAACAGAAGGGTGAGCACAACTAGCTCAGTAAAGAATATCATGACTAAAGATAATTAAATTATCAATAGCCTTCAACAGAATTAAATCAGAGATTTAGAACATATGGTAGATGATAAAAATTTTCAACCATAGTTGCAGCGGAACGAGCAATCCATTAGAAGAGTCAAATAGACTACAAAGTCTATTATCTTCTCCATGTTAAAAGTCCACCAACAATATTTTATCCCTGTAACATTAATCAACAATTCCTGTCCACAATCACATGTATAACTCATAATCATAATTATAGTTCTAAATTCCTCTTCTCATCTAGAACGAAGATAATTTTCATCACCTGTCTTTACCTGAAACATCAAAGATCATGGTTATACCAAATCACAGTTCCTGTTCATAATCATACTAATAAATTCATCTTTGCATCACGGGCCAAAGATATTCATCAACAGTTCATCTTTACACTACATGCCAAAGATATTCAACAACAAGTCATCTTTGCACTACGGGCCAAAGATATTCATCAACAACTCATATTTGCACTACAGGCCAAATATATTCCTCAACAGTTCATATTTGCACTACAGGCCAAATATATTCATATCTCAAAGAAATATAATCATTTTAGAATTTATATAAACAATAATTATAACCATGTTAATCAATTCAGCTTTGCACTTAAGCTAAAGATATTCAATAACAATTCATCTTTGCACTATAGGCCAAAGATATTCAATAACTGTTCATCTTTGCACTACGGCCAAAGATATTCATCAACAATTCATCTTTGCACTATAGGCCAAAGATATTCAATAACTGTTCATCTTTACACTCAAGTAAAAGAGAAATTCAACATCAGGGTTATAAAAATGTTATATATGATAATAAAAACAATATAATCAATATATAGTTTTAATCTCAAGAGTAATATTCATAAATCAACTATAATTTGGTTAGAAAAAGAAACTAATTTTATCGTGAATAGTACCCGTGAATAGTAACTCGTGAATAGTAACTCATGAATAGTAATTCGTGAATAGTAACTCATGAATAGTAAATCCGACACAAAAAGGTAGAAATTCTACAATAACATCCATACCAATATTTCGGTATAATGATATTGAAATAACATTTCTTAAACTTATAAACAATTTATTTAAAGTGTTTACACTTTATTAATTAATGCATTTAATCATCATAAAATGTCAAACTCATAAGATTTCATCACCAATAACCAAAAATCCTCATCAAAAATCTGCATATACCTCATATAGGATTCTCAAGCCATAAAATCCTATTTTCTAATTTTCTTACTTCACAAAACATATTTAATTCATTTACTCATAACTAGACTATTTTCATGAAAAATATCAAATCAGTTCCAAAAATATTTCTTTTCTGGGATTTAGCATAATATAGTCCCATAGTGAACATATATTTTTCTCAGAATTTTTAAAAGTCATTTACTATTTTTCATATGGCCAAAACAGCCGAATATTTAGACATTTATCAAAAATTATACTTTTATCTAAAAATTTTGAAATTTACAGAGTATACTTCTATCATATACATGTACTCCCAATAAAAATTTCATCAATTTTGGAGTTAACCACAAAGAATTATAAGCGGTTACTTTTAAAATAGTATTTTCTCATAAAATCCACAACTCTTAATCCATACATCCAAAAATCGCCATTTTTGGACACAATCAATAAAACTCATCAAAATATCATCTCAAATTTTTCCAGAATTTTTGAAGGTCCGAAAAATTACGAAATTGAAAAACATAACAACCCTTAAAATCCCTTACAATCCCTTACAATCCCTTACCTCAAAAGAGCAGTACTTCTGACTGGAATAACGCTGAACGAACTTGCACCGTATAGCAACACTCAAAGTATCAAAATACTCACAAGAATACGCTCAATATATCGAGAGAGAAATAGAGAGAAAACTTCAGTTTCTGGTGTGATTTTCAATTCTAACCTAAGCACTCTATTTATAGGAAAATGCTTAGAACACCAAAGCAGAAAATTGAATATAATAATAATATATTTAACAAATTTTCCTTAGCCCACCTTGACCATCTGAATTCAGCCATAACACATGTTAATGATGTCCACAAAATATAAAAAAAAACGTTTTTCTAAACAAAAATAATTAAAACTTCCAAAAATCAATTATTTCGGAATTTTGAAACTTCAATAATTCATAATAAATAGCCTTTTTATCAGAAAATTCGAATCTCGCGAGTTTTTATAGGAAATTCAATTCTCTACAACTTTGCAGAAGAAAGTTTTTCCAAATTTCAAACATAAATTGACCGAAATCCACAAACGGATAATTTTACAGTCTATAATAAATTTTCGGTCAAGAATTGTGTCCACCAACACACAAAACATGTGTTAAATATTTAATCCAACAAAAATATTCTTCCTCCTCATTTATTCATATATCCCACATTCATTATAAAAATATCACCATTAATATATTATTAAAATAATATATTTAAATGAATTATTTTATCAAAAAAAGATAAAATATTAATTTTCAACAATTGTCACATTTAAAAAATTTCTCCATCTATATCCACATAAAATTAATATTTTCCTCATCATATAAATCAATAATTAATTATTCACAAATAATATTACAGAACCACAGTACTGGCAACCAGGCCGTTCCCAGGAAAGAGGGGGCTTTCCAATAAGAATTTCTCCTTATTGGCGCGCAATTAGGTGACCAAACCTCTCCTTAGACAGAACTTTTTAGACATTGTCAATAATGTTATCTAATAATATTATTCAGATAATACGAATTATTGCTCCGATAATAGAAAATACTGTGTAGTGACAATTATTAAAACAACAGTAATATAAAATATCAACGCAGTAATTATTGAATCAATAAAATAAATTACTGAACAGTAATTACTGTAACAATTATTGAGTAATGTCTTCTTACGTAAAAATCAATAATTGGTGTAATACCGTGTGCTACTGTGCAACAACGCGTATTACTCTGTTTTAACCACCGGGTATTCCAACAGTATTAACGGTAACCACTACACCGTTATTTATAAAAACTTTAATTTGTCGTTTTCTTCATCCGACCGTTTTCAGTTATGGGACCCACAAATAGCTGCGCCGTCGTACGAATATTCCACGACCAAACGAATATTCCCCGACAACAATGATTATTTTATAACCACTTGCTTATTTTGAAAAATTTTCACATTTCACCCATAACTTTAAATTTTTATCAATTTAACCATTTACTGAATAGTAATCATAAGAAAAATTGAATACTTTTATTTCATAAAATTCGGGGTCTTACATGTAAGACCCCAACTTATTAATGAATAAAATCAAATTTTCTCTAAATATTATTGTGAATAATAAGGGGCTAATTTGATATAATACTTTGGTTATGGGTGAAATGTGCAAATTTTGCAAAATAAGCAAGTGGTTATAAAATATTCATTTTGTCGGGGAATATTCGTTTGGTCGTGGAATATTCTTGCTGCCGGGGAATATTCGTACGACGGCGCAGCCTTGTGTGGGCCCCATAACGGAAAGCGATTGGATGAAGAAAATGACAAGTATAAATAACGGCGTAGTTGTTACCGTTAATACTGTTAGAATACCCGGTGGTTAAAATACAGTAGCACGCGGAATTGCACCAATTATTGATTCTTACGTAAGAAGGCACTACTCAATAATTGTTACAGTAGTTATTGTTCAATATTTTATTTTATTGATTCAATAATTGTTGCATTGATATTTTATATTATTGTTGTTTCAATAATTGTTGCTGTACAGTATTTTCCATTATCAGATCAATAATTCATATTATTTGAATAATATTATTATATAACATTATTGGCAATGTCTAGAAAGTTCTGTCTAAGGAGAGGTTTGGTCATCTAATTGCGCGCCAGTAAGGAGAAATCCTTATTGGAAAGCCCCCTCTTTCTTGGGAACGGCCTGGTTGTCATAAATGTGATTCTGTAATATTATTTGTGAATAATTAATTATTGATTCATATGATAAGGAAATATTTATTTTATGTGGATATAAATGAGGGATATATTTTTGTGGTTAAAAATGAAGGAGTTAATGTTGAGGTGTTTTATCAGTATTTTTATCGGAATGGAGGTATTAAAAATCAAATCAGGGTTTTTGAGAAATATTGCGGGTGTTATAATTTTTAATCCGACCGTTGGATCGTGGTAATTTTTGGATATGTTATACATATATAAGTTGAGTATATGTCCACAAATTTTGAACCGTTAAAAATGAACGTATGATTTATTATGAATTTTACGAGATGACTGGTTCAGAAATTGTTGAATTTTCGGAGTTTATCATTTTGATAGAAAATTCTAGAATTGGTGGGCCCCACTTGTGGTTGGTGAAGAAATGTGCTGAATTATATTTCAAATGTGGTGAGTGGGAATAGTAGCAGGTAAAGCCATCAGGTTGCAGGTCAAACCTACTAAAATTTTCCTATAAATAGAGGGCTAAGTTAGAATTGAAAATCACACCAGAAACAAGTTTTCTCTCTTTCTCTCTCTAGATTATTGAGTGTATTTTGTGAGTATTTAGATACTTTGAGAGTTTCTATTCATCAGAGCAAGTTTCTTTCAGCCTTATACCGGTATTCCGACCAGAAGTACTGATATCTTGAGGTAAGGGATATTATTTTCTTCTTAAATGATATTATTTTCTTCAATATCATTATGCTGAAATATTGATATGAGTTTTTATCAAATTTAGAACTTTTTGTGTCGGGGTTACTATTCATGTATACGGCACTATTCACGTATACGGCACTATTCACGAATACGGCACTATTCACCGAAAAATAAAATTTTTTCTTTTTGTCCAAGATGTCTATTATGGTTACTATCTTTGATTGTATCCATGTTTTGATCTTTATATTTGAATTCTGCTTCACAATTGATTATTATGAAGTATTATTGATCTTGGATAAACTGTTATACGAATCCCTACTATTTGTCCTTCTGTCTCATTGGATTCGTTTTTTTTAAGATATTTTTCATCATCCTCAGTCCTAAATGATGATATTACTGAATATCTTTGGCCTGTAGTGCAAAGATGTATGATTACTTGATGAATATCTTTGGCCTGTAGTGCAAAGATGAACAGGTGTTGAGATGAACATGACTGACAGGTGATACAAATGAATATCTTTGGCCTGTAGTGCAAAGATGAATATTTGGATAAAGATGATTATTAATTGATGTTACAGGGATAAAATATTGATGATGAACTTTTAAATCTTAGAAGATAGTAGAATTCTTTCTCTACTTGACTCTTCTAATGGTTTGCTGTTTTCGCTGCAGTTGTTGGTCTAAAACTTGTTGTCGATTATATTCTATCAGATTTTTCCCTGTTGAAGACTAACGATAATTTGTTTGTATATTATCTTAGTCATAATATTCTTTACTGGGCTAGTTGAGCTCACCCTTTTCCTTTTTGTTCCATTTTTCTTCTCAGGAGGTGAGAACATAGCAGGATCTAGTCGGGGTATGGAGTGATGGTTCTAGAAAGATGTTTTAGCAGTCCTCACTATTTCTGTAAAATAGTGTTTGAATAATTGTAATGAGGATTTATTTGAGTGTGGATATTGTCTAGAAGACAATATTTGTATTTAAACTCACAGTATGTGTTGTCGTATTTTGCACGACATTTGTATTATTGAAGTTGTAGTTTGCTTTCTGTACCATGTATTTGGCGACTCAGAATGGGTGTTGTATACCTATTTTGGGGGCGTCACATTACATACTATGCATTCTATTTTTCTATAAATAGCAGCTCATTCCTTCATTATTTCTTACGAATTCACTGAACTCTAGAGAGAGAAACTATAGAGAGAAACCATAGAGAGAGAGAAGAAGAGTATTCTGCTACTTAACTACTTCCTTATTTCAGCTCGTCTTTAAAACGGTAAGGGGTGTTATTCTTTCTTATTCATGAAGAGAACTGTTGTTATTCCATTTCTTATTATTCTGTTGGAATAACCTGTATACGCGGTCTACCCTATACTTGGTGACATTCTTCTATTATTCTGTTGGAACATCCTGTCTGTGTGTTTTACACCAGACCTGGTTCCGTTTTTATTATTATTCTGTTGGAACATTCTGTCTGTGTGTTTTACACCGGACCTAGTTCCGTTTTTATTATTATTCTGTCGGAATATCCTGTCTGTGTGTTTTACACCGGACCTGGTTCCGTTTTTATTATTATTATGTTGGAACATCCTGTCTGTGTGTTTTACACCGGACCTGGTTCCGTTTTTATTATTATTCTGTCGGAATATCCTGTCTGTGTGATTTACATCGGACCTGGTTCCGTTTTTATTATTATTCTGTTGGAACATCATGTCTGTGTGTTTTACACCGGACCTGGTTCCGTTTTTATTATTATTCTGTTGGAACATCCTGTCCGTGTGTTTTACACCGGACCTGGTTCCGTCTTTATTATTATTCTGTTGGAACATCCAGTCTGTGTGGTTTACACCGGACCTGGTTCCATTATTTAATATTCTGTTGGAATATCCTGTCTGTGCGTTTTACGCCAGACCTGGTTCCATTATTCTGTTGGAATAACCTGTCTGTGCGGTCTATCGCATGCATGGTGATTTCTTTTGTTATTCCATTCTTTATTATACTCAGTTGGTTAAGTTTTGACTTTTATACTCCATGAAATTTGTGGAATATCCTTGACATTGCGCTTCATCTAGTATCTATTCATGAAAATATTCTCCTGATCATTCTTGAATTTTACTCCACAAAGTAGTATCATGTTGACAATTTGGACGTTGTTAATTCTTGGATAAATTAATTCTTGAACTTGTTTTATTGAATTCTTATATCATTGTCATCATCCTCATATTTATAAAATGTTGAAAGTCATCTGTGGACTGTAGTGCATAGATGGACTTGGTATGATTATGACCATGGATTATTAGGTGTAATCATGACCGTAATGTTACAAATGATGTGGTAAAAGCCCTCATTGGCTCGTAGTGCATTGATGGACAGTTGTTGGCATGATCATGACCATTAATGAATACACGAATATCCTTGGCCGTAGTGCAGGGGTGATTCGATGATGTGGATTGTTTTATTAAGCTGAGTCTCAGCGATAGCAGTGTTGAAAAACCTTTTAAATCATAAAAGATAGTAGAGTTTATTTTCTACTTGACTCTTTTAATGGATTGCTTGTTCCGCTGCAGTTAAACTTGATGTCTATTATATTTTATCAGTTTAACATTGTTGAAGGCTAATGATAATTTATTCTGCATTATCTTAGTCATAATATTTCTTACTGGGCTAGTTGAGCTCACCCTTTCTTTCACTGTTCTCTTCAGAAAATGAGAACGTAGCTGGGGCAAGTCGGGGAACAGAGTGATGGTTCAAATGATAGTGTTAGTTAGTAGTCCTCACTATTCTATGTAATAGTGTGTTAATAAATGTAATGAGGACTCCTTTTGAGTATGAATACTCTCTAGAAGATAATATTTGTATTCAAACTCGCAGTTTATGTTTTGTCGTATTGTACACGACAGTTGTATTAGTAAGTTGTATTTGTATTCTGTACGTTGTATCTGACGACCCAAGATGGGTGATGTATACCTAATTTTGGGGGCGTCACAGTTGGTATCAGAGCTTAGGGATATGATCCCTGGCTAGGATGTGAGAATATAACTAGGAGGGGAGAGACGGGGAATTCCTTCGCTAGTATGACCTACCTAAGTTTATTTGGTATTTAATTGGTCGGTCAAAGTATATGGATAATATGTTATATGTTAATTAACCCTTGTTTTGTTGCAGTATTTGCAAATGGCATCCGAAAATGTTGAGATAATCAATGAAGCACATGAGACCATTGAATCACCAACGATCAATGCTCAGGGTAATGTGCAACCAGAGGACAATAATCCCCATGAAAATAATAACACCGATGAAATGGTGAATGATGGAATGTTCAGAGGTTTTATGCAATTCATGCAACAACAAAATAACTCTCGGACGGTCACCGCTAAGCAATTCAAGGAGCTAGGACCACCGAAGTTTTTGGGAAAGCCAGAACCACTTAAGGCGGAGACGTGGTTAAAGCAGATCACCAAGATATTTAATGTCTTGGGATGCTCCGAGGAGCAAAAGGTTCCCTTTGCCACTTTTATGTTGCGTGAAGAGGCAGATTACTGGTGGGAATCTGTAAAACGTACCCAGCCTGACGCACTCAAGATGTCTTGGGAGAAGTTCCAAGAACTGTTCAATGACAAGTACTTTCCCGAAAGTATTCGTCACATGAAGGAGGTGGAATTTATCAAGTTGGAACAAAATAACATGACCGTGTCGCAGTACGAAGCCAAGTTTGCCGAGTTGTCCCGATTTGCATCCCACTTGGTGGATAATGAAGAGAGAATGACGCGGATGTTTTTAAGAGGTTTGAAACCTGAGATACGTCAACATCTTATTTCTCATAAACTGTGTTTGTATTCAGATGTTGTGAATAGGGCTCAGTTAGTGGAGCGCGATAACGAGTCAACGCAACCAAAAGAGGGCAGTCGGCAAAATGATAATACCAGTGAGAGCAGTCATCGAAGCGGTGACAACAAGCGTGGAGGGAATCAACAGGCCAGAAATGGTAACCACTTCGGTGGTAATCAAGGCCAAAATAATAAGAATGGTCATTTCAAGAAGAGGAGATTCAACAATGATGGAAAGACGTCAGCACCAGCACCCGTTGTTAAGGAAGGAGAACGACCACCTATCATATGTTTCAAATGCGGAGGGGAGGGACACATCAGTCCAAACTGCGCGATGCCATCCAAAGCATGCTATAATTGTGGAAGAGAAGGTCACTTAGCCCGATTTTGTCGTTCACCAAAGACAAGTTCAGATAGGATGGAGGCACCAAAGACCGTCCCAGAAAAGCCAAAGCCAGTAGTTTAAGAGAGAGTATTTTTTTTCGTGACAAGGAACCTGAATAAAATTATCACGGGTATGTTAGTCATAAACTCTTGCGAAGTCTATACCGTGTTAGATACCGGTTCTACTCACTCTTTTATTTCACCTAGTTGTGTTAAATGTTTGAAGTTAACTCCGGAGAACTTAGACTTTGATATGTCTGTTTAAACTCAGTTGGGAGAAACCTTCGTTACCTCTACTATTTATAAATCTTGTTCAAATCAACACTTTCACGTTACCTATCGATCTTATCTCTTTGAAAATACTTGCTTTTGATGTGATTTTTTTGAAACGATTGGTTCACTACTCATCATGCTTCTCGTAAGGTTGTTAGCTTTCATACTCCTAACCAACCTGTTATGCAAATTCAAAGTAACCAAACCACTAAAGTCAATCATTGTCATATCAAGCCATAAATAAAAATCCCCGTTCCTTTCGCTGTTGACTTCCTGGTGTGGAATGCACCGAAGCTAGACTTTCCGTAGGAGACGTTGTAAATGACGATGGCAAGTTGATAGGTATCAATGTGACGTGTTATCCAAGTCTTGGATGAGGGTCACAGTTTTGAACGATATTTCTATTGTTAATAAATTTCTTGACGTATTCTTGAAGACTTCTTAACCTACCCAAGAGCGTAAAATTGAATTTTGTATTGACCCCAGTACAAAACCCATTTCTTAAACCCTCAAATATTTTTTCAACTAAAACGAACGTATTATGCGCCAAAGACGTTGGCTCGAGCTGTTGAAGATTACGATCGTACCATTCAATAACATCGTGGAAAAGTGAACGTGGTAGCTGACGCGTTGTGTAGAAGATCGTATACGGTTACAAGTGCGAATATTCGAACCCACGTGAAGATAACGAGTATACGATTAAAATCGACTTTAATCGATAAAGTTAAAGCCGCTCAAGCTACATACTAAGAGCTGATAAATGTGAAGAAGAAGGTTCAAGAGGGCGTTATCCAAGAAGCAAGAATCGACGAAGAGAGGAAATCTCAACTCTCGATTTAATTGGCCCATTTGAAATCCTCGATGAAGTAGGAACTGTGGCCTATAGACTCGTTTTACCGCCAAGTATGTTGCGTGTTCAGAACATTTTTTTTTTTCGTATGGATGTTACGTAAATATGTGGACGACCCGAACCGCATTATTAATTTAGAACCGGACGAAATAGCGAAAGATTTAACGTATGAGGAGATACGTGTTAACATCTTGGATAAGAAGGATCATATTCGATGCTTAAAGGTTATACCTCAAGAGTTAGAATTTGAAGTAAAGTCAAGGTATCCTCACATGTTCGGCATACCAAGTACGTACGTAAATTTCGATGTTCGGCATACCAAGTACGTACGTAAATTTCGAGGGCGAAATTCCATAAGGAGGGGAGATTGTGAAACCCCAGATTTTATGAATAAATATTTAATTTTTCTCGAAATAATTTTTTTTATATTATTGTGTGGATTTGATATAATAGTTATGGGTAGTATTTATAAATTTTGCAAAGTATGCAAGTTGTCATATTATTGGTCAGAGAATATTCTTTTTGTCGGGGAATATCCGTACGACGGTACAATTATTGATGGACCCCACAACAAAATTATTGTCAGATTGAGAAAACGACAAAAATACTTTATGAAAATAACGGCGGAAGTTTTACCGTTGATACTGTTGAACTACTCGGTAGTAAAAGTACAGTAATACGTGTGGTTGCATAGCAGCACACTGTATTGATTATTAATGCTTATGTGAGAAGTCACTCAGTTTGATTCCATTATTGTCAGTTAATAATATGAATTATTTAGCGATAATGACGTTTTGTTTTATTCGTATTATTAACGTAATAAAACAGAAACATCTTTTTATATAAAACAGAATACTTTATTAAAGTTATTCTATAAATAGAATATATTATATTTTATTTAAAAGATTTTTCTTTAAATATGGACCGTCAGATTAAAGTAATCAATCTGGACCGTTCATGGATTAGTTACTATGTAACGCCCCCAAAATAGGTCCATTCCATCCAACCCATTTTGAGTCGCCAAATACATGGTACAGATAACAACTACAACTTTATTACAATAATTGTCGTGTAAAATACAACAACACATATGCTATGAGTTTGGGTACAAATATATACCAACTGTGACTCATGTCCCAACCTTGGATAGCACGTCACAATGACACCTTACATAAAGGTATACTCAAAAACTGTTTTAGAAATTAGAATCTTTGGAAAGTGCTCAAGGAAACCTTCATATATGGGAGACCATGCATCTAGGTTATGATAGATATCATATGCCCACAGAATTATCCTCGGTTGACCCAATAGACCCCAAAGAAAAATGAGAAGATTACTATCATATTCTTCCCAATGGTGAGTCTTCTCTTGACATATCATTATCTCCACTGTCTCTAACTGAGAATTATACTTCAAACAAATACCAAGATTATATAGGTAGTGCTCGTAAATATACTCAGCAAGTGGATGAGCACAACCTTGTCTTATGATGACACGAGGTTGTATGTCATTATACATCCTGTAAGATAGTGGCAAAACACCCTTCCAAGTTAAATTCACCTCACCCTCAATATCTATAGACCACCGTTCTATTTCCCCGTTACCCTCGCTCGACCCATCTACACTCTTATTACCTGAAAGGAATTATGAAACAGAAGGGTGAGCACAACTAGCTCAGTAAAGAATATCATGACTAAAGATAATTAAATTATCAATAGCCTTCAACAGAATTAAATCAGAGATTTAGAACATATGGTAGATGATAAAAATTTTCAACCATAGTTGCAGCGGAACGAGCAATCCATTAGAAGAGTCAAATAGACTACAAAGTCTATTATCTTCTCCATGTTAAAAGTCCACCAACAATGTTTTATCCCTGTAACATTAATCAACAATTCCTGTCCACAATCACATGTATAACTCATAATCATAATTATAGTTCTAAATTCCTCTTCTCATCTAGAACGAAGATAATTTTCATCACCTGTCTTTACCTGAAACATCAAAGATCATGGTTATACCAAATCACAGTTCCTGTTCATAATTATACTAATAAATTCATCTTTGCATCACGGGCCAAAGATATTCATCAACAGTTCATCTTTACACTACATGCCAAAGATATTCAACAACAAGTCATCTTTGCACTACGGGCCAAAGATATTCATCAACAACTCATATTTGCACTACAGACCAAATATATTCCTCAACAGTTCATATTTGCACTACAGGCCAAATATATTCATATCTCAAAGAAATATAATCATTTTAGAATTTATATAAACAATAATTATAACCATGTTAATCAATTCAGCTTTGCACTTAAGCTAAAGATATTCAATAACAATTCATCTTTGCACTATAGGCCAAAGATATTCAATAACTGTTCATATTTGCACTACGGCCAAAGATATTCATCAACAATTCATCTTTGCACTATAGGCCAAAGATATTCAATAACTGTTCATCTTTACACTCAAGTAAAAGAGAAATTCAACATCAGGGTTATAAAAATGTTATATATGATAATAAAAACAATATAATCAATATATAGTTTTAATCTCAAGAGTAATATTCATAAATCAACTATAATTTGGTTAGAAAAAGAAACTAATTTTATCGTGAATAGTACCCGTGAATAGTAACTCGTGAATAGTAACTCATGAATAGTAACTCGTGAATAGTAACTCATGAATAGTAAATCCGACACAAAAAGGTAGAAATTCTACAATAACATCCATACCAATATTTCGGTATAATGATATTGAAATAACATTTCTTAAACTTATAAACAATTTATTTAAAGTGTTTACACTTTATTAATTAATGCATTTAATCATCATAAAATGTCAAACTCATAAGATTTCATCACCAATAACCAAAAATCCTCATCAAAAATCTGCATATACCTCATATAGGATTCTCAAGCCATAAAATCCTATTTTCTAATTTTCTTACTTCACAAAACATATTTAATTCATTTACTCATAACTAGACTATTTTCATGAAAAATATCAAATCAGTTCCAAAAATATTTCTTTTCTGGGATTTAGCATAATATAGTCCCATAGTGAACATATATTTTTCTCAGAATTTTTAAAAGTCATTTACTATTTTTCATATGGCCAAAACAGCCGAATATTTAGACATTTATCAAAAATTATACTTTTATCTAAAAATTTTGAAATTCACAGAGTATACTTCTATCATATACATGTACTCCCAATAAAAATTTTATCAATTTTGGAGTTAACCACAAGGAATTATAAGCGGTTACTTTTAAAATAGTATTTTCTCATAAAATCCACAACTCTTAATCCATACATCCAAAAATCGCCATTTTTGGACACAATCAATAAAACTCATTAAAATATCATCTCAAATTTTTCCAGAATTTTTGAAGGTCCGAAAAATTACGAAATTGAAAAACATAACAACCCTTAAAATCCCTTACTATCCCTTACAATCTCTTACCTCAAAAGAGCAGTACTTCTGACTGGAATAACGCTGAACGAACTTGCACCGTATAGCAACACTCAAAGTATCAAAATACTCACAAGAATACGCTCAATATATCGAGAGAGAAATAGAGAGAAAACTTCAGTTTCTGGTGTGATTTTCAATTCTAACCTAAGCACCCTATTTATAGGAAAATGCTTAGAACACCAAAGCAGAAAATTGAATATAATAATAATATATTTAACAAATTTTCCTTAGCCCACCTTGACCATCTGAATTCAGCCATAACACATGTTAATGATGTCCACATAATACAAAAAAAAACGTTTTTCTAAACAAAAATAATTAAAACTTCCAAAAATCAATTATTTCAGAATTTTGAAACTTCAATAATTCATAATAAATAGCCCTTTTATCAGAAAATTCGAATCTCGCGAGTTTTTATAGGAAATTCAATTCTCAACAACTTTGCAGAAGAAAGTTTTTCCAAATTTTAAACAGAAATTGACCGAAATCCACAAACGGATAATTTTACAGTCTATAATAAATTTTCGGTCAAGAATTGTGTCCACCAACACACAAAACATGTGTTAAATATTTAATCCAACAAAAATATTCTTCCTCCTCATTTATTCATATATCCCACATTCATTATAAAAATATCACCATCAATATATTATTAAAATAATATATTTAAATGAATTATTTTATCAAAAAAAGATAAAATATTAATTTTCAACAATTGTCACATTTAAAAAATTTCTCCATCTATATCCACATAAAATTAATATTTTCCTCATCATATAAATCAATAATTAATTATTCACAAATAATATTACAGAACCACAGTACTGGCAACCAGGCCGTTCCCATGAAAGAGGGGGCTTTCCAATAAGAATTTCTCCTTATTGGCGCGCAATTAGGTGACCAAACCTCTCCTTAGACAGAACTTTCTAGACATTGTCAATAATGTTATCTAATAATATTGTTCAGATAATACGAATTATTGCTCCGATAATAGAAAATACTGTGTAGTGACAATTATTAAAACAACAGTAATATAAAATATCAACGCAGCAATTATTGAATCAATAAAATAAAATACTGAACAGTAATTACTGTAACAATTATTGAGTAATGCCTTCTTACGTAAAAATCAATAATTGGTGTAATACCGTGTGCTACTGTGCAACAACGCGTATTACTCTGTTTTAACCACCGGGTATTCCAACAGTATTAACGGTAACCACTACGCCGTTATTTATAAAAACTTTAATTTATCGTTTTCTTCATCCGACCGTTTTCAGTTATGGGACCCACAAATAGCTGTGCCGTCGTACGAATATTCCACGACCAAACGAATATTCCCCGACAACAATGATTATTTTATAACCACTTGCTTATTTTGAAAAATTTTCACATTTCACCCATAACTTTAAACTTTTATCAATTTAACCATTTACTGAATAGTAATCATAAGAAAAATTGAATACTTTTATTTCATAAAATTCGGGGTCTTACATGTAAGACCCCAACTTATTAATGAATAAAATCAAATTTTCTCTAAATATTATTGTGAATAATAAGGGGCTAATTTGATATAATACTTTGGTTATGGGTGAAATGTGCAAATTTTGCAAAATAAGCAAGTGGTTATAAAATATTCATTTTGTCGGGGAATATTCGTTTGGTCGTGGAATATTCTTGCTGCCGGGGAATATACGTACGACGGCGCAGCCTTGTGTGGGCCCCATAACGGAAAGCGATTGGATGAAGAAAATGACAAGTATAAATAACGGCGTAGTTGTTACCGTTAATACTGTTAGAATACCCGGTGGTTAAAATACAGTAGCACGCGGAATTGCACCAATTATTGATTCTTACGTAAGAAGGCACTACTCAATAATTGTTACAGTAGTTATTGTTCAATATTTTATTTTATTGATTCAATAATTGTTGCATTGATATTTTATATTATTGTTGTTTCAATAATTGTTGCTGCACAGTATTTTCCATTATCAGATCAATAATTCATATTATTTGAATAATATTATTATATAACATTATTGGCAATGTCTAGAAAGTTCTGTCTAAGGAGAGGTTTGGTCATCTAATTGCGCGCCAGTAAGGAGAAATCCTTATTGGAAAGCCCCCTCTTTCTTGGGAACGGCCTGGTTGTCATAAATGTGATTCTGTAATATTATTTGTGAATAATTAATTATTGATTCATATGATAAGAAAATATTTATTTTATGTGGATATAAATGAGGGATATATTTTTGTGGTTAAAAATGAAGGAGTTAATGTTGAGGTGTTTTATCAGTATTTTTATCGGAATGGAGGTATTAAAAATCAAATCAGGGTTTTTGAGAAATATTGCGGGTGTTATAATTTTTAATCCGACCGTTGGATCGTGGTAATTTTTGGATATGTTATACATATATAAGTTGAGTATATGTCCACAAATTTTGAACCGTTAAAAATGAACGTATGATTTATTATGAATTTTACGAGATGACTGGTTCAGAAATTGTTGAATTTTCGGAGTTTATCATTTTGATAGAAAATTCTAGAATTGGTGGGCCCCACTTGTGGTTGGTGAAGAAATGTGCTGAATTATATTTCAAATGTGGTGAGTGGGAATAGTAGCAGGTAAAGCCATCAGGTTGCAGGTCAAACCTACTAAAATTTTCCTATAAATAGAGGGCTAAGTTAGAATTGAAAATCACACCAGAAACAAGTTTTCTCTCTTTCTCTCTCTAGATTATTGAGTGTATTTTGTGAGTATTTAGATACTTTGAGAGTTTCTATTCATCAGAGCAAGTTTCTTTCAGCCTTATACCGGTATTCCGACCAGAAGTACTGATATCTTGAGGTAAGGGATATTATTTTCTTCTTAAATGATATTATTTTCTTCAATATCATTATGCTGAAATATTGATATGAGTTTTTATCAAATTTAGAACTTTTTGTGTCGGGGTTACTATTCATGTATACGGCACTATTCACGTATACGGCACTATTCACGAATACGGCACTATTCACCGAAAAATAAAATTTTTTCTTTTTGTCCAAGATGTCTATTATGGTTACTATCTTTGATTGTATCCATGTTTTGATCTTTATATTTGAATTCTGCTTCACAATTGATTATTATGAAGTATTATTGATCTTGGATAAACTGTTATACGAATCCCTACTATTTGTCCTTCTGTCTCATTGGATTCGTTTTTTTTTAAGATATTTTTCATCATCCTCAGTCCTAAATGATGATATTACTGAATATCTTTGGCCTGTAGTGCAAAGATGTATGATTACTTGATGAATATCTTTGGCCTGTAGTGCAAAGATGAACAGGTGTTGAGATGAACATGACTGACAGGTGATACAAATGAATATCTTTGGCCTGTAGTGCAAAGATAAATATTTGGATAAAGATGATTATTAATTGATGTTACAGGGATAAAATATTGATGATGAACTTTTAAATCTTAGAAGATAGTAGAATTCTTTCTCTACTTGACTCTTCTAATGGTTTGCTGTTTTCGCTGCAGTTGTTGGTCTAAAACTTGTTGTCGATTATATTCTATCAGATTTTTCCCTGTTGAAGACTAACGATAATTTGTTTGTATATTATCTTAGTCATAATATTCTTTACTGGGCTAGTTGAGCTCACCCTTTTCCTTTTTGTTCCATTTTTCTTCTCAGGAGGTGAGAACATAGCAGGATCTAGTCGGGGTATGGAGTGATGGTTCTAGAAAGATGTTTTAGCAGTCCTCACTATTTCTGTAAAATAGTGTTTGAATAATTGTAATGAGGATTTATTTGAGTGTGGATATTGTCTAGAAGACAATATTTGTATTTAAACTCACAGTATGTGTTGTCGTATTTTGCACGACATTTGTATTATTGAAGTTGTAGTTTGCTTTCTGTACCATGTATTTGGCGACTCAGAATGGGTGTTGTATACCTATTTTGGGGGCGTCACATTACATACTATGCATTCTATTTTTCTATAAATAGCAGCTCATTCCTTCATTATTTCTTACGAATTCACTGAACTCTAGAGAGAGAAACTATAGAGAGAAACCATAGAGAGAGAGAAGAAGAGTATTCTGCTACTTAACTACTTCCTTATTTCAGCTCGTCTTTAAAACGGTAAGGGGTGTTATTCTTTCTTATTCATGAAGAGAACTGTTGTTATTCCATTTCTTATTATTCTTCTATTATTCTGTTGGAACATCCTGTCTGTGTGTTTTACACCAGACCTGGTTCCGTTTTTATTATTATTCTGTTGGAACATCCTGTCTGTGTGTTTTACACCGGACCTAGTTCCGTTTTTATTATTATTCTGTCGGAATATCCTGTCTGTGTGTTTTACACCGGACCTGGTTCCGTTTTTATTATTATTATGTTGGAACATCCTGTCTGTGTGTTTTACACCGGACCTGGTTCCGTTTTTATTATTATTCTGTCGGAATATCCTGTCTGTGTGATTTACATCGGACCTGGTTCCGTTTTTATTATTATTCTGTTGGAACATCATGTCTGTGTGTTTTACACCGGACCTGGTTCCGTTTTTATTATTATTCTGTTGGAACATCCTGTCTGTGTGTTTTACACCGGACCTGGTTCCGTCTTTATTATTATTCTGTTGGAACATCCAGTCTGTGTGGTTTACACCGGACCTGGTTCCATTATTTAATATTCTGTTGGAATATCCTGTCTGTGCGTTTTACGCCAGACCTGGTTCCATTATTCTGTTGGAATAACCTGTCTGTGCGGTCTATCGCATGCATGGTGATTTCTTTTGTTATTCCATTCTTTATTATACTCAGTTGGTTAAGTTTTGACTTTTATACTCCATGAAATTTGTGGAATATCCTTGACATTGCGCTTCATCTAGTATCTATTCATGAAAATATTCTCCTGATCATTCTTGAATTTTACTCCACAAAGTAGTATCATGTTGACAATTTGGACGTTGTTAATTCTTGGATAAATTAATTCTTGAACTTGTTTTATTGAATTCTTATATCATTGTCATCATCCTCATGTTTATAAAATGTTGAAAGTCATCTGTGGCCTGTAGTGCATAGATGGACTTGGTATGATTATGACCAGGGATTATTAGGTGTAATCATGACCGTAATGTTACAAATGATGTGGTAAAAGTCCTCATTGGCCCGTAGTGCATTGATGGACAGTTGTTGGCATGATCATGACCATTAATGAATACACGAATATCCTTGGCCGTAGTGCAGGGGTGATTCGATGATGTGGATTGTTTTATTAAGCTGAGTCTCAGCGATAGCAGTGTTGAAAAACCTTTTAAATCATAAAACATAGTAGAGTTTATTTTCTACTTGACTCTTTTAATGGATTGCTTGTTCCGCTGCAGTTAAACTTGATGTCTATTATATTTTATCAGTTTAACATTGTTGAAGGCTAATGATAATTTATTCTGCATTATCTTAGTCATAATATTTCTTACTGGGCTAGTTGAGCTCACCCTTTCTTTCACTGTTCTCTTCAGGAAATGAGAACGTAGCTGGGGCAAGTCGGGGAACAGAGTGATGGTTCAAATGATAGTGTTAGTTAGTAGTCCTCACTATTCTATGTAATAGTGTGTTAATAAATGTAATGAGGACTCCTTTTGAGTATGAATACTCTCTAGAAGATAATATTTGTATTCAAACTCGCAGTTTATGTTTTGTCGTATTGTACACGACAGTTGTATTAGTAAGTTGTATTTGTATTCTGTACGTTGTATCTGACGACCCAAGATGGGTGATGTATACCTAATTTTGGGGGCGTCACAGTTGGTATCAGAGCTTAGGGATATGATCCCTGGCTAGGATGTGAGAATAGAACTAGGAGGGGAGAGACGGGGAATTCCTTCGCTAGTATGACCTACCTAAGTTTATTTGGTATTTAATTGGTCGGTCAAAGTATATGGATAATATGTTATATGTTAATTAACCCTTGTTTTGTTGCAGTATTTGCAAATGGCATCCGAAAATGTTGAGATAATCAATGAAGCACATGAGACCATTGAATCACCAACGATCAATGCTCAGGGTAATGTGCAACCAGAGGACAATAATCCTCATGAAAATAATAGCACCGATGAAATGGTGAATGATGGAATGGTCAGAGGTTTTATGCAATTCATGCAACAACAAAATAACTCTCGGACGGTCACCGCTAAGCAATTCAAGGAGCTAGGACCACCGGAGTTTTTGGGAAAGCCAGAACCACTTAAGGCGGAGACGTGGTTAAAGCAGATCACCAAGATATTTGATGTCTTGGGATGCTCCGAGGAGCAAAAGGTTCCCTTTGCCACTTTTATGTTGCGTGAAGAGGCAGATTACTGGTGGGAATCTGTAAAACGTACCCAGCCTGACGCACTCAAGATGTCTTGGGAGAAGTTCCAAGAACTGTTCAATGACAAGTACTTTCCCGAAAGTATTCGTCACATGAAGGAGGTGGAATTTATCAAGTTGGAACAAAATAATATGACCGTGTCGCAGTACGAAGCCAAGTTTGCCGAGTTGTCCCGATTTGCATCCCACTTGGTGGATAATGAAGAGAGAATGACGCGGATGTTTTTAAGAGGTTTGAAACCTGAGATACGTCAACATCTTATTTCTCATAAACTGTGTTTGTATTCAGATGTTGTGAATAGGGCTCAGTTAGTGGAGCGCGATAACGAGTCAACGCAACCAAAAGAGGGCAGTCGGCAAAATGATAATACCAGTGAGAGCAGTCATCGAAGCGGTGACAACAAGCGTGGAGGGAATCAACAGGCCAGAAATGGTAACCACTTCGGTGGTAATCAAGGCCAAAATAATAAGAATGGTCATTTCAAGAAGAGGAGATTCAACAATGATGGAAAGACGTCAGCACCAGCACCCGTTGTTAAGGAAGGAGAACGACCACCTATCATATGTTTCAAATGCGAGGGGAGGGGCACATCAGTCCAAACTGCGCGATGCCATCCAAAGCATACTATAATTATGGAAGAGAAGGTCACTTAGCCCGATTTTGTCGTTCACCAAAGACAAGTTCAGATAGGATGGAGGCACCAAAGACCGTCCCAGAAAAGCCAAAGCCAGTAGTTTAAGAGAGAGTATTTTTTTTTCGTGACGAGGAACCTGAATAAAATTATCACGGGTATGTTAGTCATAAACTCTTGCGAAGTCTATACCGTGTTAGATACCGGTTCTACTCACTCTTTTATTTCACCTAGTTGTGTTAAATGTTTGAAGTTAACTCCGGAGAACTTAGACTTTGATATGTCTGTTTAAACTCAGTTGAGAGAAACCTTCGTTACCTCTACTATTTATAAATCTTGTTCAAATCAACACTTTCACGTTACCTGTCGATCTTATTTCTTTGAAAATACTTGCTTTTGATGTGATTTTTTTGAAACGATTGGTTCACTACTCATCATGCTTCTCGTAAGGTTGTTAGCTTTCATACTCCTAACCAACCTGTTATGCAAATTCAAAGTAACCAAACCACTAAAGTCAATCATTGTCATATCAAGCCATAAGTAAAAATCTCCGTTCCTTTCGCTGTTGACTTCCTGGTGTGGAATGCACCGAAGCTAGACTTTCCGTAGGAGACGTTGTAAATGACGATGGCAAGTTGATAGGTATCAATGTGACGTGTTATCCAAGTCTTGGATGAGGGTCACAGTTTTGAACGATATTTTTATTGTTAATAAATTTCTTGACGTATTCTTGAAGACTTCTTAACCTACCCCAGAGCGTAAAATTAAATTTTGTATTGACCCCAGTACAAAACCCATTTCTTAAACCCTCAAATATTTTTTCAACTAAAACGAACGTATTATGCGCCAAAGACGTTGGCTCGAGCTGTTGAAGATTACGATCGTACCATTCAATAACATCGTGGAAAAGTGAACGTGGTAGCTGACGCGTTGTGTAGAAGATCGTATACGGTTACAAGTTCGAATATTCGAACCCACGTGAAGATAACGAGTATACGATTAAAATCGACTTTAATCGATAAAGTTAAAGCCGCTCAAGCTACATACTAAGAGCTGATAAATGTGAAGAAGAAGGTTCAAGAGGGCGTTATCCAAGAAGCAAGAATCGACGAAGAGAGGAAATCTCAACTCTCGATTTAATTGGCCCATTTGAAATCCTCGATGAAGTAGGAACTGTGGCCTATAGACTCGTTTTACCGCCAAGTATGTTGCGTGTTCAGAACATTTTTTTTTTCGTATCGATGTTACGTAAATATGTGGACGACCCGAACCGCATTATTAATTTAGAACCGGACGAAATAGCGAAAGATTTAACGTATGAGGAGATACGTGTTAACATCTTGGATAAGAAGGATCATATTCGATGCTTAAAGGTTATACCTCAAGAGTTAGAATTTGAAGTAAAGTCAAGGTATCCTCACATGTTCGCATACCAAGTACGTACGTAAATTTCGATGTTCGGCATACCAAGTACGTACGTAAATTTCGAGGGCGAAATTCCATAAGGAGGGGAGATTGTGAAACCCCAGATTTTATGAATAAATATTTAATTTTTCTCGAAATAATTTTTTTTATATTATTGTGTGGATTTGATATAATAGTTATGGGTAGTATTTATAAATTTTGCAAAGTATGCAAGTTGTTATATTATTGGTCAGAGAATATTCTTTTTGTCGGGGAATATCCGTACGACGGTACAATTATTGATGGACCCCACAACAGAATTATTGCCGGATTGAGAAAACGACAAAAATACTTTATGAAAATAACGGCGGAAGTTTTACTGTTGAACTACTCGGTAGTAAAAGTACAGTAATACGTGTGGTTGCATAGTAGCACACTGTATTGATTATTAATGCTTATGTGAGAAGTCACTCAGTTTGATTCCATTATTGTCAGTTAATAATATGAATTATTTAGCAATAATGACGTTTTGTTTTATTCGTATTATTAACGTAATAAAACAGAAACATCTTTTTATATAAAACAGAATACTTTATTAAAGTTATTCTATAAATAGAATATATTATATTTTATTTAAAAGATTTTTCTTTAAATATGGACCGTCAGATTAAAGTAATCAATCTGGACCGTTCATGGATTAGTTACTATGCATTCTATTTTTCTATAAATAGCAGCTCATTCCTTCATTATTTCTTACGAATTCACTGAACTCTAGAGAGAGAAACTATAGAGAGAAACCATAGAGAGAGAGAAGAAGAGTATTCTGCTACTTAACTACTTCCTTATTTCAGCTCGTCTTTAAAACGGTAAGGGGTGTTATTCTTTCTTATTCATGAAGAGAACTGTTGTTATTCCATTTCTTATTATTCTGTTGGAATAACCTGTATACGCGGTCTACCCTATACTTGGTGACATTCTTCTATTATTCTGTTGGAACATCCTGTCTGTGTATTTTACACCGGACCTAGTTCCGTTTTTATTATTATTCTGTTGGAACATCCTGTCTGTGTGTTTTACACCGGACCTAGTTCCGTTTTTATTATTATTCTGTCGGAATATCCTGTCTGTGTGTTTTACACCGGACCTGGTTCCGTTTTTATTATTATTATGTTGGAACATCCTGTCTGTGTGTTTTACACCGGACCTGGTTCCGTTTTTATTATTATTCTGTCGGAATATCCTGTCTGTGTGATTTACACCGGACCTGGTTCCGTTTTTATTATTATTCTGTTGGAACATCCTGTCTGTGTGTTTTACACCGGACCTGGTTCGGTTTTTATTATTATTCTGTTGGAACATCCTGTCTGTGTGTTTTACACCGGACCTGGTTCCGTCTTTATTATTATTCTGTTGGAACATCCTGTCTGTGTGGTTTACACCGGACCTGGTTCCATTATTTAATATTCTGTTGGAATATCCTGTCTGTGCATTTTACGCCAGACCTGGTTCCATTATTCTGTTGGAATAACCTGTCTGTGCGGTCTATCGCATGCATGGTGATTTCTTTTGTTATTCCATTCTTTATTATACTCAGTTGGTTAAGTTTTGACTTTTATACTCCATGAAATTTGTGGAATATCCTTGACATTGCGCTTCATCTAGTATCTATTCATGAAAATATTCTCCTGATCATTCTTGAATTTTACTCCACAAAGTAGTATCATGTTGACAATTTGGACGTTGTTAATTCTTGGATAAATTAATTCTTGAACTTGTTTTATTGAATTCTTATATCATTGTCATCATTCTCATGTTTATAAAATGTTGAAAGTCATCTGTGGCCTGTAGTGCATAGATGGACTTGGTATGATTATGACCAGGGATTATTAGGTGTAATCATGACCGTAATGTTACAAATGATGTGGTAAAAGCCCTCATTGGCCCGTAGTGCATTGATGGACAGTTGTTGGCATGATCATGACCATTAATGAATACACGAATATCCTTGGCCGTAGTGCAGGGGTGATTCGATGATGTGGATTGTTTTATTAAGCTGAGTCTCAGCGATAGCAGTGTTGAAAAACCTTTTAAATCATAAAAGATAGTAGAGTTTATTTTCTACTTGACTCTTTTAATGGATTGCTTGTTCCGCTGCAGTTAAACTTGATGTCTATTATATTTTATCAGTTTAACATTGTTGAAGGCTAATGATAATTTATTTTGCATTATCTTAGTCATAATATTTCTTACTGGGCTAGTTGAGCTCACCCTTTCTTTCACTGTTCTCTTCAGGAAATGAGAACGTAGCTGGGGCAAGTCGGGGAACAGAGTGATGGTTCAAATGATAGTGTTAGTTAGTAGTCCTCACTATTCTATGTAATAGTGTGTTAATAAATGTAATGAGGACTCCTTTTGAGTATGAATACTCTCTAGAAGATAAAATTTGTATTCAAACTCGCAGTTTATGTTTTGTCGTATTGTACACGACAGTTGTATTAGTAAGTTGTATTTGTATTCTGTACGTTGTATCTGACGACCCAAGATGGGTGATGTATACCTAATTTTGGGGGCGTCACACATGTGCTATGTTATGTATTCTAATTTTTATTATTATTATTATACTTGTGTGATGGACATTGTCTTGCCATATATTGATTAAACTGTGACATGTATATATATATTGACGATGACGTGTTGGGTTAAAGCCTGATAGTTTGCATGTTCCCGAATCCCGATATTATATGGGTATGAAATGGTAAATTAGTTCAAATATTTATAGTACATGATTATGAAAACTTTCAAATCAAATCTTTCAAGTCATATATGTCTACTTATTTTACTCACGTGAAAGTTGGATAATGGTTATGGATCATTTATGATTATGTTTATGTAATATTATTTTATATGATGTCATTATATTTAATTTAGAATTTATATGAATACTTTGTAATTGATTCATGTTCATAATTATATATCTTAATTTAAGATTTTTTTTTAGAACATGATTATAGGGCTTTTAAGTTGTTACATGTAAATTATAAATAGTATTAATTTTCAAACTTGATTAACATGTGTTTAAAGAAAATTGAGTTTGATCATAATAATTTACATGTATGCGTGACTCTTTTATTGTTAAAATTAATAATCAACCCAACGGAGGGTTATTAATTGAAACAATTAAAGATTAAGAAAAGTCACATAATGTTGCATTTAATAAATGAATATTTTAATTTTACCCAACGAAAAATTAGAATCAGAATTTTTTAAATGGAATTTTATTGCATAAGTAACATGTTTATTTCGTTTTCTGCCCAACGGTGATGCGTGGATAAATGTGTTGTGCATTATTTTATGGGGATGTTATTAGTATATTATTAATTGGACCAACGAAAAATTAATAATTATGCACCAACATCTCATTAAAATCTATTTTAGGTGTTGTAAATAGATTTTATATAACTAACTGCTTGCCCTACAGTTGGTTTTTATTATGATTAATTATTGTTGTACATTGTGGATTTCTTTTAGTTTTTATGAGCTTGATTGTATTTCAGCATTGACTCCAACTAGTATTTCTGGGTATCTCTCTGGAATTGAAGCCTTGAATGGAACTAATTTTACTGTTTGAAAAGAGCAAGTGAAAATTGTTCTCGGCGTTATGGATTTGGACTATGCATTACGAGTTGATCATCCTGCTCCACTTACAGATACAAGCTCAATTGAGCAAAAATCTATTTATGAAAAGTGGGAGCGATCCAACCGCATGTCTCTTATGATTATGAAAAAACTCTATCACGACAGCTATTCGAGGAGCCATTCCTGACTCTGAGAATGCTAAAGAGTACTTAACTTCAGTCGAGGAACAATTTAAAGGTTCTTCTAAAACTCATGCAAGTACCCTTATTTTGAAAATGCTCACTAGCAGGTATGATGAGGTTAGTGGAGTGCGCGAGCACATTATGATGATGAACGACATGGCCTTTAAATTAAAGGGTATGGACATGACGATTTCTGAGGGTTTTCTTGTTCA
This sequence comes from Panax notoginseng, assembly GCA_016801055.1. Classification (NCBI taxonomy): domain Eukaryota; kingdom Viridiplantae; phylum Streptophyta; class Magnoliopsida; order Apiales; family Araliaceae; genus Panax; species Panax notoginseng. Next base: position 27,118,323 of record CM029020.1, on the reverse strand, counting down.
CTTCATTATGACTTCTCTTCCTGCACAATTTGATCCATTTAAGATCAATTATAACACGCAGAAAGAAAAATGGAAGATGAGTGAGTTAATTGCCATGTGCATCCAGGAAGAAGAAAGGCTTAAGATTGAAAAACCTAATGTTGCTCATCTAACTACCACTAGATCTCATAAGAAGAAGGCTCATAATAATGACAAAGGTTTTAAGAATAAGGATAAGCAAATTTCTACCAAAACAAATAAGGCAAATCATTCAGGTAACAACTCTGAGGCGGGTCCTAAATGTCACTTCTGTAAGAAGCAAGGACATATTCAGAAAGAATGTCCTAAATTCAGAGAATGGCTTGAAAAGAAAGGTATATCGTCCTTCAATTATGTAACTTATGAATCCTTTCTAATTAATGTTCCTTCTAATACATGGTGGCTTGACACTGGTGCTATGGTTCACATTACTAATTCATTGCAGGGATTCCTTTCAAAGAAGACACTCCAAAAGGAGGAAAGAACCATTAAAGTTGGCAATGGAGAGTCTATACAAGTTGAAGCTGTAGGAACTCTTCCTTTAGTTTTGGAGAGTGGTTTCACCTTGTATTTATATGATACTCTTTATGTTCCCAGTATGACACGGAATTTAATTTCTGTATCTAAACTTGACGTTGATGGATTTTCGTTTAAGTTTGGGAATAATAAAATAATTATTTATCATTACTCTCATGTTATTGGTTCTGGCTCTTTAGAGGGAAACCTCTATAAGATAAATTTGGATAATGTCTTTACTGAATCCTTATTAACAATGAATGTGACAGAAAATACCTCTAAAAGTGGAACTAAGAGAAAACTAGATAATGAGAATTCTTCAAAATTGTGGCATAAACGCTTAGGCCATATTTCAAAAGACAGAATGCAACATCTTGTAAAGGATGAAATTCTTCATTCACTAGATTTTTCTGATTTTGACCATTGTACGTATTGAATGTATAAAAGGAAAATTTTATGAAAGGTAATAAGAAAGGAGCAACAAGAAGTAGTGCACTTCTTGAGGTGATTCACACTGATATATGTGGACCATTTTCTCCAAGAATTGGTGGACACAAATCTTTCATTACGTTCATTGATGACTATTCTCATTATACTTATGGCTACCTGATTAATGAAAAATCTGAATCACTAAATATGTTTAAAGTTTTCAAAGCTGAAGCTGAAGTTTTCAAAGCTGAATCAGATAAAGGCGGAGAGTATTATGGTAAACACTCCGATACAGGTCATAGTCCTGGCCCATTTGCCTTATTTTGTCAAGAAAATAGAATCGTCACTCAGTATACAATGTCTGGTACACCGCAGCAGAATGGTGTAGCTGAGAGGCGAAATCGTACCCTTATGGATATGGTACGTAGTATGTTATGCAATTCTAGCTTACTTGCATTTTTGTGGACTGAGGCATTAAAGACAGCTGTTCATATTTTAAACCGGGTTTCTAGCAAATTTGTCCCTAACATTCCTTATGAAATTTGGGCAGGATGGAAACCTAGTTTAAAATACTTACGGGTGTGGGGTTGTCCAGCCGAGGCTAAGTTTTTTTTAATCCACAAATAAAGAAACTTTACTCTAAAACCATTAGTTGTCATTTCATTGGATATCCTGAGAGATCTAAGGGTTTTCGATTTTACTGTCCCTCGCATACCACTAGAATTGTTGAGACTAGGCCTGCAGAATTTTTAGAGAATGGTGATTTAAGTGGGAGTGGTGAGCCTAGAAAAATTGATCTTGAAGAAAACATGTTTTATGTTTCTAATCCTGTTATTCAAGAGGGTGAGACACAACAACCTTCTATTGAGGCGAATGATGCTCCTGAGATAGCTGAGCCACCACCTAATGTTGAACCTCACATTATTGAAAATCATATTCCTGAAATTGTTCAGCCTTTACGTAGGTCCGAAAGACCTAGAAAGCCTATTAATTTTGATGATTTTATAACCTATCTTAATGAGATTGACTATGATTCAAGTAAGATTAATGATCCTATCTCTTATAAAGAGGCCATTACGAGTGCTTAATCAACTCAATGGCTTGAAGCCATGAATGATGAGTTGAAATCAATGGAGCTTAATAACGTTTGGGATCTTGAAGAATTACCAAAAGGTTTTAAACTTGTTGGTTGCAAGTGGGTCTATAAGACCAAATTAGATCCAAAAAAGGGAACGTTGAAAGGTATAAAGCTCAATTGGTTGCTAAAGATTTCACTCAAAAGGAAGGTGTGGATTATAATGAAACTTTCCCTCCAGTATCCAGGAAAGATTCATTTAGAATAGTCATGGCTTTAGTAGCTCATTATGATTTAGAGTTACATCAGATGGATGTTAAAACTGCATTCCTTAATGGTAACTTGCATGAGAATGTCTATATGGCATAACCAGAAATTTTTTGGTTAAAGGCAAGGAACATATGGTATGTAGACTTAAGAAGTCCATATATGGGTTAAAACAGGCTTCTCGACAATGGTATCTTAAGTTTCACGAGGTGATGAGTAATTTTGATTTTAAAAAAAAATATAGTGGATCAATGTATATACTTGAAGGTCAGTGGGAGTAAATTTGTTATTCTTGTTTTGTATGATGATGATATACTACTTGCAAGTAATAACTTAGACATGTTGCATGAGACCAAACGTTTCCTTTTTGAAAATTTTAAAATGAAGGATCTCGGTGAAACCTCTTATGTTATAGGTATTGAAATTCATCGAGATAGGTCTCGCGGGATATTAGGATTGTCCCAAAGATCTTATATTGACAAAGTTCTTAATAAATACAACATACAAAATTGCTCCCCTACTGTCGCCCCTGTTGTTAAGGGTGACAAATTTGGCTCATATCAATGTCCTAAGAACAACCTTGAACGTGAACAAATGAATCTTATTCCATATACTTCTGTGGTTGGGAGTCTTATGTACGCTACTTACAGGGTACTAAGGATATTATGCTTACATTTAGAAAAACAGGTAACCTTGAAGTTGTTGGTTATTCTGATTCTGATTTTGTTAAGTGTAAAGACGAAAAAGAAATCTACACCAGGGTACATCTTTATGCTTTCAAGAGGCCCTATTTCGTGGAGAACTCATAAGCAGGAGTTAACTACCACTTCCACGATGGTGGCATAATATGTAGCTTGTTATAATGCTACTTGTCACGCCATATTATTAAGGAATCCTTTTTCAGGACTTAAGGTTGTAGATTCCATTTCAGGGCCATTGAAAGTATTTTGTGATAATAATTTTAATGTTAGTTTGTCCAACAGTACCATTTCGAGTGGTGCTGGATTATACCTCGACACTAAGTACTTATTTGTCAGGGAAAGAGTTGAAGATCAAAACGTTGTCATTAAGTATATTAGTACGGATGATATGTTAGCGGATCCACTTACGAAAGGCTTACCACCCAAGCTCTTTTTAGAGCATGTTGCCGGCATGGGTTTAACTGGTAGTCTTAATTAGTGAGTTATTTTATGTAAGACAATAATTTTGAGCTCGTTGTTTTGAACTTCACTTTATGTTTATGGTTTGCTATTCTCTTTATTGTGCACACTTGAGAACTTATGAGCAAACGGTACGGTAATGTTTTGGACCATATGAATGAGTTTATTCAATTACCACTTATGTAAACTCTATTCATACCTGTTATGCTTAATGTTAATCTTTGTTTTAATAAAAGTACTAATTGTGTAACTAATGGGGATCTTGTGTTAATAGTGACACAAAGATTGTATTAATTCGCATTGGTATTTTTTATTTGAACAAGATGTAGACATTAAATTAATACTTGGCCAAATTAATGATTGTAAGCGTTATGTTTTGTATATAAATAGTATATCGGCCAAGTGGGAGAATGTTAGAATATTTTATTCCTTATGTGGCATTTACTATTTATGTAATTATTGGGCTTACATATTGTATTAATTTAATAACTTTATTTATGGGTTTGGTAATTAATTATGTGGCCTATAAATAATATTTCTAATAGTATTTGGCATAATGGGCCCTAGGGTTTCATAATCTTGATGGACGATTTTGACCCTTAGTTATTATATAAATAAAACAGTTAGGGTTTGGTCCCAGTTATCGTCTCAAGAATTTTGTACACACCCATACATCCATCCTAAGATTGAGAGAGGCAATTGAAGACCTTCACCTTTAAGCGTAGCGGAAACGTATTACATACGAGATGACTTCTCTCAATTCATGTAAGTACTTATTATTATGATTATTGATTTTATTTTATTCTATGCAATAACACGTTCCTGTATAATTAATTCAACATCGATTTCTCACATTAAAATGACTAAACAGTTCGGGCTCGATTCGTACTTGTTCGACTAAAAGTTCGATTCGAGCTTGACTCGAAATATAAATGAGTCAAATATGAACAATTTTAAAAGTTCGATAATTTACTCGAACCTCTTCAAATTGTAATTTTCTATTGATACTCGGATCAAATTCGTTCAAAAAGTTTAAACTGCTCGGGCTCGATTCGAGATCTTGCTTGACTCGATAGCTAAACGAGCTTCAATCAAACCTTATTTTATACTCGATAAATTTTATAAACCAAATCTGAACAACTCAATACTCGGCTTGACTCGGTTCATTTACACCCCTTAATTGCATGACACTATGTCAAGAAACTTGGCAACTTCATAAAGGCTTGAGGTTTCATACGAATAATATCTCTAACGTTGTTATTTGTCATTATTTAATGAAGTATTTTTCTTGATGCACATATTGCCTTACTAGGTTTTTCTCCATATTTTTGACCGTTTAGCTTCCCTTTATATTCACCGAGCAACCAAAGCATTAAGACCATATATAATTGTTGCAACTTAAAATGATGAATTGTTATCATCATACGAATCTTCATCACCTCTTCTTCGATAGTCATCTATTATTTAAAATGAACAAATAACAAGTAGGTAAGAATATGCACATATACAACACAAGAAATTTGTAAATCTTTTTATTGCCTAGAAAAAGATTACTCGAGAAAACAAATATTTAATTAAGATTTATAAGGACTTAATAGATTAATTAAGCTAAAAATCATAGCTATCATCTACCTCCCAGCATTTGATCAAACAGCTTCTTTTGATTAAGATAGATCTGTGTTATCTAGTCAATATTAGCTTACTCCCTTGCCCAAATTTGATGTGCCTATTTAAAAACAGAACACAAAGAACCAAATCCAAATAGAACCACCACAACTTCATGACTCATCACAAAGGTGCATAGTGCAAACAAAAATCTAGTTTTCAATTATAAACCAAATAGTCTATCTTTAAACCTTAGTATCAGAAAATGACAGAATTTCATGTACATTATTTCAATTATTTGTATTTGAAAGCCATTATTTGAAGCTAGTTTGGTATGATATTGGTAAATGGCTTGGTCTATTCTTAGTAATTTTAATTAGAGTTGCAAAACTTGGAGGTTGAAGCAACTATTAGTTTCCTGGCTTTTTCTCTAGTAGGGGAAAAAAACCTCGGCCGGTTGGGGTGGGGGGGGGGGGAGAGTTGGGTTGCTGACGCTATTTCTTTGAACACTGTTACCCAACTACAAATATTATAAAGAACAATACAAATATTGGTAAATGGGGGAGATGGGTTTGGGTGGGGGGGGGGGTGTAGATGGGCTGCTGACACTTTCTTTCTAAAAGAAAAAAAGAAGCAAAACTGAAAAAACCTGAGTTAATCAAGGTATACTTTTACATCAATACCATTATCAATCAAGGATTGGACAACTGCTCTAATCTTCCCTTCAAACTTGTCCCTATCTCTTGGGGTGTAAGAAGCTGTGTAGACATCAGCTTCTCTAGCCCTGTCGGACAAAATCCGGCCAACAGCCAGGCATGCTGGGATATCTGATCGTGATTTTAGTGCAGCTTTAATGTCTTTGGAATTCGTACCAGCAACAGCAACCTGCTTGCTTGTTACTCTGTGGGTGATCGAGGCAGAAACAAAGCGCTTTGAAATGAACACATCTAGCGTAAATGGTTCCATATAAGCTACTGTGCGCTGTTTAAACGATACATGTTTGTTTAGATTCTTAGACTTTTTCTCTTTCTGGTAAGTGTATGGCCGACTATTGTTATCGTCAAGGAAATCCTCTACTCCAAAAAAGCTTCTTGGTGCGAAACGGGGCTACAAAAATTTGGAAAGAAAGAGTTAAGAACACACCTTACAAAGGTTTAGTTATTGAGCTATTGCAAATTTCAGATTTCCCTTTGGCAAAGGAAAAATATGCAGATCCTGCAAGAATTTTGTAATCAATTTACATTTATTTGACTTTGAATAGGATATTGAATCCAAAACTGAAAAGGCAATCTCAAGGTTTGTGAAGCTACCAAAGAAACCATTAAAATGTAATAACAAAGTAAAATTTTCAAACAATCTACCTTTAGATGAAAGAAAAAATTGACCCTCTAGACTTTTAGGGATATGAATTTTCAAATACTAAACAACCTTTTCACAGAAGGCCCTTAGCCTTCTGTACTAATACAAAATTTTTTTTGCCTTATTTTAGAGGGAATTACTATTAAACTTTGACGCCCTTATTGTTAAAGATGGCAAGTAAGAAATGTAAGGATGGCCTTAAGCAGAACGACTTGCAAGTCCAATCAATATCCTCGTCAACCAAGCACATGTTCACTCAATGTACCTTCAATTTGGTTTATGACAAAAACCGAATCTAATTTGCAAGCAAATCCTTGGTTAAGTTGATGGCAGGTTAGCCACAAGCTGGATGTAAGATGTGTGTGATTAACCTTCATCCATTACAACTGAGTTACGATATAGGTGTCTATGGATTAGGATGTGGTATATTCATTTGTTGTTATGGAACCCCTCAAGAAAGCTTAACAACTTGTAGCCAAAGAACTTTACTGGCTTTGAAGATGTAGTGTATACCAGTCTTGCAGATAATTAACAAAAAAACAAGCCAAAAATATCCAGCCATCAAACAAACCAGCACTGTTTAACAAAATGAGCCACTATAAACCAGACCATTCAAGCTTACACAACTATTAAGAAAGGCAATGATGACTCCTAGCATCTCCCTCAAGTAGATCCTCTTAAAGTTTGGAATATAACATTATCAACACATTTATTCCTTCAATGAAACTACAAACATCTTGAGCTACTTAAATGCAATAGTTAATCAGCACCTCAAAGCCTGACCATAAAAGCTAAACCATTTATCGGTTGGTCCAAAGAATCTACAAAACTGTTGCTTAACAGTTCCACTAACTACAATAACTCTTGGCGCAGATCATTTAAGATATCTGCCGGGGTTATATAATCAGCATCCTGAACGAAGTTATAAGCAAGCAGTTGATAAGACTTAAAGACTGGTCATGATCTTACCAAACTTTTCCTGTGTAAGGATGATAGGTTTTCTTATACACTAAATAAAACGAGGCTTTAAATCATTTTAACTTGAAATTTTAGCTTGCTGCTTCTTGCTTCTCTTGCAGTCTCCCTAGCTTTCATATATAGAAGAAATCACTTACGAGTATTGAAAAGGTCATCTGCTTTTTGACTAAATGTTTTTCTTTTAGGTAAGTGGTTGACTGATAGTTTCCTAGCAATATTTTCTCATTTAACTGTGAGCCTCTGACAGGAGAAGTGCTCTCTCCTGGTAAGTCTCTAAATTACCTAAACTAACCCAAATATAGCCTCCACTCCTAGACATTGTGCTGACCCAACTTCAATGCAGCTTGTGATTTGCTGATTTGGATAAACATTTTAGATTCCTGCTCCATTAGAAATTGTTTCTACATTGTTTATGTAGCTCAACTTCTTAATGTAATATTTAACCTTTTAGTAAGTCCAAAATTGCTACTGGCCCAAGTTAATCACAATTGAAGTAGTAGACAAAATTCCAAGGCATACCTGTCCACAGTGGAAACCACTTCTTAACACATACAAGGAAGGCCAATATTTATCACCTCCATGTGCACATAACTTGTGATACACTTGCTTCAACATAATTCCACAAACCTGATTCCTTTAAATGAAAAACAAAAATTCAGTAAGTCGGTACAAAAGAACGCAAGGCACAATTAATACTACCTCCATTCCAAAATTAGAAATACATTTTGAATTTTTCAGACAATTTGCAAGTACATTCAAAATTTGATAGGAATTTAATTGATTCTAGTACAAATTGTTATAGATATAGAAAAAATACTAGTAATTACCATATCCTTTTCATATGAATTTTGAATTTAAGACTTTGCAAATTGACTCCAAAAGTCAAAATATAACTCTAATTTTGGGACTAGAGGAAGTATGATTGTACTAATAAATATAAAAAAATCTCATCATTTGACATTGTATTAAACGAAGAGAATGCTACGAACAACCAAACATGATATTGATTAAGTAACATATAGAACAAAACACAAGAAAAACTACATTTCTTTCAAACATTACGTCGAACATCTAATATGCAATATCCAATACTGGGTTAAACAATTCCCCAAAACAATACTTTTTACATACTTGATACCCAACTAAATGAATCTTTCTGGTATATTAGTTGCACCCATAAAGAATTACCAAATGCAAACATTTAGATGACTCTACCTGCCTCAATTATTTATAATACTCCCTCTTTCTGGAGAAAAAAGTAAACATTTACAATAGACACTTTGTGGGTATTTAAGAGAGTGTTACCTCTTTCCTATGAAATAGCGAGAGAGAATGGAGGAGCTCTCGACGAACTCTGCGTATGTATTGGTACCCGAACGATATTACTAGCAGACTATCAATAATATAGGAAATTTGTAAACGGCGCAGTCCAAAAAAGACCCATAAGACTTTTGAGTAAATTTGGGTGCCAAAAAAATTTATTTATCGATGAATGATATGTATTGTAATAAATTTATGCCGAATTATAATTATGTCAAGTTTATAGTTTATTAATACATGAAATTAATAAGAATTATAGAAGGTCTCCACTTATTACACATTTCTCCAAAAAAGTAATGACTAACATTTATCCACGTAATTGACAATCATAAAATCAATATAAACATTCGCAATATATATCATTTTACTTTATTTATTGATTATGTTTTAAGTTTTACTTAATTTGTTTGCTTTATACTGAATTTTAAGAATCAAATTGATTTTATAATAGCGTCTCTGTTTCATAATATATTATCATTATTATTAATTTCTAAAAGAAAATTTAAAATATTTTTAAGTTTAAATTTAATAAGAGTCATTGAAAATTATAAAATTATAAATTTTATAATTAGTAGTATTTTTGGAGATAATTTACCACATTAATCATTGTATTATAAACTAAATGAATTTATATTAATTGTTGAGTTTGAATATATTTTAAATTGACTTCGATAAATCAATAATAATCTTATATTTTGAAATAGATAAAGTACTTGAAATAAGGTTTACGGTAGCTAGACCTAAATAAAAGAAGATTGTGATATAACAAATAAGAATTCCCAACTAGAACAAAGCTTTCTTCATGCAATCCCAAATTTAGGAAAAAAGACTACTTGCTATATAACATTGTTTTGTAGCCCATCTGGTTTTAGTTCTTTATGAACTAGCAGGTGTATGTGGCAGAATAATATATTGAACTTTTCAAATCGATGGACATCAGTGTTGAGATTGAAATCTAAACTTGCAGTAATACTAAAATCAACAATACCCAATTGATTATAACAGTAGTAGACAAAATCATGGCAGATGAATCATTGACTGAGTGGTGGATCACCATAGCATCAATTTATAGACTTAAATTAGACCATCTTTCTCACTGTAAGGTGACAGGTGACAAGAATTCTTTGTATCACCTGTTTTGTCCTGCCAGCCTTACTTGACATCATGCTAAACTGGCATTTCTTTTGATTATATGTAAAAGGGTGCTTTTTTTTGTCATAATGTTTTGTAGCTTCTATATTATTACCATGTAGATTCAATTAATGGCTTTCAAATACAAATAATTTCATCATTCATACCAATAGCAAAAGACTTGCTCCAAATAATTGCTTTCAAATATAAACCAAAATGGGTTTCATTCAAATGTTCAATTGAGTGATTAGTATACAAAAAAATGAAAAAATCAGTCGGGCATTTTTTCAAACACTTAGTGTTCAATTTTCGAGGAGCTATAATCTCACCACTGCTGAAAGTTATGTAAAGCTAGACAATACATATAAACACGCATATATGAAAATAAAAGGGAAAAAATTAAAAAGAAAATTGAAAAAAAAGTGACTGGTTTTCCGTGACATGAGAGAGAACTGAGAAAAAATGGGATAAAACTGAATTACAACACCCAACCCTAATTTTTTAATCGAATTATTGCGCTTTTTCAGCTTCATGACTCATCAAATCAACGGATGAATTTTATGTAGAGAAGAAAAGATGATTAACATAATCTGAGTATTATCAATTTGCAAAAATTAGGGTACATGTTTTGGAATCTTACAGATATTTCAACACAAAGAAGCCGATCGGAAAAATTGATGGCGGACAAGAAAACCACAGCGGCGGCGGAAGCCGAACTCCGCGAGCTAGCGCTGAACTCGGCAGTGTAGAGAGAAAAATTTCAGCAAAAGGTAGAGACTGAAAATGAGAGTTCCAAATAAGGCGAGCGAGTCGGATTAAATCAAATTAATTATTATTATTTTGTTTTATTTTAATTGTGATTTGATGTTCGTAAAGTTTAATAATAAATATATATTTTTTATTTTTAAATAAATTAATAAATTCAATTTATAATTATATTTATAATAAAATTAATTATTATGTGACTTGAATTCTTAAATTTAAAATATTTTTTAAATACAATTTAAATTTAAATATAAATTTAAGGGAGTCGAATTCGAATAACTTTTACTTAGATAAGTGATTTATATATTTTCAAAATATAAGAGCAACTTCAGCAGCATAATCCTAGACTATATTTAGTCTAGGATTTATCTTCGAGCAGATAGACTAAATATAGTCTGTGACTATATTTGAAACACCAACAAGACTAAATCTAGAAATTTGATAGTCCATGAATTATAATTTTAATTATATTTAAATAGGAGAGTGGAAGGAAATTGGAATTTTTTGAATTCATAGATTATTTTAATCTTTTTATATTATAATCCAAGGGATAGTCCACTTGCTAGAAAGATAGAAGACTAAAAAATATTTACTCATGTCATATGGACTAAACAGTGAGGGCAAAATTATCATATTATTTATTTTATAAAAGTTATTTTTGATAATATAAAATATCAATCCGGATCAAATCCTCTCTTATTTCTCTCATCCGAAAATCGAAAGGAACGAACCCTATCCTCCCTCATTCGGAAAAAATCTACGAGCAACGAAACCAAATCTGAAACCGTGGGACCCGAATCAATTATTCCAAAACACGCCCTGATCGTGACCGTCTTCCCTCATCCGATTCTCTCTCATTTTCTTCCAAAACAAGCCCTAAACCTGGTATGTCTCCAATTTTTTAACTTTTGTGTGAAATCAGTTCTTTTTTTGGGTATTCTAGTTACTAAAAAATATAAAACTATAACCATCATGTGTGGAATCCTTTCAGTTTTGGGTTGCTCTGATGATTCTCAGGCCAAAAGGGTTCGCGTTCTTGAAAAAAATTCACGCAGGTACTTTATTTTTTTATTTATTGCCAATATTAATTCAGCCAACATTTCACAATTAGGTAATATTATGGGTAAAACATGAAAATTTTCGTTTCTGTCAGACCCTTTTCTTTGTTTTTATCTTGTGTTATTTTTGTTCAAGTATGTTATAGTGACTTAATAAAATATGAAACCGTTGTAATTGACTCAATTTATATGTTATGAGAGAGAAATTTTTTTATATCAAAGTCTGATATTGATAATATGGTGGATGTTATTCTTTTTACCTTTTTGGGAATGTAATCAGCTAATCTTGAGGGATTATGTCTCCAATATTTAAACTTTTGTTCTTCTGTGAAATATCTGTGATTTACAGTCATGTTCTTCTTCTTATTCCCTGCAAACTTCAATATTAGGTACTTGATTGCTTATCTCCTTTTATGGAAGTTGAATGACAAAGTATTACTTATTTCTCCAAATTTTGAAGGAACAAAAGTTGTTCAATACTTAAAATCTGGTACGTCTCCTAACTCTAAAGTGTAAATAACTGTAGTCTAGCTCTCTGTTTCTCTTAAGCAAGTATTCATGTTGATAACTTTCTGATAGACCCATGATGTTGAGGATGAGTTTGAGAAAAGATTTAAAGTTTAAATATTGGTTAACAGTTTCACTTATATTCTGTATTGAGTGTGGACTTAATCATTCTTTTAAATTTATTCTCAGGGAACTGTTGTTTATTATGGATGCCATGAACCATGAAATAGATAGTTGTGGAGATAATGCAGAAATGAATTTAGACTGCATTTACAATTTTGAAATGGAGATGGAGAGGGATGACTTGATTGAAGAGGGGTTGGATGTGAACAATGTTAAAACTGTTGTCTACTATCCTCAAGTAGCCGATGAGTTTACGCCTAAGCTAGGTCAAGAATTTCAAACATTAAACGACGTTCACACTTTTTACAATACGTATGCAGTGCATGCTGGTTTTAGTGTGCGAAAGCATACTGAGAAAAAAAAGGAGGGAAGCGGTGAGATTTGTAGGAAGGAGTATGTGTGTTATAAGCAAGGAAAGAGCAAACTAGTAGCCAATGTGGATGCAAAAAGAAAACGTGGATCTATCAAAGAAGGTTGTAGTGCAAGAATTGTGGTAGTTAAAAGAAATGACTTGTACGTAGTTACCATAACTGAAGAGGGCCATTGTCACCCATTGTCAATCCCATATAAGAGACATCTTTTACGATCGCACAGTAATGTTTCAGCTACCCAAAAATGTTTTAGTCAACAACTTGGCATGGTGAATATACCACAATGCCAACAATGCAACTTTATTGCAGTGCAGGCGGGAGGGATTGAAAATATTGGTTGCACGGAACGAGATTTGTATAACTTTGAAAAAGACAATCGTAATGAGCTGAAGGGACAAGATAGCGATATGTTGAATGAGTACTTGAAGTTGGAACAACAGAAGAATCCTTCGTTCACTTTTACAATTGACACAGACGATGAAAAAAGGATTACTCGTTGTTTTTGGGCTGATGCAACTTCTAGACGGGCTTATAGATTTTACGGCGATGTTGTCATTTTTGATACCACGTACAACACTAATCGTTACGGAATGATATTTGCACCACTAATGGGGGTTAATAACCATGGTCAAACTATTGTATTTGGTTGTGCTTTCTTAAGTGATAAGACCATAGATACTTTTGTTTGGCTTTTCAAGTATTTTTTGGATGCAATGCCAGGTGATGCACCTAAGATAATTATCACTGATCAGGATCCGGCTATGACAAATGCCATTTCACATATCCTTCCTAAGACATTTCATAGGTATTGTAGTTGGCACATTTTGACCAAATTTTCAGAGAAGATTGACTCGGCAAAATTCGGTGATTATTATAAAGAGTTTTCAGATTGCATTTGGAATTCAGAGACTGTGGAAAAGTTTGACTCTACTTGGGTGGAATTGTTGGAGAAAAGTGGGTTGATTACTAATAAATGGCTACAATCAATGTATGACATCCGTTGTAAATGGGTACCCGCACATGTGAATCATGTTTTCTCAGCTGGCATGTCAAGTAGCCAACGAGCGGAGAGTTGTCATGCATTTTTCAAAAGATTTGTTTCTAAAGGAATTTCATTAGTGGATTTTATGATTCAATTTGGTCGGAGCCTTCAACATCAACGACATGTAGAGTTGGAATCAGATAACAAAGATTTGATTGAGAGACCGAAAATGAAAATTGCCAATCACTTCTTAAGTCAAATGGTTGACATTTATACATACTCGATGTATTATAAATTTGAAGATGAGTTGTGTGAGTCTTTGAATTACAAATATGAACTTATGAAGGAGGATGTCAACTACCATGTATATAAGATTTGCCGAAGGAATGTCAACAAGTGTAATGTAAGAGAAATTCATTATGACAAATCTTGGGATTATGCAACATGCACTTGCAAAAAATTTGAGAGTTTGGGAATCCTATGTCGGCATATACTAGCTTACTTGAATAAGTATCATGATCTTGACAGGTTGCCTACAAAATACATTTTAAAGAGGTGGACAAAGACAGCAAAATCAAGTCATGTAATTGATGATAATGGTGTGATGATAAAGGATGACAAGTCATACTTACTCTTGCGGAGTAAATTGATTCAACGTTCTTTAGATTTGATTGATAGTGCTCTCACAAATGAAGAAGCCACAAATGTATTAAAAGAATATCTAGATAATGGATATGAGAAGATTAAGCAAATTATTGGAAAGACTGATTCCGAAAGAAACAAGGAAATGGAGTGTGGTGGAATTAGTGTATCAATGTCAGTTAACATGACTTCTACTTATGAACATAGTTATATTGAGTCAAACCACGTGCGAGCAAAAGGGTGTGGTAAAAGGCTGAAGGGTGACAAAGAAATGGCTTTGGGGAAAGTAAAAAGTGTCAAGAGTAGACGTTGTCATGCATGTGGTTTAGTTGGTGCGACACTCGATAAAAGAAACTGTTCGAAGCTTAATAATCTGTAAACAAGTTTGTGTATTTTGACTTTGCTATTTGTTTAAAATTGACTTTGGTATTTGTTTAAATTTGACTTTGTTATTTGTTTACATGTAGAATTGGAGTATCAAATGATGATGCTACTCAGTATCCAAGTGTAGATAATGATGATATTGATTCACCCCCAGGTGCAACTGAGATTGCTATGTGAATTATTAAATCTAAATTATGAGGTAATTCTGCATACTCATTTGTTTAAACTGGATATTTATCTTTTTTTTGGTTCTTCACTGCAATATTTTTAAACTATGTAGAGTATAGTCACTGTATTTAGAAAATCTGAATAGAATGGACAAAAGAGGTCACCTAGATTGTGACGGTGAGAAAATTTTGTTTTAGGCACATAAATCAGAGACTTGAACCAATGCACATATTCCATCTGTCTGCAATGCTTTACATTTGTTGGATTTTCATGCCTCAGAAGTTCTCATGATGGTTAATATTTGTATTATATGTCCTTCCCTTGTCCAGCAACTGGATCTTTCAGGTTGTCCACAGATGAAACCAGCAATTACTTTTCAATCAACCATGAAGGCCTTCATGGAGAAAAATATCAGGCTCAATGGGGGTTACCACTAATCATTACTTTTGAAGCAGTACAGGAGGTGGATATTTCCTGTTGTCCAATGCTAAACCTTGAGGCTGCCATTGAGTGCTTCTGCAAGTCGTTTCCTTCATTAAGAATATTGAAGACAGTTGTCCAATGAAAGCTTATTTTTTAAACTTCAGTACAAAAAAATTGAGCCAGCTGGTTCAGAGATGCCCATTGCTCTGTGACATTGACTCAACTGTGGATGTCAGCCCAGTTATATTAACACAAGTGTCAATTTTATCAGAGTATCCAGCTATTGTTTGTGTAATGACAACATGTTAGGCTGTTCTAATTGCTTTTGGACCTGTATGTGCTGGGAGAAACTTTGATTTTGTTTAACTTTCTATATTTATGTTTGTGTAATGACTACAAGCGTTTAAGATATCTGAAGTGTATCTCAAGGTATAGTTAGTGGTTGAAATTGTGGTAAATGGATATGTTTTTTTTTCTTTTTAATTTTTATAGGTATTGTCTTATGTAACATACTTAATTTCCTTTCTTCCATGTATATTACTCCATGTATAGAACTAACTAGATATTCAGTACACATTGTGTTAATGGGCGAAGGTTTTCTTTTTTTCTTCTTTAAACCAAAAAAATTTATAGAAGTTGTGGAGTATAAAGGAGTTGAGCCAAAACTTTGGATTTTAAGTTCTGCTCTTTTAAAGAAACGAGGTAAATTCAAACCTCAAAAATATAATGAAGCTTGAAATATCAGTTTATGTTTCTCCCTCCGTTGTGTTACTAGAGGTCGCACTTCACAAGGATTGTGATAATACACTCCCTACTGTTTTTGGATGACCTATAAAACACTACTGATTTCTAGAGGTGGCAATGAATCAAGTCTATCAATAGACAATTGGTCACATAATCTTTCCATTTACAAGAAAGTAAGCAAATAAAAAATTTAATTGGCCAATGAATCTACTGTTTCTCTTCTTTGAAAATTTCAAAACAAAAGTTTTGGATGCATTTCAGAAGAAAGCAAAATAAATGCCAAAGTTCAAGTTTAATTTGAATAATTCTTTATATCAGATACATGAACAATAAATTTATTTGGAAATACAGTTAAATGCTGCTATACGCAATCAATATTTACTCCATCTTAAGGTTACAACAAACTATAGTAGAAGTTTAATCAATCCAAATTACAATATTTACTCCATTTACAATAACAAGAACAAACTAGTGTTGCAAAAATTTTTATTCTTTCGCATTTTACCTATTGCATGCATTTTCTCCATTTCTTGCTCCATTTGGACATCATAAAAACCTTCTTCTGGGGTTTGAATCGGTCCACGCTTGTTTAAGTTGAGGTCGCCTCTCACAATTACAATGTGCGTTCATAGCTGCTCAAACGAAATGTATTCAAACACGAATAGAGTGAGAAAGTCTTTCTCAAACACGAATAGAGTTAATGATATATGAAATGCTATACATTAGCACCACTTTGTTGCAAGTCGAATTAGGTTACATACACTGGCGGAACCAGGGGGGGCACCTGCCCCCGGTAGACTGCTGGCTACAATACTATTTGGGCTAAGCAGTAGAATGATAGTTAAGGTTTGGAGAGAAAAAAATGGTATTTACATACATTTTATATCTTTTCTGTAATTTTTTTCTTATAGGTCCTACATCTCAATGCGAGTGAGAAATATAAATTTGAATTGTCTAAATAATGACAAAATGTTTGCAAATAAAAATCATAAAGAGGCGATTTTGTTTTGTTCAATATAAAATTATTATGAACTTTTTAAAATCAAATTAAGATATTTTTAAACTCTAAATTAATATAATTTTTTTAATTTTAAAAATTCTGAGGCACATGCTCTCAATAGTCAAAATCAATTAAAAGTCGCATGAAAACACAATTTCTTTCTTATTTGATGCATTAGAAACTCCAAATTAACCTTTAATTAATATGTAATCAAGAAATCTTTGTGAAGAGATTCAATCAAATATGCTCATTTCTATATTCCCACAATTTTTACGAACACATTAAATTATTATATTTTTCCAACAATTGAAAACGAGCAAATTTTGAGACGTTTTCAAACTATACAGACTCGCATGATACAGTTACCTACTCTTATTCGTACAACCAAATAAACATTTCAAGTGTCAATAAATAAATTTTTTTTACTCATATATTTTGACCCCCCTATGAAAACCTTCTGGTTCCGCCACTGGTTACATAAAAGGACAGTAATCTAGGCACTACAAACTGTAATCCCCAAGAGTCAATTGGCCAAATAGTGTTAAAGTAACGAAGAAATATGAAAAAATAGTGTTAAAGTAACGAAGAAATATGAAAAATCCCCAAGAGCTTCAAGTACATCAATTCGGATTGAGTTTAACTTTTTATCAAATGACAAATCAATAACCTTGAAAGGGCTTACCATAATATCCTTTTCAAAGATGAGTCAATTTTATAGAAGCACTAAGATGCAAACAATGACTCTAAATAATACAATTTGGCCATTTTGGAATTGACCCAAAAATATCCTTCAACTTCTAAACACGAGCCAAAACTAAACATTTTGAAACAGCCAACTTTTCCCAAAAAGGGAAGCCCAAATATTTCTTAAACATGTTAATATGTTTATAGGAATCAAATGCACCAAAACAACTGAAACCCATAGCTTCAAATACCCTCATTTGAAGAACCCACCAGCTAAAAAACTTAGTCCGAAACTCGAATCACCCGAAAACTTCAATTTTCAATAGCTAAGCAAACATTCAATCACAACAAATAAATTTCTTTATGTAAATATACGTAGAAATTAAAATGAAAACCCACAACCCAAACCTTAATAAATCAAAGTTTTAGAGTCCGAAATGAAAAAAGAAATCGAACCTTAATAGCTTATCTGGGGTTGCTTGAAATGATTCGGGTCAGTTGCAGGGGAAGAAATCGAACACAGCTTCGTTCTTTCGACCGAATGGGATGAGGGAAAGGGGTTCGCTTTGTCTGAATGAGAGAGAAATAAGAGGGGCGTGCACCGAATTTGGGGCTTCGCTACTTTCGCCAGAGATTTGTGGCTTGCACCGAATTTGGGGCTTCGCCACATTCGCCCTAGATTTGTCTGAAAAAGGGAGAAAAGGGGTCGACCATGGCTATGAGCTCACAGAACTCCTTCGCCCCTTTCGACCTAGATAAACAGCGTGAATTTTTTCAAGAACGCGAACCCTTTTGCCTGAGAATCATCAGAGCAACCCAAAACTCAAAGGATTCCACACATAATGGTTATAGTTTTATTTTTTTAGCAACTAGAATACCCAAAAAAAGAACTGCTTTCACACGAAAGTTTAAAAATTGGAGAAGAAAATGAGAGAGAATCAGGGCTTGTTTTGGAAGAGAATGTGTTATGTGTAAGTGAGGAGAGATAAACTAATAAGATGGGGGTTTTATAAGTAAGTTGGGTATGCACAATCAGGGTTAAGCCCTTATCCGGATTGTATAAAATATATTACTTTCCCTTCTTCCAAATCCACTTATGAGTAGAAAATTGAGCCAAAAATTAAATCCATTTTACCTCCAAATCCTAAAAAAAACTTACTTAAAAATTTTAATTATTTTCTCTTCCCTTCGCCTCAAATAAAAACTTAAAAAGACAGACAGTATAATTAAGAGTGTGTTAGCTTTTGTGGGCAGATTAATTAATACTTTCAAGTAATGTATATGGCAATCCCAGGGTTAAATTTGTTATTTATTTATGTGTTACAGTAGACTGAAGGAATTTTGCAAACTTTAAATGGCAAATTATGAAAAATCCTTATCAGCCAAAAGAAAGTGGTTTAATGAAGAAGATAAAGATTATTGTGGTCAACTAATAATTAATATTAAGCTGGAAGAATAAATAAATAAATAAAGAAATTCAGAGTAAGTAATCAAGGGTAACTGAAAATTGAAAAAGGAAAAGAATGCAACTTTCACATTGATGTCATGTCCTCTAGTAACAATAGTTGAGAGAACATCAGTTAGTCTCCAATACCTGCAAATGAAGGCAGTTGCTATTGCTAGTGCAAAAAAAATAAAATAAAAATTGCATTTAGTACCAACCAACCACCTTAAAAATATTGATGAACAAGCATAACATCATATAACCAGTTGACAGGAGATGAATTACACACCTATATGAATTGCTAAGTTGTAGGCATTTCTCACTTAATATTTACATTGGGGGAGGAAAAAACACTACCACTAATTATCTGTCGGTCGGAGGGGTTGCATAATACTGCCCTCCTTATCTTCCAACCTACTACTCCTGTGTCACCCACTCCCTACACTACTGAGATTAAGAAGAGGCAAAAATCCAAGTGGACCTCGAAAACAAAAATTTCATCGACTTTCCAGCTCGACAGAAATCATGATTGCCAGAAAACCTCAAAGTCAGTACTGTACAAGGATCGATCTTGAATCTCCAAATTTGCTACATGCCAATTTAAAAGCTGGGATTGGATAAATTTACAAAGAACAAGTGCAACAGGAAACATCCACCATTCATTTTCATCCCTGCAACCAACAATAACAGTAGAAGAACAGAAGGTTGAGAATATTGTTCATGTGCACAATTTGCCAAAACCCTAAATAGACACATTTAGTTAGGAAGCCCAAAAATCATCTTACATGCTCCATGCTTGAACATTAGGTGCTTTTTTACTTGACTGGGTGCTATAGTGATAATATCCACAAATAAATGCAACCGCCTGACATTGTACAAATCCACATATCAATACATATATAGTAAAAAAGTGTAGAGGCTGCAATTTTTTTGAATCTCACTACTTAAAGCCCAATAAGCAGTGGCGAAGAAAAGTCAAAAAAAAAATGTTCAAATCACCAAGGGTAAGTTAGTGGATGGACATAAACGACTTACCACATTAATCAAGGATGTGATATTCCACAAAGCATAGACACGTGCAAGCCCCGCAGAGTGCCTGGGTCCATGACTAAATAAAGCATTGATTCCAGCAGGGAACGGAAGTAAAATCCCAAGGGGTAAAATAAACAAAACCAGAAAATCATCTGCCAATGAGATCGAATACAACTGGAGCAAAGTAAGCAAAACTAAACTAAAATCTCCTAGGAGTAGCATTGAGATGATCAAACCAACAAGATCCTGCATCAAATCAAATAAAAAAGTTACAAAATAGACCATGAATTTACACCCAAGAAAAGCTAAGCACCTAGATACTGTTTGCCTTTCATATATTTTAGTATCACACCCCCAAAGAGAGAGAGAGAGCTACCTGATGGCCAACAGGTTTAGTGTTATGAATTATGAAAGAAAGTGGGAATAATATTTCTCTCTTCTCCTTGAGCATACTTATGCTATTAGCATCTACAACTCCACCTCCACCATAAATCTTCTTCGGTCTCGCACTATTTTCATTGCCTCTGAGAGTTTGGATCAAGGGTGTCTCTTCTTTCAGATGTATATATGGATTCTCTCTATGAATATCACTAGCACTGGCAGCCAGAAGAGAGGGAGAGTCAATTCAGTGGTAGATCAACAATGGTTCAAAGAAAAATAGATCAACAAACAAATCGATGCCAATAACAAAAGTTAACGTTAAGTACAGCCAAGGGACCCAAGACTCAAGTCAGCAGTCAATCAACTAGAGGCAAATGTGTGTGAGTGGAGTGCAGTTGCTCCTGAACAGTCACATAGAGGTTCCACCAGAATGACCTATCATTTATTCACTTTCTACTCTAAAAACAAGTAAATATGTGTCTACACTTTTTGCACCCAAGTCCCAACTACCACTCAACATCCTGCACCTCTCCTCCCATAACTCATGCACACTTTTGTGCCTACAAAACAAAACATACTAGGAGAACACCAGTGCCCAATGCGGTTGGCAAAGGCTAACTAGCTGTGGAGGAATTGGGACTCTCCCAAGTCCCAAGCCCCAAGCCCCATCATCACTGTGGCTACTCAGTTAAATCCTTCTCAATGAAAAAGGTAAACTATGCTTATCCAATCTAGTCAATTAACATTCTAGTCTGTACTACGCACTTGACTGGTCCAACAGTCATAAAGTAAACTGAAGAACAATTAAACAAGAAACTAAATACTTTTTCCTTTTTACTTTAAAGATGACAGGGACATTATACAATATACATGCAATATATATATATACACACGCGCGTACACACACTTGTATTACACAAAAATAATGTATGCTTTGATGTCATAGAAACATAATTTTGAATGCATGCGCACTCAAAATGATAAATTATTACCGCGAGTGTTGTTGATTTGGTTTTACGTGCTCAGCACTTTCCAAGGGTATACACTCAGCTTCTTCTTGCGCAGCATATACCAGAAGTCCATACTGATAATAGCCCCCTCTTGTAGCTTGAAACCAACCAAGATCAACACACATACCATAGGCCCTTAATGCAGGATTGGCATAGGAGTCGAGCCATCTCAGAACAGGTCGGAATGTTTTTCTAAGGAAACCCCGACGTACCAAACGCAACTGTGCATTCAAACCAGCCACAAACCGATACCAAGTGGTAGGCGGAACAGACTGCCAAAGAGGCAAAGACAAAGTGGAACGATACAATATAAATCAAACCATGTGTAAGAAGTGTTTTGTCAACACATGGCTTTGGTGTTACCTAAACAAAAGAGTAAGTTTCACATTAACAAGAATCAAACCTGGCTCATGAGACTAGTGATGATATTATCACTATGAAGTGAGAAAGGGGCCATGTAACTTGCATCACCTCCAAACAGCAAAGACAATGGAAATCTTTGATCAAGGCGAGGAGGAAGATCTAATCTCTTTTCATCACCACCAAGAAAAAAATCCACATATGCTAGCATTAGATCAGAGGTTGCAGCTACCTACAATATTACAATAAACAATGGTAAGCTGCAGCACTTGTAAATTCATTAGCACTGGTGTCACCCAAAAAAAGAAAAAAACACATCGATTTTTTATACTGTCCTCAAAATAATGACTGAAGTTAAAGAATAAAATAAATTGTCCTCAAAAGAAAGGTTAAACTAAGTTATAAAGTTTGTGAACTGCATGTAAAAGTACTTTCTCTCATTAAAATAATTAGATACAGATTTAATTTTTTTGCATCAATATTAGAGAGTGTTAAGTTTCTTAATTTGCACAAAAAATGTACTTGAGCCATTCAAGTATAAATAACTATATCTAATAGAATATGCACTGAAAAAGTTTATACATAGTTGAGATAGTCCATACAATAAGAAGTATAAAGTATCAATACCAAATTTTAGAAATTAATTCTTGCATCAAAATAGTTAATCAATGGAACAGCCTAATCCCTCAGTGTTGCAGCTGGACATGGAAAAATTGCTTTAGCTCAGAGATACTGCTCAATAACTTATAAAATGGAGGGTAGACAATAAAGATATATGGGCCATCCTGATGATTAGTGTTCTTGATTTTCAACGTGGGACTCAATTCCTAATAAGCTCCCTAATTTTCCTTGGTACAAGGTCGGTTTGTTTAAACTGTATATTTGAACATGATTTCATACAGTGACGAGCTATAAAAATAGGTTTAACGAAAAAACTTTGCAAATGGGGGAACATGTGTGATGTAATTCTGCAACAGAAGACAGAAGCCAATTTTTTCTTAGTTGTCCACTCTCCGCTAAAATTTGGTAGCAGGTTAGACTAAAATGTAACCTTGTGAATTCCCCCACGAAGTGGAGTGAACTAATTTAGTAGATGAGAGAGACATTTAAAGGGGTTCCTTCAGGAGCTGCATGACTAAAACTGCTTTGATTGCTTGACATATTTATTAATCATAAATGTTTCTTAAGCACCAACATTAGTCAAAATTTAGCTAAAACTAACCTTCAGCCCTTCATAAAGAGCACGTGAGCGACACGAGCGTAAGCAAGCATGGTCATATTCTGATCGGACAAATTCACGGAGTCTTTGCAACTTCATTCTACGCCGCCATTGTTGCCATGAACATGCTAGAGGATATGCCAGAATACAAAGAATACTATATATTGATCCCTCCCACCATTGATAAGTGGATATAGCATTTATCTCATCCACAAATCTATTGAATGCACCCTCATATCTGCCAAGTTCAGTCTAATCTATTACTAAGAGATTTAATGCAATTTTAAAAATATATTTACAAGAAGACAAGACAAGACAGACGCATATGAAATGACTTTTTTTAAATAATAAACATAAGACGCATGTAGACACGCCTATTACTTGCATTTTTAATAAACAACATAAGTGCCACCATAGAGAAGAAAGCCGGAATTTGAAAGGGGCGGGATGGAGGTGGGGGTTGCTTACACAATTTCTTTTATCTGCTCTGGAGGTGTATGAGGAAGATGCCAAGGTTCACTGAATGTATTGGGACCCATAAAGTACATTCTATGAACATGGCCTTGTGACTCCTCAACTCTGTTTGTTTCCAAAACCTAAAAAAGAAAGTACCAACCCACATTCAGGAAAAAGCAATAAGGGAAAAAAAGAAGACTTGAATCAAATATAGATACGCATAATATCTTCTTTTTGTGATAATTAGCATGAAAAGAAATTTTGATAATGATAAACGGAAGAATAACCTCATTTAGTGACTCCAAAAAAGGGAATGAGTGATCTATTTGTGAGCCCTGATGTGGGGGGGCAGGGCCCGGTAATTCATCAGCACCAACAAATTTCATTCGAGCAACACTGAGCACCAGAGCTAAGAGCACAAGGAGACCCAAAAGAATGAGACAAAACAACCAAGGCCCACCGAATGTGTATATCAACTCTTCGAGAGCTGTGTAACAATGTGGCATGTGATATCTGTCTGAAATGCATTTGTAAGGACAAGGTGTTTCAGAAATTCCACCTGTTACAAGGACAAGGTAATTTTCAAAGATTGTACCAATAAGAGAGAATCATACAGCATGCAACATTGGGAACAACTGAGTCAACTGACAAGAAATGAGTATTCCCTAAAAGACGAACAAAATGAAATTTAGAGCCAAATACTTTACAGGACTAAGTAGCAACTAACAAATCCTCTGAAGAACTGACAGGAAAGGGTACTCCCTAATAGACAAACAAAACAAAATTAGAGAAATATTTTACAGACACAGTAGCAACTAACAAATCCTATGTACCTATTACAACATGCCAAAGCAGTAATATCATCTAAGAAAGCAGTAGATGATGTAGATAGTACTATATATTCCCAGTGTGATTAATTTATTTTTGAAGAGGTAAACTATGCATTGACAGTACAGTAACTCTTAAAAGAATCATGTTCACCACTAAGTTACAGATACCTCGAACTGCGATGTAAAAGGCACGCCGGGGAAGATCATAAGATGGGCACAAATAACAAAGGGCTCTATCAGATCCTGTTACATTTTTATAAGTGCCAGCTGGACATTCCTGTTGAAAGACGGGCAATACATATAAATTGATTATATAATTTACAACAATTTGAGCTGGAAGCAGTTGCTCTAGTTAAAATTCAATTAATTTCCGAACTACGATAAATTACCGAAAAAGGGAAGTTGGTAGTGGCTAATGGGTAATAAACGGTATTTATGAAACCAAAAGGAAGAATATTTCCTAAATAAATTTGATCAGAATGTGTACCTCACAGAATGTCCCATAAAGGCCTTTCGGACAAGCTTTTCCGGTGACCGTTCCATTTTCCCCAGCGCCCCCCTGCTTCCCTCCCAGGCCTCCCCTATAGTAGTGAAGATCGAATCATTATTGCCAAGAAAAACAAAAAATAGAAACACTAGTTAACATCTAAAATTACTACAAAGACCAGAACTTCTATAATAATCCATGACAAGTTATGGCTCTTAAAGGAAGAGATATTGTGTCTCCTCATCAATAGACCTGACTGAACGATTCTAGAGCCAGCCTTTTGGAAACCAGTGGATGGGATAATCTTAGAGAAAATTTGCATTATTTGGAAATGTAACTAGATTCCAAAGTCCAAACTAGTATATAATATCTAATATGAACTGATCAAAACATTGGGTTTTATGGCAGATTAGTTTGTTATTGACGTAAAAAAAAACAGTGCTTAGCATGTCATAGTTATCATAATGTGCAACAAAATATTCAGCACCTTTATTTGCTCAAGGATTCAGCTTAGTAGTAGAATGTAAAGATACAAATAAATGAATGAAAGATATGTAGGTACTGAGCATAACACGTATCCAAACGAAAAAAGAAGAAAAATGACAGAGTGAAACCAAGGTTTCTGTTGAGTCTAATTTGAATAAAGGTTGAAGAGAAGACCCAATTTACAAGACTAGTGCTCAGGCAGCCTAGCGCAGGAGGCGCTGTGTACCTCAGCTTAATTACATTTTCATAGCAACATTAAAGTGTTCTTAAGTTTCTGAGACCAACAAACTACTTCTCTCTTGGCATGAGGCACATAACTTGTATATGTTCAATAGTCAAGAGACTCAATACACAAGTCAAAGTTATATAATTTTTTTTCACTACTAGAACACATACTCTTGCACACAGGGACACAAAATTAAAACTATATACAACCAAATTCTTCTTAGGAACTCTCTTTTCTTATGTTTATTAGCATGAAGTCATGAACATACACTTTTCCCACAATCTTAGCTGAAGTAAATTCTAGATTCATTTTAAACACTAATCACTTATTTTCTATAGGAAAACATAACTCCCCCTGATAAATAATTTCCACAATAATCACTTCGGA
Source organism: Panax notoginseng (assembly GCA_016801055.1). Classification (NCBI taxonomy): domain Eukaryota; kingdom Viridiplantae; phylum Streptophyta; class Magnoliopsida; order Apiales; family Araliaceae; genus Panax; species Panax notoginseng. The sequence goes on along the minus strand of CM029020.1, from coordinate 27,092,296 downwards.
TCTCCAGATATGATTCCAACCACCAAAACTTAGATAAGAAAGAGCACAGTGCAGTTTACTCTTTTATGGTTCCTCTATGACCATCTGCAGCAAAGGGCCTATTGTTTAAGATAAAAAACATTAAGTCGCAAAACTCCCAAATCACCACTCATTCATTACCATGGTCGACAAGTGGTTCCCCTTCCAGCATGAATACATAAAGGAAAAAATAAATTACTAAGACGGTAAGGTACTTTCCTCTAATGTTGAAAGCTTGGTCACAAATCCGCAATATTTAGTTGCATCACATCTTGGTGGGGAGACTTAACTCGTAAATTTCTGTAGATTTATTTTTTTTACTAATGTGTAGCCTTCTTTTGTGTGTTCCAATTATGTGGCTACTCTATGCGGGTTAAAATGTCCAAAGATACCAAATTATTAGTGAGGGGTCTTGAAGAACCCAAAGGATGTGTGACAAACGTTTTCACTGTCTAGTTGCTAAAATCCACAAGGGCAAACAATTCTAATGAATTGACAGAGTAATTAGGCTTGAAACAAAGTTAAAGTGTCGTGGCATGGAAAGCATAACAGTATGATAGAGTAATTTTAACTTGCAAATTGTAAGAGAACAAAAAATAAGGACATTGTGGAATATCACAACAATGCAAATACACGTATGATGTGCGATCCAATAAGACGGCTGCACTCCTTTTATTTATCACCTAAAAACCAAATAAAAAAAAAGGACTGCACTTGTTTTTCTTATACTTGAACACCATAATTTAAAGTTACTTCACAAAGATGAGAATGAGATGTACATTAATTTGAAAGTGGACTGACATTTTGAGAAGTTTCAAAAAGGAAAGCTCGACTCAATTTGAATCAGAGGAAAGTTGGAGTTTCGTTTACAATCACGAGTGCTTTCATCAGGTTCAAAATTAGCTTACATGCACTCAATGACTTGTTCTTACCTTTATAAAAGTTCCTGAATGAAGAACAAAATAAAACTGAAAATATTGTCGCATTTAAATATAATTGCAGCAGAGAAAGCCTATTATCAACTTAAAGGAAAAAGGAAAGGGAAAAAAACAGGTGAATACATGCATATTTTCAGGTTAAGTGACCACATAGAGTCCTACACTAATGACTTGACTAGTCACTCAATTTATCATATACTAGTGTTCCAAGCACACACACTGTGTGTGCGGTTAAAAATATAGTGGAGCAAAATTAGGGGTAGATAAGAAGTGCAGAGAGAAAATAACTTTTTTTGAGAGAAGTTGAAATGTTACACAGCTTCAAGAGTTTGTTATTTTTCTTCCTCTCCCTTACTAATATAGATGTATATACATATATATTATGACGACCACTTGGGAGAGAATTGCAAATCAAAACCCCCATTTCAGCTTGGAATCAAAACAGTATCTTCACTTAGCACAAGACAACTAATTCATTCATACTATTCGATCACATCCTCTAGAAAATTTAACCTTTGCATAGTGCGGATGTAATGAACGGAAAAAGGTGACTACTTCACATCAAATTTGTCGTGATGGTGGTGATTATCTAAAGAAACAACTTAATTCAACTACGATGAGAAGAAAAATTAGAGGAAAGCATTAACTTTAGGCAAATAAGGGAAATGATCATCGTCATGACACGCATAAAAACGCATAGATCTAGGTAGCAACTTTCAAAAATAAAATTTAAAATTTAATAATATATACGAACCCAGACTGGATGATTCCCTTCACACTGGCTATTGGCTGGTATACATCTCCACTGGGAATGTCTGACCAATGAAAGTGAATCCTTCCACCACCACCTCCACCACTGCCATTAGGACTACCCCAACCCCCAACACTTGAGAGAATGCCAGCATCACTAAGAGCCAGAGAGCGCAAAAACAAAAGAATGGTTCCACCAGATGCACCCCCAGGAGCTTCATTATTCAAATCATCCAAGACAACATACTGTTTCTTCTGAATCTTTTCTCCAAAACTCTCTCCATCAGCCTTAACTGAGCCTTCTATTGATAAAATTGATACCGGCTGCTCAAATGAACCCATCACTGCATGGTGAAACAACACATCAAAAAGGTAAATTATATGGCAACTCCCTGATTCAAATTCTTGGGAAGCAAAAGCACTTATTACAGTGCATTATAACAGATTTCATGGCTATTTTCTTATATTTTTCCATCATAACTCAAGCAAATATGATTTGGTTTTATACATATATATGTAGAGATAGCCGTGCCACACATACACATCCATGAATACCAAACAGAACAAGGTATCTAATAAGAAAATAGGAGATAATAATGCCTACACACAACAACGGCGTAAAACCAATGTCAAATAATTAATAAATTAAACGGTGGAAACCAACCTTAGAGATTACATCACTTATAAAGGCCATATAATAAAACTCTAATTCTAATATAATAGGAAACCTAAATTCAATTCTAATACTAATCTAAATTCTAAATAAACCTAATACTATTGCTAAAAGACATACACCAATTACAATGGATTTATCTCTAAATAATACAAAATTACTGCTTACAAATATATTAATTTTCAACTCTCTTTCCATGTCATTCTAGCCTTCATTGAGAAAAACTCATCCTCGAGTTTGAAGTAGCATTAGAGGACATAAATAAAGTTCATTCATCCAGTGTTCATCTATATGAAAACAACCTTGGCCCGTCGAAAGGACAACATCGAGAACTTCAAGATAATACTGATACAAATGAACTATTTGTAAAGATAAGAAAAACCGACATTTAATGTTCAGTAATTCGTCAACCTCACCGATGCTTGGCTCGTATGTCATTGGGTAATTGGCTGTCCTCAACCTCTAGGAATAATTTCAGTTTCAATTTTGAGAGTAGTTCGGTAGGAATAAGGACTAGCGTAGCGTGTGCATCTTAATTGTAATTTTGTTTTTTCAATTTCCGAAACTTCAAAAAGAAGTTAACACCATGATTTTAGAAAAAATGGAAAAGATGAAAGGAATCATCGATGACACGTTCCAGTGGATTTGAGTTTTCCTTAAAAGTGATGAACCAGCGTTTCTCGGTCAAAGGACAGCCACAACGACAACATAATGAGGATGTTTTGCAACAGAATCCAAAGCTTAACCACTGGATTATATAGTTCGATGAGGATAGGATTACCTGTTACAATGAAGTCGGAAACTGTTGCTTGGCAGCCCGATGGAGATGAATCTCTCCATTCCCTTTTTCCCCAGTAAAGTGTATGGTTATGGAGCTCGGATGGATGAACATTATGGATTTCAGCAGTGCAATGGATGAGATGGCTCTGACGATGGCTGACTGGACTTGGGGTTCAGACAACATTTTCCGGAGGCTGTTGATTCAAATCGGGATGAATGGTTTTGATGAATGAATTTTTCTGGTGATGATGGTGGTAGTGTTGGGTGATTTGGTGTGATCGAGAAGTACTGTAGCAGTGATAATAATTTTTTGGGTTGTTATTGTTGATATTGATGCAGACACTAGCAAACTTCGACAACTATGATGGCAAAGAAAATTAGGTATGATCGTGGATGGGCGTTAAAAGGTTGAAGACTGTTAATTAGTGATAGGTCGAAACAAAAGATACCGAGATTGGCTACGATACTAACTTATGCAGGACAAGGTCTTGAATAGTTAAAGGGGAAGAATAAAGGGGAAGAATAAAGGGGAAGAAAGAATAGAAAATATAAGAATAGTGCCCGAAATGTATGGCATAAAACCAATGTCAAATCAATCAATATATTAAATTATGTATCCGAACGTATAAACTACTATTATACTCAAAAGATATACATTAATTAAAATAGATTTATCTCTAGATAATAATATAATAAAATTACTTAATAATCCCTTAATTCTCCATCTCGTATTCTTATTCTGCATCAGAAGATCTCTCGTTGTGTAAAGCTTTCATATCTTACATGATTATCAATATATAAAATTTCTTTTTTGAGAATGATTCCGTAGTACATGTGACAACTTATCTCATGAGCTTTAAAAAAATGTCATTTATGTTCCAACATTTCCTGAACTTCAGAATGATATTGTAGGCTCGGCCTTTCACAATATTGTTTTCAAACTCAGAATCAGATTTAAATGTAACACTTCAAAATTTCTGAGTCGAAGTTCCCGCGCAATTTTTGCCTCTTTTTCAAAAAAAGTTGCGACTTTTTCAAGAAAACACAGGCCAATAAACTACAAGAACCCAACTTTACTAAATGTCGAAAAAAAATCATTACATGCACGACAAGCAGAAACTAAATAAAATATGAGTGTTTTTACTTGCATACATAAATTCATTATATGATTTAAAAAAATCATGATTCATGGCTATAAATCGAACTACTATTTTATTACTCACAAGTACTTTAAGAGCTTCCTCTGCTAGGTACATCATTGTTAAATTTGGTTAGTTTTGGATATGAACAGTTTCTTGGTATTTTCTTACTTCGGATACTTCTTGTGTTTGTTTTATATTTTATTTCCATTTGCTCGCACATTGTTAAGAATCTCGACAAAGTATGGATTTGATGGTAAATCTACGCTTGCTGTAGACAATATTTAATGTTTTAGTTACTAGCTTGCTTTTAATGTGTTTAATTGTTTATTACACTTGATGACTGATAAATACAAATAAGTAACTTTTACTGGGAATATGCCGTGATAAAACTCTCTTGTTCTATTTGTGATAGGGTATATCTATGGACACTTCAAAAAATATGCCTAGAGTATCGAAACTACGATTCATGCTGTCGTTTTAATTTAATGAAAAATTGAACCCACTGAAACAATCCTCCCTCTTGCTTTCACACCTGTTTACTTGAAAAGATAACTTTAAAATGTAAACGGTAAAAAATTATAAATAAATACAGCAAACAAACAAACAAGCTTCACAAGTTTTAGTGTTGCCAGATAGAAAGTGCTGTGATAAAAAAACCTATCATTCTGAAATATTTCAGCTTACCTAAAATACCGCCACCAGCTGTAGAACCCATTATGCTATCATTTCCACTTCCACTGCCCAGTTCACAAGGCATAATAGCATCTCCATATGCAATACCGCCCTCAATGCAGCTATCGTTGTAACAACCAATCCCACCTTTGCCACCGTGCCCACCTCCACTACCAAGACCACTTACAACTTGTCCTCTGCCAACACCACCTATGCAGCCTGCAAAGTCACATGATAAAGAAATATATATTATTGGAAATATAACTCAACCATAACAATGCACATGCAGCAAAGAACTTATTTCATCTCACTTTTCAGTTTTCATCAAAACATAACTTCTCTTCTCCGGAAGGTAACTCAATGCAATTAAGTTTTTCAGATAATCTATGAATCCAGAAGTTTTCCATTTCCTTCTATTTTGTGGGTGCTGAGGAAGGGGGGAGGGAGAGAGCATATATGGTTAATTGGTTATGAACTCATGATAGGATGAGAACTCAATGTGAGGGAAAAAGACAGCATACCCTTCCCAGATGTGGTAATTATTCCAGATGGCTGGACAGCAATAGTTGTTGCCCTATGAAAATGAACTACAGATCCTTCTATGAGGCCTTCAACAAGGATATCTTCAACTCGACAGATCTGAATACGCAGATAATTCATGAAAATTAGAAAAAAAGATCCTCGAAAGAATCTCTGGTCACAAAGCAATTTTATAGTAACCACCTGAAGAGTAAAGGACAGAGAAGAGTTCACATTGCAATCTTCAGGTGGATGTAGCATCTCAATGGGACAGCCTTGAAGTTCACAATTCAGCTTCGGGGTCCTAGCATACATTGGAAAAAAAACAATTTAGAAAAATATAATGATAATGCTCTTAAGAGTATATAAGAAGACAAACAACAAAGTTAAACTTACACGGCATCAGTTGTGGCATTTTCTAAAGGACCACGCAAAACAGATCCAGGCCCAACCTTCATGCCAAAAGAGGCAAAACTTATTGTCAATATTGTATATGGTGCATACCATGAAGCAGTAATATATAATGATTTTTTAATAGGTAAATAAATCTACTAGAAACGCCATACGGGGTGAGAACCAAGAGCACACAGGGTTAAACATGTATTTTACATTTTACAATTACAAGTATAACATTAGAAGCTTTTAGCCATTGTGAGCTTCGGCACAACAAACAGCAAAGGTGATGTCTAGACTAAACATATTAATGCGCAAGCTGAATGAAGCATAAGCATAAATCAGATGACATTCTAATTTTGTATAAATAATAACAAAATCATCCATAAAATGATTTATGCCTTGACAAGGATAGAAAAAGAGAAAGCGTAATGCCAGAAATTCAACGCCAGTGTAAACTAAAACAGAACTGCATAATCAGCATGAACAAGATTTCGACAAAATGCATTCTACACCTTTATTTTTCCTTCTAGCACTTACTAAGACTCACTTTTAACAAAAGAGTGTTAGGTTAAGCGCATTTCACCAGCTTCAAGTATAAATGAACTCCGCAAAGACAATATCATCGCGACAACAACGGCAAAACAGAGGCGGAGGCTTTTGCATATGGCGTTGATGGTGGCCGCGACTTTAGCTGGCATCTTTAGTCTTCTTCTATCATTGTTCTGATCTTCCAAAGGGCTTAACGCGACTTAAATCTGTTTGTTCCAGTGAGTTTGAGTAATTGGGTGGGATACAAAATCACACAGAAAGTCGTACACCTTGGCCATTAGTCGTCCATAGCATCGCCAAGTCAAAAAGGCGAGACTAGTTCCTTTAGGCGCGCGACTTTCTCAGATGCAGATAGGCGACCACTCGACTTGGTCCAGCAACAGCGACAGGGCGCAAGTCACCCGGTCGCCTTGCGTCACCTAGGTGATGCCTTGGCGACACCGCAACAACTTTGATTTCTGTCCCATAGCAAATCAATACTCGTCTGACACAAAAATTCTAACATTCCACTCGAAGCCAGAAAATTTTTTCAAGCAGGCGACATAATATTTAAGTCCATGAATAATTTGATGAGTGAATACCCTTATTAATTACTAATAAATAAAATACATAAATCACATCAACTACTTTTATATTAAGCATAATAAAAACTTCAAATAATAATTATAAAAAAATCTCTTCTTTTTTGTTCTTGACCTGGAGTCTCCATCATTCTCCTCTTGTTGGAGAAAACTCGACCTCAAGTTTTATAATATGATACAATTAACCACAAACTTCTCTATAACGGAAGAACATTTTGGAACACTATTTCGTGTGTAGCCTTTTGAAGTTCTTTTGCTTTAACTTGGTTTTATTTTGAAAATGTATTGATAAGTTGCTAAGCTTTTAGGCATAGATATTTTAAAAAGTTTGGCGATCCACAGGATAACTCTCGTAAGGTTTTAATATCAATCTCTAAATCTTCAACAGGATGTGTTACAATTTTCAATTCGTGCAAGTTTAGATGCTAAGATGCTTCACTTTTATGTTTGCAGGTGGAAGCAGTCTTAGCTACCCTAAAAACTAGTGTTGCAGGAACTTTCTATTATATTGTTCCTCGGAGCCTATTTATTAGCAATCACAACATGTCAACAGATATTGACACACTTCTTCTAGAGTTCCCATATCAGCCTTTAATGGCGAATGTTTATCTTGAAAATTGTGCCAAGGTTGATGTAGGACAAATTTTGGATGAAGAAATGATGGAAAATAAACTAGGGTTTAAACTCCACATTTAAACCGCTAAAATCTCTCAACTGTATCTACTCCACGTACCAACACCAAGACAGATAAAATACATATACAGTAAGATACATGTACGATATGAATAAAATAATCAACTTCAATAACTATAGTATGTAGTCTAAATGACCTATGGGGATTACATAACTATTTAAAGAGACGAAACCCTAATATTACTTTGTAAATAATAAAAGTATCAAACGATTAAAATACCCTTATTAATAATTCATAATCATAAATTAATGTCCAATCCCCACTAATAAATAAAATACATAAATCACACCAACCACTTTTATATTAAACATAATAAAACTCCAAATAATAAATATAAAAAAAAAATTCTTTGTTATTGACTTGGAGTCCTCATCATTATCCTCTTATTGGAGAAAACTCAACCACGAGTTTTATAATATGATAGAATAAGCCACAAACTCCTCTGCAACGAAAGAACATTTTGGAACACCATTTCATGTGTAGTCTTTTGAAGTTCTTTTGCTTTAACTTGGTTTTATTTTGAAAATGTATTGGTAATTTGCTAAGCTTTTAGCAATAGATATTTAAAAAAGTTGTGGTCCACTGGATAACTCTCATAAGGTTTTAACTTCACTTCATATTGGATCATTCTCTAAATCATCAACAATATGCGTTACAATTTTCAATTCGTGCAAGTTTGGACGCTGAGATGCTTCACTTTTATGTTTGCAGGTGGAAACAGTGTTGGTTGCCCTGAAAACTCGGGTGCTACAAGGACTTTCTATGATTTTGTGCCTCGTAGCCTATTTATTAGCAATCACATGTAAACAGATACCGACACACTTCTTCTCCCATATCAGCCTCTAATAACGAATGTTTATATCGCAAATTGTGTCAAGGTTGTTTATCCCTTCCTTTCGAGTCATGTTGATGCAGGACAGATTTAGGATGAAGAATTAATGGAAAATAAACTAAAATTTAAACTCTACGTTTAAACCACTAGAATCTCTCAAGTGTAACAACTCCACGTATCAACGCCAAGATAGATAAAATACATCTATAGTTATGAATAAAAGTATCAACTTCACGTATCAACATCAAGATGGATAAAATACCTCTACGATAGGATACCTCTACAGTATAAATAAAATAATCTACTTCAATATCAATAGTATGTAGTCTAAATGAATTGTGGGGATTACAACCTAATATTACTTGGGAATAATAAAAGTACAAAATGACTAAAATACCTTTATTAATAATTCTTAATCACTAATTAATGTCCTAAATCCCTACTAATAAATAAATACATAAATCACATTAATTACTTTTATATTAAATATAATAAAAACTCTAAATAATAAATATAAAAAATATTTTCTTTATTCTTGACTTGGAATCCCCATCGTTCTCCTCTTGTTGGAGAAACCTCGACCTCGAGTTTTATAATATGTTAGAATAAGCCACAAACTTCTCTGCACGGGTGAACATTTTGGAACACCTTTGACAACATCATCACGTGGTGAGGCTCAAAAATTTTTGAAAAGAAAATTGATGAGAAAATCGCTTTTGTATTCAAAGCTGCTAAAAAGAACTTTTCTGGAACAACGAAGTCAACAATGTCAACTTGGATTGGATCAAATTCTCAAATAGTCGCAAAAAACAACTCAAAAGCAACTTTGGAGTTTTTCTCAATTTGTTGCTCATACACAATCTCTGGTTCAACTTTTGGAACTACAAGAATTTTCATGGACACATCACAACTGCTTGTAGTCCTAAAATTTGGAACATTCTCTTTTTCTTTCTCTTGCTCTGCTTGAATGTGTCTGCAAGTCAATAAGGCGTCCTTTTATAGAAGAGATGTCATCTTTTATAAAAGAGATGTTATCTGTGACGAACAAGATTTTTGTAATTTAATTTGAATATTTATTAAATTAAATAAATATTTTTCGATAATTTAATTATTGGGTTAAATAATTAATTAATGAATTTGTGGAAGATTAATTTAATTATGTGTTACATTGATTAAATTAATGTGAAGAATTTTTATATTCAAAGTATGTATTTAATTGAGCTTATTTGATTAAATGAATTAATTAATAAGCATAATGTTATTCTAATTAATTTAATAATTAATTAGAGATTCAATAATTGACATAATTAATAAATGAGAATTTAATTATGTGACTGTGATTTAATGTGAAATTATTATATTTAATTGAATTAAATAAGATATTGAATAATTATTTAAATAGGTGTGACATTATTAAACTATATAATAAATAAGTTAATTAAAATAAATGAAAATGAGCCTTTTAAAGGCTAGCCAAACGCGGCCCTAAGAGAAGTTGGCCAGTTAACCCACTAAGGGATTAACTAACCACAACTACGTCAGTTTATCTATAATTATATACGCATTCTTTTATTTTCTTTTTAAGCCTGAAAAACAAGTTCAGAGAGAAAAAAAAAAGAAATTTAGGGTCAGTGAGATAGAAGTGTGGAAAATTAAAGAAAGTTATTATCGTCCTTGTGTAATCCAAGCAGAGAAATCAAGGTAAACCCTTAAACTCAACTTTTAATTTACGTTATTAAAGTTTTACATGAAAATTGGCTTTTAACTTTCTGTAAATGAATTTGCATAGCTAATTGTTAAATCTATGATGTATATGTTTATTAACCTATATGATCTATATGTGTTTTAGAGTAATTAATCCATGAAATCATGTTCAAATTGAAGTTTTATAGTTTTACAGAGAAAAATATATGAATATGGCTTATAAGTACAAAAATTTATGTTTAAATTGCATATTAATCGGTAAATTGATGAATGATTTCGTTTATACATGTAAAAACGAAAAGAAAGAAATTTAAACGAACTGATTTGGTCGAAAGACGAGTTCGCAGTGGTTGATTTCATTAATAATATTAAAAATAGAGTTTTTCATAAGAACAGTGAAATTATGTAATTTGATTCAAGTAATTGTATGAATTAAGTTGTTAAAATCATGTTAGAAAGGTTGGGTAATGATCATATATGAATTATAGTATCTGGGTATGCTTAAATTAATGTATGGACAAGGAAATTGGAAGTTATGGCCCTGCGTTGTGTTCTTCACGGTTGAACTTATGTGAGATTTTTTTGCCTAAATTGGCCTTATGTGTTCGCGAACTGCAGAAATTGCAAAAACTGAGTCTGGGTAACCCCGCCCCCGGCGGGTGTTACCAAACTAAATTACCCCGTCCTGGCGGACCAAAAAATATATATATATATTCATCAAATAAAATGAATATTTTAATTAAGATATTTATGCAATAAAATAAATATTCGAAGGAAATTATTATTAAAATATTTATAAAATAAAATAAATATTTTAATTGAGATATTTATAGAATAAAATAAATATTCGATGGAAATTATTATTAAAATATTTATAAAATAAAATAAATATTTTAATTGAGATATTTATGGAATGAAATAAATATTCGAAGGAAATTATTATGAAATAATTTATTCGAGTGTAATAATAATAAGGGAATAAAAATATTCTAATTTAATTAAGTAATTAAATTAAAAGGATAATGATTTGTTAAATAAAGTGGAGTTATATTAAATAATTAAGTGAAAATGTAACTAATGAATGTCGTGAATACATATGGTATGTGTGTAGGACTTGTGGCAAACGGAAGTAATAATCGTTTAGCCTACGCACGAGACAAGTTCCTAAACTTTGTTTCTTTACATAAAACAAGTTCCTTATTCTATGTTTATTATTGTTCAAGTCAAGATTTCATATTTGATGCTATCATTCTTCAAAAGCATGATTCCTATTATACAATACTTATTCGATTGTATACATCTTGAATTTTATTATTCAAATTGAATATCAATTATTGTTGAACCTTGAAAGACTAGCGAACCCTTATTGATTCGACTAGTCCATAGTTGATGAACGTTCTAAATTTCAGAATCATTGTTGAGCTTATCCAAACCAAACTTCCTTTGGTGCGGACTCTAATGTCAAACTGAGTTGAACAACCCTGTTAAAGGGGATTAATTATGTTTTAGCGTTAAAATATTGTGCACAATATGGTACTAAGGGCTGATCCCCCTAAGTACGAGAAGAAGAGTCCATAGTCTTATGACTGTTAAAGGTTTCAAGTATAAACACTTGACAACCTAGGACGTAGTTCAAGGTCTTATGACCCTCAGAAGTTCTTTTGAGTCTTGTTATTCATTCTTGATTCAAAAGTCGAGTTTTCTTATTTCAGAAGTCTTTGATTCATTCGCATGTTATTATTTTATTATTATATTATTATACTTGTGGGCAATCGTGCTCACTCTTGCGTAATAATAACATTGCAGTTAAGAACGAAAGGTCCGACGAGCCTTCTACTAGCAAAGGCAAGGGCAAAGTTAACAAGTGATAAAGACTTGTTTATTTGTTATGTTATGTTTCAGACTTATGTTTAAATTGTGTAAGACTTAATATTTATTTATGTTTCCGCATTTGAGATTTAAGGTTAGTATGACCTGGGATTGATGTATTAAATTCAGATGTTGTAACTCTATATGGAGAGGATTTATTTCTATCTATTTATGGTTTTTCATTTATTATGGGTAGATAGATACATGATGTTTGGACAGTGAACACCAAATCCCGTGGGAATTGAAGTACCCAGATTTGGGGGTGTCACATTATCTTTTATAGAAGAACATATAGAAACCATTTAATGTGTAGCCTTTTGAAGTTATTTTTCTTTAACTTGTTGACATTTCCTTGCTTCAACTATTCTTTGTTCATCTTGATATCGACGTTGAAATTTTTCAAGGTAATCTTGTGCATCAACCATATCCCATCTAAGCTCTTCCTGCTTGGTTTCAAATATTTATGACCACGTATATTAATAAGGTAGTGTATTCGATCACTTTCACAATCAAGAAACCAAATATACTCATTTACTTCCCTAAGTAATTCTTTAGTGGCTTCAGACATTGGGTATTTGGGATAATGGGTTATAAAATAAAATACAACTTTTTTTTGTTGATAACTTAAGGGCCTAACTGAAAATAAAATAAAAAACAAGGGCTAAAGTATGAATGCAGAAAGTGTAGTGGCTGATTTAAAATAATAAAAGGGTATAAGTGAAAAGTATATATAAACTATGGGCTAAAACTGAAATATTAGATGAAACTATGGGGGAGTAAACTATAATTTTCGTAAGATATTTATAAGTTAAAGATTAGGGTTACCACTCATCATATTAGACGGTGGAAAAACACGACAACAATTTTTTTCTTCTACCTTTCTTCCTTCTTTTTGAACAATGAATCGCAATAACCAGTAACAAGAAATACAATGAAATAAAGATCATAAAATAGTTGAAGGAACAAACTTCTGGATATTCTATACTCAACCACATGTTAGGAAATTTAATTTGATGGATGAAAAGGAACAGTAAATGAGACATCTACTTACAAGGATACTGTAAAACAACGACAAAACCAGACGCTGTGCTTCAATACAATCTCCTGGTCCAGACAAATTTAATAAACCTTGTCCATGAACTCCAAGATTTGCATTTGAACGTATGGTAGATGATTCCTGAAAAAGTAAAGTAACTACAGCAAGTCATATAGGAACGCCTATAATCAGCAGCATGACACATGTAATAAAAACATGGACTGCGGAGCACCTTGAGAACTATGAGATTACTAGCCTCGAGCAAGGATGTCTCAACATTTTCATCTCCTCCGCCATCTATAAGCAGTTCCGAATTCCACATCAAAAATATTTTCACGGACATCCTAAGTGCCCCATAAACCTGAAATAGTTTAAACCAATTCTCAGACAAGCATTTAGAGACCAACTTGTGAGTTAAAAAGAGAAGGCAAGAGTGAAGTTATGCATCATTTCAAACAAAATGTGGAAGTAAAGGTCGTATATTAGAAAATCTTAGTAAACTAAGGACATACATTTTGTTGGCAAGAACTATTTTCAAAGGATAACAATCCTACTGATTATAATCCTAGAATTAGTAATTGATGCAAGTCAGAATACCCCCATAAACCTTGGTGCAGACCTGGTAATCAGGTCTATAACTAGTCAAATAAAAACAATCAGACTTCTTCAAACCATCTGAATCAGTATGCGCAACTTTGAGACATACTATGGTGAAGGAAAAATTAAAAAAAAATAACAAAACACTAGAAGTCTCCCAGAGGCAGGGCAATCTCAGTTCCAAAAGGAGATCTGATGCTTACCTTAATTACGGAATCACTCATTAACAGCTCCTCTGCCAATACTTCGAATTCCGATAAAGAATAATGCGCTAGCCCAAAGCTCAACACTCCACCGCTTATAAGCTTAATTTGTCCTTGTACCTATGCGATATACGTCAAAGGAGATGGCTTTATTATATAAAACAAGTATAGATAAATATAGCATAAGACATTGAAAAAATAAATACAGATCTATTTAAAAGAACCAAAGAAGGAGATTATCACAAATCTTGAAGCTTAAAATAATAAAATATTTACTATGGCCAAGCAGAATCACCAAGAAAATAGAGTATCTGATAGGCCCAATCCTAGAAGTAGATTCAGTAATCAATTCCTATATCTAGAAGCACGACATTCAATTGACATTTAATTGAGCAAGTTAATTTGGTTTGTCGAGTTGACACAAACGAGTAGATCTTTCATTTTCTATTTTATTCTCTCAATACCAAATTCTTTTTCTTCATTTTCACTTTCTTATTGGATAAGAAAACTCAAAAGTCGTCTGTAAGACCTTTCAACTTCATCAGCACATAATGTATGCTTTAATAGTATACATTGAAATTTAAAATATATAAATAATTATTCATATTTCCAAATTCATGTAATTGAATCTTTCCCTCAACATTATTTATACATATTCAGTACCAAAAATTCTACATATATTCAGTATTGAGATCTTTCGGATTATTCATAAATTTTGTGGCCAGCGCATGAATAAATTAATTAACAATATATATTAAAGATGTTTTAAAATTTACTATTATAATGTTTAGATAGATTTTACATACTAATATTCAAACATGCTTTTGTCTCACATTGGTTCACCTACTAGTTTTTAAGTAATAACATTTTTGTTATTTCGTATAATTTTATCGCTATTAGGATAAGAATGGTAGGAGAATTTAGTAGCTTCTAGAATGTTCTATTGAGTATTATAGATATGTGGAAGGGACGTACTCCATTTCTCATGCATTATTTCAATGAAACATTGAATTGAGAGAAGTATTTTCCCGAATCCCCTTCCTCATCTCAAATCCTTATCGTCCTTTTCTTACCCATTCTTTCTCTCCCCAACTCTGTTCCTGAAATATAATTCTTTTCTATCAATTCGCGTCTTTGTACGATCCAGCTTGATCCTAGCAGTATATCTAAAACAAACACCGATATAGAAACACTTAAATACAGTGTTCAAAAAATCCCCGCCTAGGTGCTAGTCTCCCTTGGTGCCCTTCCTAGGCACTATGATTTACTATATTCATAATACAGGTTGTAGCATATCAAATCACAACAAGTGAACAATATCAAGTTGAAATTGATAATTTTATTATAGTTGTAATTTTTTGAACTTATACCAACTTCAAATAATATAAATGATTATACATTTGTAATATTTAGTTTAATTCAATATAATTCTTAAATTTATTTTCTTAAGTTTTAATATTGAATTAAATTCTTGAAATTTTAAATTTTATTATTTAATAGCAATCTTGTTTATGAATAAAACTAATACGTTAAAAATATATTTGAACTTTGAACAATTGCATGAATGTGTTTGAACTTTGACATTAGCAATATGAATATTTGTTTGAACTTTATGCAAAGGAATTTATTATCTTTATTATAGATTGTTTTGCATTATATTATTGTTTTGTTTGGATAAATGTAAGATAAAATATTAAAATTGGCTTAAAATAAAAAAATCTCACCTAGGCCCCCTTAGGCGCTAGGCAGTGTTCTAAAAATCCCAGCCTAGGCTCCGTTTAGGCGCTAGGCCCCCACTTGGCGCTCCGCCTAGGCCCTCCCTTGGCGCCTCGCCTAGGCACTAGGCCCCTTGGCACCTCACTTAGGCCCAAGACAGCAAAAAAATCCCTCCAAAAAATTAGGCGGTGCCTATGTGGGGTCTAGGCAGAGATATTTTTTTATTTTAATAACTACCCAAACCAAATCTTGATATATTTATTTTTCTAATACAAGTTGTAGCATATCAAATCACAACAAGAAGTAAACAATATCAAGTCAAAATGGATAATTTTATTATAATTTTAATTTTTTGAACTTGTACCAACTTCTAAATTATATAAATAATGATACATTTGTAATATTTAGTTTAATTCAATATAATTCTTAAATTTATGTTTAGTTTCTTAAGTTTTAATATTGAATTAAATTCTTGAAATTTTAAATTTTATTATTTAATAGCAATCTTGTTTATGAATAAAACTAATACGTTAAAAATATGTTTGAATTTTGAACAATCGCATTTTGTGTTTGAATTAGCAATATGGATGCGTTTGAACTTTAAATAAAGACATTTATTATCTTTATTATAAATTGTTTTGCTTTATATTATTGTTTTGTTTGGATAAATGTAAGATACAATATTAAAATTGGCTTAAAATAAAAAATTCCGCCTAGGCCCCCTAGGCGCCCCCTGGCCAGCCGCCTCCCGCCTAGCACCTTTTAGAACATTGGCGCTAGGCCCCACGACCGCCCGTCTCTCGCCTATCGCCCTTTAGAACATTGCTTAATTATCGAGTGGGTAAATGAGGATCTGTGAAAGAATTTACGTCTTTAAATAGGAAATTCATTCTAAAATATGGAGGTGAAAGCCAATTGATATGTTGAAAACAAAGAAGATGAACATTTATTGGATTTTATGTCAAAAAAGAATATATCGGCAAAAAAATTATACAATAGAATAAAGTTATACTTGTATGCGGTTACGCGGGGTGTGGGGGAGGAAGACTTCCCATTAGGAAAACTCAACCGACAAATGTCAAACTTTTGATTGGGGGACCCATTTCTTCAAATATTTCTCCTGTCATTCTTTTCGATTACTGTCTTCCCATAAGCCGATAAGAGGTGAAACTGAGAATGTACTACCGTGCACGAATAACTCAATTTATCCTTGATTTTTTTCTTTATTAAAGAAAACCCCTATTACAAGTTTTTTTTAATATAAAAGAATAAAGTTTATTAGAAGAAAAAAGAGAATACAATCATAATCCGAAATACTAGATATGACACTCTATTAAGTTACTTTTCAAATAATGCTATGATATATCACGCGAATTTTAAAACCTAGAACGCACAATAACAAAAATCCTTTCTTCAGTTCAGACAAATTGATGGACAAGAAGGAACCACATCTCACTGACCTGGACACGACTCCAAAGTAAGGGAACAGCAGCCTTGGCACAGTTTTCGATATATACATTCGTCATTAGAGGCTGATATGGGAACTCTAGAAGAAGTGTGTCAGTATCTGTTGACATATTGTGATTGCTAATAAATAGGCTCCGAGGAACAGTATCATAAAAAGTCCCTGCAGCACCCGAGTTTTCAGGGCAGCCAAGACTGCTTCCACCTGCAAACATAAAAGTGAAGCATCTCAGCGTCTAAACTTGCACGAATTGAAAATTGCAACACATCATGTTGAAGATTTAGAGAATGATCTAGTATGAAGTGAAGTTAAAACCTTATGAGAGTTATCCTGTGGACCGTCTTTTTAAAATATCTATTCCTAAAAGCTTAACTTACCAATATATTTTCAAACTAAAACTGACAAACATATAAAACACCATCTGTATCCTTTCCTTTCTCCCAGCTCCTGAATCCTGAACCCTTAGGTTAGGAGAGTCCACCCATATATAACCAGCAGGGAACAAGGAAGCTTTATGACTGATCCCCTCTTTTTGGGCTCAAGAACGTTCTAAGAAACCATCAAGCCTGAAGCTACAAGTTAAATGACAAAAAAATTGGCTTCATTTTCTGCCTTTAAACATATCAGATGGTTCAATTACTTCATTTTAATTGGCTTCTTCATATCGAATGAATTTTCTATATGGACTCTAAAGCTCTAATTATATTCTTTTGTGGGAAATTTCAACAGGTCGTGTACCTTCAGTCTGGCTTTAGTTAACCCAAGGCCCAGCCTCAATGTACACCAACCCCATCACACCCAGTGACACTACCGAGGCTGGGGAGAAACATTCCCCTCCTCCCCCTCACCCCCTAAAAAAGGAAAACAATTAGGCCCACCCCATGCGAGGGTCGACTTCGAGCACGTCTAGAGAAGGGAAGAAAATGGTGAAATAAAGAAGATGTCACTTCAAAAAACCAAAATTGAAACACTAGTTAAATATTTGTGATAGGTCCTACCATGAGCCAAGATCTGGGGATCTTCGTGCCTACTAAACACGTCAACAGAAACCCTTCCGCCGCCCCCACCACCGAATCCATTACCTCCACGAGCAGTTATAGTACCAGTTCCAGTCCTGTAGAGAAGAATATAGAACTTCAATTATAAATTGAGATAGACTGTGTGTGTGTGTGGGTTTTTTTTTTGGGGGTTGGGGGGAGGATAGTTACACCCACATTCACTCAAGACAATTACTCAATTAGTCATGAATTGTTAAAAACTCAATGCTCAAGGAGGAGCAACATCTTTCAGTGTGAAGTCCATGACTCAAAACAGAATTCAAAGACGAGAAGCTAGACAAAGTATAAAGAATTCATGTCTTAGATTACTTGTAACAAACAGAGCAAATATACATCCATATTACAAGCATCAAGCTTCACTATCAAATACTAGCCAAATCGAGAGAAGTATCAAACATAAGCCCATTGACATAAATATCAAATATTATATTTTGATGCATTCTTTATTTACTTTTTAACAAGTATCATGATTAATATTTCTAACAGCCACTTTATCCACGAGGACAAAAAAGAAAGACATGATTGACGAATTTGTAAACAACGAAGCACCTACTTGCAATTTGATGAGCTAAAATAGCTGCATGACAACCCAGGTCATTCCTATCCAACTTTAAGGATTGATTATTAAAAAAGGACAACAGAAAATGATGAACATGTATCATATTTCTCCACAATTAGAGAATTGAACTATGTACATAAAAGCAAGGCCACCAGACTATATTAAGAGGTTCTTGGATTCAAAATAAAGCACAGACACCATCTTCCTCTTGCTTTTCAATTTTATTTCTGCTAAGATATATTGCAATGCTTCTACATGCATCTTTGGGGGACATGGAGCTTTTTGGGGACCATTTCCCTAACCTCGTAGGTAATGCAGTTTACCGAGGACAAATATTGTAGATTACCGTTAGAGACGAGGAGAGGTCATTGTGGCAGTCGGACTTTAGGCAGAAGCGCAGAACCTTTTAAGATTGGGAGTTAGACAAGGTTGTTGAGGGCAGGCCAGGAGGATAAAGTTATATGGAAGAAGCATAGCAGTTGGTGCTTTATGGTGCAATCTTACTTCAGGGTCTACTAGTTTAGCAAGATGAAAAGGGTACTTCGCTGCTGCCTTGTACACCCATTTGGAAGGTTGGAGCTACTACGAAGCTGGCTTTTTCTTCTGGACGAAGCTTTGGATGCAATCTTTACAGAATAATGTTCAAAAGAATTCATCTTGCAAGTAGGTGTGCCACGTGCTGGAGCAAGGAGGAAACAGTTGACCAACTGCTTCTTCGGTGAGGTGGCTTGGAGTCTATAGGCAGCCATGTTTTCCTTGGGTGAAATTTATTGGATAATGCCTCGATCAGTAAGCATGATGTTGCAGCTTGTCGCGGGGTTAAGGTTTGGAGTGAATGCAGGAAGAGGAGTTTGATTTCACATAGTATTTGGTGGATCTGGAAGGAGCCAAACAGCTGGTATTTAAAAGAAAGGAGGATCGCTAAGGAGGATTTAGTTCCTTTCCCTTGCCATTTGAAGAATTGGCTTAATTTCGCTGGTTTTGTTTTTGGGAGATCTTGCTTTGGGAACATCTCTTTCAAAGGGTCATTGGATAGGGTGGCTTTTGTTTTCTTTGGGTACAGGAGTGCCTTTTATATCCCCTAAGCTTTTGTTGCATGTCAGCTTGTGTACTAGGGTTCACTCCCTTTTAGCGCTGTTAATAAATTCATTTACTTCTAAAATCAAGGATTTCGTGCAACAAAAGATAAAGAACCTCCAACCTCTCTTCACTAATATATGAATCTATTGTCACTCTTTCCACATGTTTAAAACTGGAAAAGGTTATTTTCAGAGTCAACTAAGTGGGGGTTTAAAGGCTCTTTGTAGATGTATTTCATTATACTTTACCTTTATGCTGCTTCTTTGTCAATTTCTATTATAGTTGATAGCTTACTAATGTACAAGTCAACATAGTTCCTCTATGTTAAATTAGAGATTGCAATTTCTTCATTCTGATCTATAATCATTGTTAGTTAATGCTAATATTTTTTACATTAATTAATGATAATTCATGGAAAAGACATTCGTGTTACAAATTCTATTTGACAAATAAAAATTGATAGCTTATGGATAGAGAATTTGGTTATGATTCCATTAGGAGACAATATTTGCGAGGAAGGTAATACAGGTATCTCCCCAAATCTAATGACACGATCGTGTCCTATGATTATTTTTGTAGTACGTTTTAGTATAAAAATATTTAATATTTGACATAACAATATACTGGCACTATTATTCTCTGTAATCTGTACCTACTCCCAAACTTCTTAATCCAATAGAATTCTCAATTTGTAAAGCTAGAATCCTTATCCATGATACATAGCTCAACGTGAAAATTTGGTATGAGAGAGCTATAATAGTATCATAACGAGATTGCATCATCACTTCTTACTTTTAGATGTGCATACGAGAAGAGGATTAGTAGTAAATACAAAATAACGATTTGTAATAATGCACATAAAACTATTACTGTTTAGATGAACTTGTAATTTAAAAAGTAAAAGAAATACCTTTAAAAATTCCTAAACTTCAACTTTGGTAATTTATAAAGTTCACAAGCAAAGACACTACTTGTCCTCAAGACTGAATACCAAATAAGAAATCCCCTTTGCGTCAGTACAAGGAATACTTGCATCCGAAAATTATCTTTAAACATGTAACTATGTAAGAATAAAAGTGTGAATATCTAATACTCCCTCCGTCCCACAAATAATGCAACACATTACTTTTTAGGAAGTTCCACAAGAATTGCAACACTTTTTTTTGGGGGGGGGGGGAAATTTGGTGATGTTAAATGACTAATTTACCCATAGTCATATCACTTTCATCATTTGAATATGTAGTGGGTCTCTCAACTAACCAAGACTTTTTTTGTGGTTCATATTATTGGAGAATTCTCAACCACACGTTACATAGGGGTCAATTAGGAAATCAAATAAGAATTTAAAATGTCTTAAAATTTGTGCGATAAGATAAGTTGCAATATGTATTGGACGTAGAGAATATGCAATTAGAAAATTGTGGACGGTAAATCCTTGATTTATATGAAATGGTGTTCCAACCTACAGATGTGGGATGCAATGTCTGCAACAATTACCATTTACCAATAATCTAGCAAATCCGAAAAAATTAACTTTTGTAGTCGTCGTGTATTTGAAATTACATGCTTGCATTCCTAAATAATGAAATGACATTTCAAAAAAAGACATTTGGACAACTTTTTTTAATTATAAGTAAATAAATCCAACAAAAGCGCTAAAGGTGAGTGAATCCACTTGCCTATGATGCCAATATGATCGGGATGACAATAGTGTAGGGTTAGGGTTAGGGTTAGGGTTAGGGTCTGGTAATGATGTGGAATGATTTAGGGTCTAGAATGGGTGAGCAAAAAGGGGGTAAAAAGATTTAAGAACGAAGAAGGAAACACACATTCAATGTACGCTTAGAAATTTTTATGGGAATTGTTATTTCCACAAGTAAAAATTGATATATTCACAAGGTATCTCTCACATGTGTGGTACTCATTTACTATTCAGGGACCTTGTGGAACTATCACTTTTGCTTGTGGAAACATCAATTCCCTTTTTTATTAATTATCAGAAAAGAATGGATTATATTCCCATATACAATCCTCTATATTCTCTCTTTGTCGTGGGGTTTGTAGAAAATGGTTAAGATTTACTTTTCAATTAAGCGATGTATGATGTGGCATATTATAATTTTTTGAGAAAATGGCACTAAGATCAGTCAATAACTATCAATACTAAGAAACAACTTAAATATCTTATCTCAAAAACAAAGATAAATATTTCGATGGAAAAGAAAAACATCTCACCAAATCAGTAAATCAACAAATCATTAAAATAAATATCAAACAAATAGATTAAGCAATTAAATTTTTCTAACAAGACTGTTGTTTTATATCTGTAAACTTGTGCACATAAATGCAGCTCCAGCAGCGAAATCTTTTTGTATACACCTTCATAATTTCATATGGTATTTGATGGCTCTCCTACACGTGCAACAATGCAATAACAATAGGCCTGCAAACCTTAAGCAATGAAATCAAACAATCTCTCCCTTCCTCCTCATCATACCTGACAACAAAGGACCTAGCACTTTTGGTAGCTAAATATAAATTGAAGAAATCACTATAGAAGAGAGATCTGAGGTTTCTGTTTAAAGCCATCAGCAATCTCACTTTTCGCGAAGTTAGAAAGAGAGAGAGAGAGAGAGAGAACAGAATGACGGATGGAGATGCAAAAAGAGAAAGTAAGGTGCACATACAATTGGCTAGAAAAATATTTGATTTAATTTGAAACTACTACAATTTCTTTTTATTTGTAAAGCTAAAGAGATGTGCATCTTAAGCTTATTATACTATGCTTACGAGTAAATAACAACTGATAACTTAAAATTTTATTCCTTATATCCAAATTATAAGCTTCCTATACTTGGTTACAAAGAAAGTAAAAAAAATTAAAACCAGGTTCACATAAAACCTATCAGCCACTACATTTCATTCAAGACATGACTATACAACCAAAATGAAAAGAACAAATGTGCCCACTTAATATGTAACATAAAATAATTAAATAACAAAGCTGATTTGAGTAAGTAAAATGCATCACAATACTCAAAAATTAATATCACGACATTCATAAATTAACAAACAAGGCGAAAGGAGCATTACATTTTATGAGCTTTGATAAAGATGCTGCCTCCAGACCCACCTCCACCCTTTGGACTTCCATCACCCCCATCAGCCAATAAACTACCATTCACCTCAGCTAAATTGGTCACCACCAAATTAATCCTTCCGCCTCCACCTCCACCGTAATCCACCTCCTTACTCGATGTCCCGCCTTTACTCCCATAACTACATGGCTTCCGCAAACAGTTCCATGAATAAGCATCCCCGCCCCAAACATCTTCAGGTAGCTTCTCCTTATCAATCAAACAACAAGCCCCTCTTCCCCCATGTCCCCCACCCGCCCCATCAATCCCTTGAGGAGTCCCACTTGTCTGAGCCGGAGGTGAACCGGCCAATGCAGTAGTATTAACCACAGAACCATTCCCAAATGTGGCATTATCAGCAGTAAGGTCAAAAGTCCCAGCCACAACCGCCGAACATTCCCCTAAACTAAAATTACCAGTAACATTAATAACAATCTCACATCCAGCAACCAAACAACTAATACTCACATTGGAAAGGATATAAAAATTGCCCTTTCCTGCTATATACACGTCTTGCGTAAGATTCAAACTCGATACAATTTTACATGTGGTGTCCAAAGACCCAACTCCTCCGAGATCGTCCTCGCATGAAACCGATGGTGGGTGCGGCGGTGGAGGAGGTGGCGCCGGCGGGGAGTAGTCTTGGTGAAACAGGCTTATATCAAGGTCGTCGGAAATGGGGAAATCGTCATCGCAGATAACCGGAGTGAAGAAAAATCTAGGTCTTGTAAGGAGAAGAGTAATGGTGAGTAAGGTGAAACGAAGGAATGAGCAAAAGGATATCGTCGCCATTTATTGCCGATGAAAAAATTCATTACATGGTAGAATTGAAATTGAAACTCAAATTGAACGCGAATTGCATCGAAGAATCTGCAAAAACCCTCAAAAAAACACCATTAAATCAACGAACTGCGAGTATTTTACACTATTACGCCGTATAACTATATATATATATAGAATATTATAGATATATCTGTGTGTATCTATGTGTTTATTGAAGATTTATAGAAAGCCAAAGAGTGAGATTTCGTAGAGGAAAACGTGGTAGAAAACCCTAGCGAATGATTCTGGAAAACCTTGATTGCTGATGTAAAAAGCGGAGAGAGAAAAAGGAAGGGTAGGAAGGGAGAAGGGTGAGTGAGAGAGTCTGTTTCTTAACGAGGATGGTAAAGGTGATGATCAACAATCAAATGGGGGATGTGCAGCAAATTCTATGAATGGGATGTACTACTGTATACTTTCCTTATTTTCCTTCCATTTTCTATTTCTTTATCATCCTCCCCAAATTTTAAAATTACAATTTTTTTTCCTTCTTTTTAGAATATTGAAAAGAAAATCAACATTTATGATTTGATTTATGAAATAAACTTCCATGTCTTCATATAAAATGAGAGCTTTGATTCAATTCTTTACCATTTGACTGACAAATGTATTTTTAAAATAAAAAGAAATTAAAAATAATAAAATAAAACAGTAATATCTGGATTCATTCTTTTATTTCTTTATGTCACACATATCTACATAAATTGTTATTTAATATGGGTATATGTAGTAACACTCAAATTTGATTAAATGATAGTATGAATTATTAATGAAAAAGTTATATTTGGTTATTTCTTTATGTTTTGGACAACTAATCATTTTATTGTAGTTTAACTAATATATGTACATGTGTAATTATGTATGGATGTATATATTTGGATATGAATGGGTAAATTATATGTAAGGTTGGAAAGGTTTTAAAGGGGTTGAAATGGAGGAGTTTAAAAAGGGGAAAGTTTTGAATTGTTCAAGCTCATCATCTATTGTATGTAAAGGCCAAGCTCTAAGCCTAATTAAATATCAAAATTTAAACTTAATTTGTTTATAATGTGAATCGACCCATAAAAAATTTCTTCTTCTTCTTTTTGTGCGAGAAAAATTTTGTTACGTCATGGAAGAGACTCGAACCTGTAATCTAGATGAAGGTCATGTATGACAAAGAATGAAAGGGTGTCTGTGTAAATGAACTGAGTCGAGCCGAGTATTAAGTTGTTTAAATTTGATTCACAAAATTTATCGAGTATAAAATAAGGTTTGATTGAGACTCATTTAGCAACCGAGTCGAGCACTATCTCGAATCGAGTCCGAGTAGTTTGAACTTTTCAAACGAATATGAACCGAATATTAATATAAAATTACAATTTGAGGAGGTTCGAGTAATTTATCGAACTTTAAAATTTGCTCGTATTTGTAGGACCCCGAATTTTTTTAAATAAAATGAAATTTCCTCTAATTATTATTTTGAATAATAAGGTATTAATTTGATATAATGCTTTAGTTATGGGTGAAATGTGCAAATTTTTCAAAATAAGCAAGTGATTATAAAATATTCATTGTTGTCGAGGAATATTCGTTTGGTCGTGGAATATTCTTGTTGTCGGGGAATATTCGTACGACGGCGCAGCGATTTGAGGGCCCCATAACAGAACAACTATCAGATGAAGAGTTTGAGTTTTTATAAATAACGGCGTAGTTGTTACCGTTAACACTGTCGGAATACCTGGTGGTTAAAGTATAGTAATATACGTAGTTGCACAGTAGCACACGGTATTGCACAGTATTTTTAGATTATTGATTTTTACGTAAGAAGGCACTACTCAATAATTATTACAGTAATTACTGTTTCATATTTTATTTTATTAATTGCTATGTTGATATTTAATATTATTGTTAATTAAATAATTGTCACTGCACAATATTTTTCATTATCAGATCAATAATTCATATTATTTGAATAATATTATTAGATAGGAATATTAGCAATGTCTAAGGAAGTTCTGTCTATGAAAAGGTTTGGTCACCTAATTGCGCGCCGGTACGGAAAAATCCTTATCGGAAAGCCCCTATCTTTCTTGGGAATAAACTGATTGTCATTATTGTGATTCTATAATATTATTTGTGAATAATTAATTATTGATTTACATGATAAGGAAATATTTATTTTTATGTGAATATAAATGAAGGAATTAATGCTGAGGTGTTTTATCAGTATTTTGTCGGAATAGAGATATTAAAAATCGTCCGTATGTGGATTTCGGTCATTTTCTGTTTAGAATTTGAAAAAATTTTCTTCTACAAAGTTGTAGAGAATTAAATTTCCTATGAAATGGACATAAAATTCGTATTTTTTTATAAAGGGATATTTATTATGAATTATTGAAGTTCTGAAAATAAACATTTTCAATAAAAAACATGGGTGGGCCCCACTTTTGTATTTTATGGAAAAATACTGAATTTGGTGGGCCCCACACTAGTGGTGTACTGATTTTGGTCAAGAAGGTGTGCGTAGGAAAATTTTAAAGAATATTAATATTTTATTATTTTAGTCTGTTTTGGCGTTTTGACATTTTTTTATAAATAGGGTGCTTAGTTAGAATTGAAAATCACACCAGAATCAAAAGTTTTCTCTCTATATTGTCGAGCGTATTTTTGTAAGTATTTAGATACTTTGAGAGTTGTTATTCAGTGCAAGTTTCTTTCAGCACTATATCCGATATTCCAGTCAGAAATACTATTCTTTTGATGTAATTGATGTTATTTTCTTCATAAATGATGTTATTTCTTTCAATATCATTATACCGAAATATTGGTATGAATTTTATTATAAAATATTTACCTTTTCATGTCGAGGTTACTATTCACGTATACGGTACTATTTATGTGACGCCCCCAAAAACAGGTATACAACACCTATTCTGAGTCGTCAATAACATGGTACAGAAACAACTACAAATTTATTAATACAACATAAAAACTGAGAGTGTAAATACAAATATTGTCATCTAGACAATATCTACACTCAAATAAGTCCTCATTACAATTATTGGAACAATATTTTACAAAAAAAAATGGTGAGGACTACTAAAACAACTTCCTAGAACCTTCATTCCAAACCCCGACTAGTTCCTGCTACATTCTCGCCTCCTGAGAAGAAAATGGAACAACAAGAAAAAGGGTGAGCTCAACTAGCCCAGTAAAGAATATTATGACTAAGATAATATACAACAAATTATCGTTAGTCTTCAACAGGGAAAAATTTAATAGAATACAATAGACAACAAGTTTTAAATCAATATTCGCAGCGGAAAATAATAATTCATAGAAAAGTTACGTAGAGAATGAAATCTACGATTATCTATGAATTTAAAAGTCCATCATCAACATTTTATCCCTATAATATCAATTAATAAATATCTTGAATCAAATAGTCATCTTTGCACTACAGGCCAAAGATATCCATCAGTTGGTCATGTTCACCTCAACACCTGTTCATCTTTGCACTACGGTCTAAAGATATTCATCAGAAATTATTCATCTTTGCACTACAGGCCAAAGATATTCAGTTATATCATCATTTAAGACTGAGGATGATGAAAAATATTTTTAAGGAAACGAATCCAGTGAAACAAAATAATAAATATTAAGGATTCGTATTTCAGCTATTCCATGTCCAAAAATAGCTCATAAATAATCATAGTGGAGTAAAATTCAAGAATGATCAAAACATGGATACAATCAAAGCTAGTATCCAGAATAGATATTTTGGACGAAAAGAAAAAAAATTTCATTTTTCGGTGAATAGTAACTCGTGAATAGTAACTCGTGAATAGTAACTCATGAATAGTAACCCCGACATGAAAAGTTTCAAATTTGATAAAAATTCAGATCAATACTTCAGCATAATGATATTGAAAAAAATAATATCATTTAAGAAGAAATAACATCCCTTACCTCGGAAAGACGGTATGTAAGACCCCAACTTTTATAAATAAAGATGAATTTTCTATAAATATCATTTTTGAATATTATGGAGTTAATTTGATATAATGTTATAGTTGTGGGTAATATTTATAAATTTTGCAAAGTAAGCAAGTTGTTATAAAATATTCGTTTGGTCGGAGAATATTCTTTTTGTCGGGGAATATTCGTACGACGGCACAATCATTGGTGGACCCCACAACGGAATTATTGTCGGATTGAGAAAACGACAGAATTATCTTTCTATAAAAATAACGGCTGAGGTGTTACCGTTAAAACCGTTAAAACTGTTGAACTACTCGGTAGTAAAAGTACAGTAATACGCGTGGTTGCATAGTAGCACACGGTATTGATTATTGATGCTTACGTGAGAAGTCACTCAGCTATACTCAATTATTACTACAGTAATTGCTGCATCATATCTCTTAAATTATTGTCATAGTATCATCTGTATAATATGTTATATTATTAAATCAATAATTGAGACGTTGTGGTAAGTTTGGTTATTTTATGGGGGGGCATATGTCATCATCTAAGAGTCTCTTCGTCAATAGTAATTACCGTCGTCAATAGTAATTACCGTCGTCAATAGTATTTACCTTGGTCAATAGTAATTACCTTCGTCAATAGTAATTACCGTCGTCAATAGTAATTACCTTCGTCAATAGTATTTACCTTGGTCAATAGTAATTACCTTCGTCAATAGTATTTACCTTGGTCAATAGTAGTTGTCCCTTCAATATTACCAAGAGTCATTTGACCCTTCGTTAAGACCAAGAGTCATTTGACCCTTCGTTAAGACCAAGAGCCACCCTCAGTTTTTCTATAAATAGAGGCCTAGGGCTTCATTATTTTTCACGAATTCATTCAAGCTATAGAGAGAGAGAAAGTATAGAGAGAATAAGAGAGAGAGAGACTAAAAGTATTCTGCTACATCACTTTTCCAATATCCAGTTCTTTTAAGGTAGGGAATATTATTTCTTTTATATTCATGAAGAGAACTTCTGTTATTCCATTTATTATTATTCTGTTGGAATAACCAGTATACGCGGTCTACCCTATACTTGGTGACATTCTTCTATTATTCTGTTGGAACATCCTGTCTGTGTGTTTTACACCGGACCTGGTTCCGTTTATTATTCTGTTGGAACATCCTGTCTGTGTGTTTTACACCGGACCTGGTTCCGTTTTATTATTATTCTGTTGGAATATCCTGTCTGTGTGTTTTACACCGGACCTGATTCCATTATTTATTATTCTGTCGGAATATCCTGTCTGTGCGTTTACGCCGGACCTGGTTCCATTATTTATTATTCTATTGGAATAATCTGTCTGTGCGGTCTATCGCATGCATGGTGATTTCTTTTGTTATTCCATTCTTTATTGTACTCAGTTGGTTAAGTTTTGACTTCTATACTCCATGAGATTTGTGGAATATCCTTGATAGTTGCGTTTCATCCAGTATCTTTTCAAGAAAATATTCTTCTAAGCGTTCTTGAATTTTACTCCACAATGCAGTATCATGTTGACAATTTGGACGTTGTTAATTCCTGGATAAATTAATTCTTGAACTTGTTTTATTGAATTCTTATATCATTGTCATCATCCTCATGTTTATAAAATGTTGAAAGTCATCTGTGGCATGTAGTGCATAGATGGACTTGGTATGATTATGATCAGGGATTATTCAGTATAATCATGACCGTAATGTTACAAATGATGTGGTAAAAGTCCTCATTGGCCCGTAGTGCATTGATGGACAGTTGTTGGCATGATCATGACCATTAATGAATACACGAATATCCTTGGCCGTAGTGCAGGGGTGATTCGATGATGTGGATTATTTTATTAAGCTGAGTCTCAGCGATCGCAGTGTTGAAAAACCTTTTAAATCATAAAAGATAGTAGAGTTTATTTTCTACTTGACTCTTTTAATGGATTGCTTGTTCCGCTGCAGTTAAACTTGATGTCTATTATATTTTATCAGCTTAACATTGTTGAAGGCTAATGATAATTTATTCTGCATTATCTTAGTCATAATATTTCTTACTGGGCTAGTTGAGCTCACCCTTTCTTTCACTGTTCTCCTCAGGAAATGAGAACGTAGCTGGGGCAAGTCGAGGAACGGAGTGATGGTCCGAATGATAGTATTAGTTAGTAGTCCTCACTATTCTATGTAATGGTGTGTCAATAAATGTAATGAGGACTCCTTTTGAGTATGAATACTCTCTAGAAGATAATATTTGTATTCAAACTCACAGTTTATGTTTTGTCGTATTGTACACGACAGTTGTATTATTAAGTTGTATTTGTATTCTGTACTATGTATCTGACGACTCAAGATGGGTGATGTATACCTAATTTTGGGGGCGTCACAGTTGGTATCAGAGCTTAGGGATATGATCCCTGGCTAAGATGTGAGAATAGAATTAGGAGGGGAGAGACGGGGAATTCCTTCGCTAGTATGGCATACCTAAGTTTATTTGCATGGTATTTAATTGGTCGGTCATAATATAAGGATAATATATGACATATCAATTAATTTTTATTTTGTGGCAGTATCTGAAAATGGCATCCGAGAATGTTGAGAATAGCAATGGAGCACAGACGACTGTTGATTCACCACACATCAATAATCATGATAATGTGCATCAGGAAGGTGTCAATCCTCATGCAAACAACAACACTGACCAAATGATGAATGATCAAATGTTCAGAGGCTTTATGCAATTCATGCAACAACAGGTGAAAGCGGCTCCTGTCCACAACGTAGGTGGAAATACTGGAAACTCTCAGGCGGTCACCGCTAAACAGTTTAAGGAGCTGGGACCACCGGAGTTTAAGGGAGAACCCAAACCACTTGTAGCTGAAACATGGATAAAGCAGATCACCAAGATATTTGATGTCTTGGGTTGCTCCGAGGAGCAAAAGGTTCCCTTTGCCGCCTTTATGTTGCGAGGAGAGGCAGATTACTGGTGGGAATCGATAAAGCGTACTCAACCTGCCGCACTGAAGATGTCTTGGGAGAAGTTCCAAGATCTGTTTAACGACAAATACTTTCCCGAGAGTATTCGTCACATGAAAGAGGTGGAGTTCATCAAATTGGAGCAGAATAATATGACCGTGTCGCAGTACGAGGCAAAATTTGCGGAGTTATCCCGGTTTACGTCCCACCTGGTGGATAATGAAGAAAGAATGACGCGGATGTTTTTAAGAGGTTTGAAGCCGGAGATACGTCAACATCTTGTTTCTCATAAACTGTGTTTGTATTCAGATGTTGTAAATAGGGCTCAGTTGGTGGAGCGCGATAACGAGATAACGCAACCAAAAGAGAGCAGCCGGCAAAATGATAATACCAGTGAGAGCAGTCATCGAAGCGGTGACAACAAGCGTGGAGGGAATCAACAGGCCAGAAATGGTAACCACTTCGGTGGTAATCAGGGCCAAAACAATAAGAATGGACATTTCAAGAAGAGGAGATTCAACAATGATGGGAAGACGTCAGCACCAGCACCTGTCGTTAAGGAAGGAGAACGACCACCTATCATATGTTTCAAATGCGGAGGGGAGGGGCACATCAGTCCAAACTGCGCGATGCCGTCCAAAGCATGTTATAATTGTGGAAGAGAAGGTCATTTAGCCCGATTTTGTCGTTTACCGAAGACAAATTCAGCTAGGATGGAGGCACCAAAAGCCGTCCCAGAAAAGTCAAAACCGGTTGTGCAAGGGAGAGCGTTTGTTGTGAACTCCCAGAGAGCAAGGAACCCGAATGAGGTCATCACGGGTAAGCTTATTATAAACTCTAAAGAAGTTTATACTTTATTTGATACCGGTTCAACCCATTCTTTTATTTCTCCTACTTGCGCTCATCGATTAAATTTGATTCCGGAGAAATTAGACTTTGACTTATCTGTGGAAACTCCGTTGGGAGAAACCTTCATTACCTCCACTGTTTATAAGTCTTGTTTGGTTCAAGTTGGTACCCACACATTACCTATCGATCTGATTTCATTAAAAATACTTGCATTTGACGTGATTCTAGGGATTGATTGGTTAACTACTCATTATGTAAGACCCCGAATTTTATGAAATAAAAGTATTCAATTTTTCTTATAATTACAATTCAGTAAATGGTTAAATTGATAAAAAGTTAAAGTTATGGGTGAAATGTGAAAATTTTTCAAAATACACAAGTGGTTATAAAATAATCATTGTTGTCGGGGAATATTCGTTTGGTCGTGGAATATCCTTTCTGTCGGGGAATATTCGTACGACGGCGCAGCTATTTGTGGGCCCCATAACAGAATAACTGTCGGGTGAAGAAAATGACAAATTTAAGTTTTTACAAATAACGGCGTAGTTGTTACCGTTAACACTGTTGGAATACCCGGTGATTAAAATACAGTAATACGCATTATTGCACAGTAGCACACGGTATTGCACAATATTTTTAAAATTATTGATTCTTACGTAAGAAGGCACTACTCAATAATTGTTACAGTAATTACTGTTCAATATTTTATTTTATTGATTCAATAATTGCTACGTTGAAATTTTGTATTATTGTTGTTCAATAATTGTTGCTGCACAGTATTTCCCATTATCAGATCAATAATTCATATTATTTGAATAGTATTATTAGATAGCATTATTGGCAATGTCTAGAAAGTTCTGTCTAAGGAGAGGTTTGGTCATCTAATTGCGCGCCAGTAAGGAGAAATCCTTATTGGAAAGCCCCCTCTTTCCTAGGAACGGCCTGGTTGTCATAAATGTGATTCTGTAATATTATTTGTGAATAATTAATTATTGATTTATATGATAAGAAAATATTTATTTTATGTGGATATAAATGAGGGATATATTTTTGTGGTTAAAAATGAAGGAGTTAATGTTGAGGTTTTTATCAGTATTTTTGTCGGAATGGAGGTATTAAAAATCAGGATTTTTGAGATATTTTGCGGGGGTTATAATTTTTAATCTGACCGTTGGATCGTGGTAATTTTTGGATATGTTATACATATATAAGTTGAGTATATGTCCACAAATTTTGAACCGTTAAAAATGAACGTATGATTTGTTATGAATTTTACGAGATGACTGGTTCAGAAATTGTTGAATTTTCGGAGTTTATCATTTAGGTGGAAAATTCTAGAATTGGTGGGCCCCACTTGTGGTTGGTGAAGAAATGTGCTGAATTATATTTTAAATGTGGTGGGTGGGAATAGTAGCAGGTAAAGCCATCAGGTTGCAGGTCAAACATACCAAAATTTTCCTATAAATAGAGGGCTAAGTTAGAATTGAAAATCACACCAGAAACATAAGTTTTCTCTCTTTCTCTCTCTATATTATGAAGTATATTTTGTGAGTATTTAGATACTTTGAGAGTTACTATTCAGTGCAAGTTTCCTTCAGCATCATATCGGATATCCAGCCAGAAGTACTGCTCTTTTGAGGTAAGGGATAGTAAGGGATTTTAAGGGTTGTTATCATTTTCAGTTTCGTAATTTTTCTGAACTTCAAAAATTCTGGAAAAATTTGAAATGATATTTTGATGAGTTTTATTGATTGTGTCCAAAAATGGTGATTTTTGGATGTATAGATTGAGAGTTATGAATTTTATGAGAAAAGACTATTTTAAAAGTAACCGCTTATAATTCCTTGTGGTTAACTCCAAAATTGATGAAATTTTTATTTGGAGTACATGTATATGATAGAAGTATACTCTGTAAATTTCAGAATTTTTAGACAAAAGTACAGTTTTTGATAAATGTCTAAATATTCGGCTATTTTGGCCATATGAAAAATAGTAAATGACTTTTAAAAATGCTGAGAAAAATATATGTTCACTATGGGACTATATTATGCTAAATCCCAGAAAAGAAATATTTTTAGAACTGATTTGGTATTTTTCATGAAAATGGTCTAGTTATGAGTAAATGAATTAAATATGTTTTGTGAAGAAAGAAAATTGGAAAATAGGATTTTATGGCTTGAGAATCCTATATGAGGTATATGCAGATTTTTGATGAGGGTTTTGGTTATTGATGATGAAATTGTAAGAGTTGACATTTTATGATGATTAAATGCATTAATTAGTAAAGTGTAAACAATTAAAATAAATTATTTATAAATTTAAGTAATGTTATTCTTTCAATATCATTATACCGAAATATTGGTATGAATTTTATTATAGAATTTCTATTTTTTGTGTCGGGATTACTATTCATGAGTTACGAATATTACTCTTGAGATTAAAACTATATGTTGATCATATTATTTTTATCATCATATATAACATTTTTATAACCCTGATGTTGAAATTCTCTTTCACTGGAGTGTAAAGATGGGTAGATTATTGGTATGATCATGACTAGGGTTCTCTTTGGCCTGTAGTGCAAAGTTGAATTGTGACTGGTATGATCATGACCATTGAATTTATAATTGAATATCTTAAGCTTAAGTGCAAAGGTGAATTGATCAACATGGTTATAATTATTGTTTATATAAATTCTGAAATGATTATATATTTCTTTGAGATATGAATATATTTGGCCTGTAGTGCAAATATGAATTGTTGATGAATATCTTTGGCATGTAGTGCAAAGATGGCCTGTTGATGAATATCTTTGGCCTGTAGTGCAAAGATGAACTGTTGTTGAATATCTTTGGCCCGTAGTGCAAAGATGGTTTGTTGATGAATATCTTTGGCCCGTAGTGCAAAGATGGTTTGTTGATGAATATCTTTGGCCCGTAGTGCAAAGATGGATTTGTTAGTATGATTATAAACAGGAATTGTGATTTGGTATAACCATGATCTTTGATGTTTCAGGTAAAGACAGGTGATGAAAATATTCTTCGTCCTGGGTGCGAAGAAAAATTTATAGTCACAATTATGATTATGAGTTATTCATATGATTGTGGAAAGGAACTGTTGAGTGATGTTACATAGATGAAACATTGTTGGTGGCTTTTTAACATGGAGAAGATAATAGACTTTATAGTCTATTTGACTCTTCTAATGGATTGCTCGTTCCGCTGTAACTATGGTTGAAATTTTTATCATTTACCATATGTTCTAAATCTCTGATTTATTATTGATGAAGGCTATTGATAATTTAATTATCTTTAGTCATGATATTCCTTACTGAGCTAGTTGTGCTCACCCTTTTGCTTCACAATTCCTTTCAGGTAATAAGAGTGTAGCTGGGTCGAGCGGGGGTAACAAGGGAATAGAACGGTGGTCATCATTTAGTAGTTATATTTGGTGAAGAAAATAGGGTGAGGCGAACCCAACGTTGGAAGGGTGTTTTGTCACTATCATACAAGATGTCTAATGACATACAACCTCGTATCATCATAGAACAGGGTTGTGCTCATCCACTTGCTGAGTATATCTATGGGCACTACCTATATAATCTTGGTGTTTGTTTGAAGTATAATTCTCAATTAGAGACAGTGGAGATAATGATAAGTCAAGAGAAAACTCACCATTGGGAAGAATATGATAGTAATCTTCTCGTTTTTCTTTGGGGTCTATTGGGTCAACCAAGGATAATTCTGTGGCCATATGATATCTATCATAACCTAGACGCGTGGCCTCCCATGTACGAAGGTTTCCTTGAGCACTTCCCAAAGATTCTAATTTCAAAAACAGTTTTTGACTATACCTTTATGTAAGGTGTTATTGTGAGGTGATGTCCACGGTTGGAACATGAGTCACATTTGGTATATATTTGTATCCAAACTCACAGCATATGTGTTGTTGTATTTTGCACGACAATTGTTGTAATAAAGTTGTAGTTGTTTTCTGTACCATGTATTTGACGACTCAGAATGGGTTGGGTGGAATGGACCTATTTTGGGGGCGTCACACATTATGCAAAAATTGATTGTTTTCGTAGGGTTGTTAGTTTTCATATTCCTAATCGACCTATTATGCGAATTCAAGCAACCAAACCATTAAAATCAATCGCTGTCATCTCAAGCCATAAAGCTATTCGTTTATTGAAAAACGGATGTCAAGCTTTCTTAGCTCATGTCACAGATCTAAACAAAAATACGTCAGCTTTGAATGATATTTCTGTTGTTAATAAATTTCCTGACGTATTTCCCGAAGAACTTCCTGGCCTACCCCCAGAGCGTGAAATTGAATTTTGTATCGACCTTGAACCCGGTACAAAACCCATTTCCAAAGCCCCATATCGAATGGCTCCTATTGAACTTCAGGAGTTAAAGACCAACTGCAGGAATTGTTAGACATTGGTTTTATTCGTCCTAGTACTTCTCCTTGGGGTGCTCCTGTTCTGTTCGTGAAGAAGAAAGATGGAAGTATGCGACTTTGTATTGATTATCGGGAGTTGAATCATGTCACCATCAAAAACAGGTACCCATTGCCACGTATTGATGACCTGTTTGACCAGTTGCAAGGAGCACAATTCTTTTCAAAGATCGATCTTCGTTCTGGATATCATCAGCTGAAGGTTAGAACTGAGGATATTCCAAAGACGGCTTTTAGAACTCGGTACGGACATTATGAATTCCTAGTCATGTCCTTTGGATTGACTAATGCTCCTGCTGCCTTCATGGATATGATGAACCGGGTATTCAAGGAATATTTGGATCACTTTGTGGTCGTCTTTATTGATGACATCCTTATTTATTCCAAAAGCCGTGAAGATCATGAGCAACACTTGAGGCTGGTACTCCAAAAGCTTCGTGAATACAAGCTTTATGCCAAGTTGAAGAAATGCGAGTTCTGGCTGGAGGAGGTAGCATTCCTTGGGCACGTAGTATCAAGTCGTGGAATATCGGTTGACCCGGCAAAGATTGAAGCTATTCAAAGCTGGGAGCAACCTAAATCAGTGACCGAGGTACGTAGCTTTCTTGGTTTAGCTGGTTATTATCGGAGATTCGTGGAAGGATTTTCTCGAATCGCTACTCCATTAACTCAGCTGACTCGGAAAGATACAAAGTTTGGTTGGAGCGAAGAATGTGAGCAGAGTTTTCAAGAACTCAAGAGGAGACTCATTTCAGCACCTGTTCTAACAATACCATCTGGCTCGGAGGGATTTGTCATCTACAGTGATGCTTCGAGCAAAGGGTTGGGATGCGTTCTCATGCAACATGGAAAAGTCATAGCCTATGCATCAAGACAACTCAAGGAATATGAGAGGAATTATCCTACTCATGATCTAGAGTTGGCAGCTGTTGTCTTTGCACTTAAAATTTGGAGGCATTACTTGTATGGGGAGAAGGTGGAGATCTTTACGGATCATAAAAGCCTCAAATATTTCTTCACTCAAAAGGAACTCAACATGCGACAACGACGTTGGCTTGAACTGTTGAAAGATTATGATCATACCATTCAATACCATCCTGGAAAAGCGAACGTGGTAGCTGACGCATTGAGTAGAAGATCATATGCGGGTACAAGTGCAATATTAACAACGCAAAGGCCCATTTTGTGTGACTTGCAAAGGATGGAGATAGAGTTAAAGACTCCAGGGACCCATGTGATGATGGCGAATATACGAGTAGAACCGACTTTAATCGATAAAGTTAAAGCTGCTCAAGCTACAGACCTGGAGCTGATGCGTATGAGGAAGAAAGTGCAAGAAGGTGTTATGCCGGAAGCAAGAATCGATGAAGAAGGAATACTTCGAGTCAACTCCAGACTTTGTGTTCCTAACAACCCTGATTTAAAGTATGAAATCATGATGGAGGCGCACAACACACCGTTTGCAATCCATCCTGGAAGTACCAAAATGTATCATGATCTTCGTCATACATTTTGGTGGAGCAATATGAAGAGAGAGATAGCGTTGTTTATCTCAAGGTGTCTAACTTGTCAACGAGTCAAAGCGGAGCATCAAGTACCAAAAGGTCCATTGCAACCACTTGAAATTCCAGAATGGAAGTGGGAGCACATTACCATGGATTTCGTTACCGGTCTTCCTAGGGTTTCTCAAGGTATTGATGCGATTTGGGTCATTGTTGATAGATTGACCAAGTCTGCTCATTTCTTACCGATACGAGAAACTTATACACTTGAACGTCTTGCTCGTATGTACATAAACGAGATTGTAAGACTGCATGGTATGCCAGTATCCATAATTTCTGATCGAGACCCAAGATTCACTTCACGATTTTGGGTTAGTTTACAAAAAGCTATGGGCACGGAGTTACGATTTAGTTCAGCATATCATCCTCAGACGGACGGACAATCAGAGAGGACTATTCAAACTCTTGAAGATCTATTAAGACTCTGTGTCTTTGACTTCAAGGGAAGTTGGGACAAGTTCTTACCATTGGTGGAGTTTTCCTACAACAACAGTTATCAAGCAAGTATTGGCATGGCTCCATTCGAAGCATTGTATGGAAGAAAATGTCGTTCTCCAGTATGCTGGGATGAGGTGGGCGAAGCAACGTTGTTGGGACCGGAGTTGGTACGTATGACTACAGAAAAGATTCAAACGATCCGACAACGTATAAAAACCTCACAAGATCGACAAAAGAGTTATGCTGATCTTCATCGAAAGGACGTGGAATTTGATGTAGGAGATCATGTGTTCTTACGTGTTGCTCCATGGAAAGGAGTTACGAGATTTGGAAAGAGAGGAAAGCTAAATCCTCGATTCATCGGTCCATTTTTAATCCTCGATCGAGTAGGAACTGTGGCTTATAGACTCGCTTTACCGCCAAGTATGTCTCGTGTTCATAACGTTTTCCACATATCCATGTTACGCAAATATGTGGAAGACCCGAACCACATTATTGAGTTAGAACCGGACGAAATAGCGGAGGATTTGACGTATGAAGAAGTTCCTGTTCAAATCTTGGATAAGAAGGAACATATTCTACGCTCCAAGGTTATACCTCAAGTCAAAGTTTTGTGGAGAAACCACGATGTTGAGGAAATGACTTGGGAGTTAGAATCAGAAATGAAATCAAGGTATCCTTACCTCTTCGACATACCAGGTACGTACCCTAATTTCGAGGGCGAAATTTCATAAGAAGGGGAGGTTGTAAGACCCCAACTTTTATAAATAAAGATGAATTTTCTATAAATATCATTTTTGAATATTATGGAGTTAATTTGATATAATGTTATAGTTGTGGGTAATATTTATAAATTTTGCAAAGTAAGCAAGTTGTTATAAAATATTCGTTTGGTCGGAGAATATTCTTTTTGTCGGGGAATATTCGTACGACGGCACAATCATTGGTGGACCCCACAACGGAATTATTGTCGGATTGAGAAAACGACAGAATTATCTTTCTATAAAAATAACGGCTGAGGTGTTACCGTTAAAACCGTTAAAACTGTTGAACTACTCGGTAGTAAAAGTACAGTAATACGCGTGGTTGCATAGTAGCACACGGTATTGATTATTGATGCTTACGTGAGAAGTCACTCAGCTATACTCAATTATTGCTACAGTAATTGCTGCATCATATCTCTTAAATTATTGTCATAGTATCATCTGTATAATATGTTATATTATTAAATCAATAATTGAGACGTTGTGGTAAGTTTGGTTATTTTATGGGGGGCATATGTCATCATCTAAGAGTCTCTTCGTCAATAGTAATTACCGTCGTCAATAGTAATTACCGTCGTCAATAGTAATTACCGTCGTCAATAGTATTTACCTTGGTCAATAGTAATTACCTTCGTCAATAGTAATTACCGTCGTCAATAGTAATTACCTTCGTCAATAGTATTTACCTTGGTCAATAGTAATTACCTTCGTCAATAGTATTTACCTTGGTCAATAGTAATTACTTTCGTCAATAGTAGTTGTCCCTTCAATATTACCAAGAGTCATTTGACCCTTCGTTAAGACCAAGAGTCATTTGACCCTTCGTTAAGACCAAGAGCCACCCTCAGTTTTTCTATAAATAGAGGCCTAGGGCTTCATTATTTTTCACGAATTCATTCAAGCTATAGAGAGAGAAAGTATAGAGAGAATAAGAGAGAGAGAGACTAAAAGTATTCTGCTACATCACTTTTCCAATATCCAGTTCTTTTAAGGTAGGGAATATTATTTCTTTTATATTCATGAAGAGAACTTCTGTTATTCCATTTGTTATTATTCTGTTGGAATAACCAGTATACGCGGTCTACCCTATACTTGGTGACATTCTTCTATTATTCTGTTGGAACATCCTGTCTGTGTGTTTTACACCGGACCTGGTTCCGTTTATTATTCTGTTGGAACATCCTGTCTGTGTGTTTTACACCGGACCTGGTTCCGTTTTATTATTATTCTGTTGGAATATCCTGTCTGTGTGTTTTACACCGGACCTGGTTCCATTATTTATTATTCTGTCGGAATATCCTGTCTGTGCGTTTACGCCGGACCTGGTTCCATTATTTATTATTCTATTGGAATAACCTGTCTGTGCGGTCTATCGCATGCATGGTGATTTCTTTTGTTATTCCATTCTTTATTGTACTCAGTTGGTTAAGTTTTGACTTCTATACTCCATGAAATTTGTGGAATATCCTTGATAGTTGCGTTTCATCCAGTATCTTTTCAAGAAAATATTCTTCTAAGCATTCTTGAATTTTACTCCACAATGCAGTATCATGTTGACAATTTGGACGTTGTTAATTCCTGGATAAATTAATTCTTGAACTTGTTTTATTGAATTCTTATATCATTGTCATCATCCTCATGTTTATAAAATGTTGAAAGTCATCTGTGGCATGTAGTGCATAGATGGACTTGGTATGATTATGACCAGGGATTATTCGGTATAATCATGACCGTAATGTTACAAATGATGTGGTAAAAGTCCTCATTGGCCCGTAGTGCATTGATGGACAGTTGTTGGCATGATCATGACCATTAATGAATACACGAATATCCTTGGCCGTAGTGCAGGGGTGATTCGATGATGTGGATTATTTTATTAAGCTGAGTCTCAGCGATCACAGTGTTGAAAAACCTTTTAAATCATAAAAGATAGTAGAGTTTATTTTCTACTTGACTCTTTTAATGGATTGCTTGTTCCGCTGCAGTTAAACTTGATGTCTATTATATTTTATCAGTTTAACATTGTTGAAGGCTAATGATAATTTATTCTGCATTATCTTAGTCATAATATTTCTTACTGGGCTAGTTGAGCTCACCCTTTCTTTCACTGTTCTCTTCAGGAAATGAGAACGTAGCTGGGGCAAGTCGGGGAACGGAGTGATGGTCCGAATGATAGTATTAGTTAGTAGTCCTCACTATTCTATGTAATGGTGTGTTAATAAATGTAATGAGGACTCCTTTTGAGTATGAATACTCTCTAGAAGATAATATTTGTATTCAAACTCACAGTTTATGTTTTGTCGTATTGTACACGACAGTTGTATTATTAAGTTGTATTTGTATTCTGTACTATGTATCTGACGACTCAAGATGGGTGATGTATACCTAATTTTGGGGGCGTCACACGGTATTTCTGACTGGAATACTAGATATAGTGCTGAAGGAAACTTGCACCGTATAGCAACACTCAAAGTATCAAATACTCACAAGAATACGCTCGATATAGAAAGAGAAATAGAGAGAAACTTGTGTTTCTGGTGTAATTTTCAATTCTAACCTAAGCACCCTATTTATAAGAAAATGCTTAGAACACCAAAGCAGAAAATTTAATATAATAATAATATATTTATCAATTTTCCTTAGCCCACCTCTAGACATCTGATCTCAGCCCATTTATATCACATGTTAGCCCACTTAAATGCCAAAAAACGTTTTTCTTCAAAATAATAAATAAAACTTCCAAAAATCAATTATTTCGGAACTTCAGAACTTCAATAATTCATAATAAATAGCCTTTTATCAGAAAATTCGAATCTGGCGAGTTTTTATAGGAAATTCAATTCTCTACAACTTTGCAGAAGAAAATTTTTCTAAATTCCAAACAAAAATTGACCGAAATTCATAAACGGACGATTTTACCGTCAATAATAAATTTTCGGTCAAGAATTGTGTCCACCAACACACAAAACATGTGTTAATCATTTAATGCCACAAAAATACTCTTCCTCCTCATATACTCATATATCCCACATTCATTGTAAAAATATCACCATCAATATATTATTAAAATAATATATTTAAATGAATTATTTTATCAGAAAAAGATAAAATATTAGTTTTCAACAATTGTCACATTAAAAATTTTCTCCATCTATATCCACATAAAATCAATATTTTCCTCATCATATAAATCAATAATTAATTATACACAAATAATATTACAGAATCACAGTACTGGTAACCAGGCCGTTCCCAGGAAAGAGGGGGCTTTCCAATAAGGATTTCTCCTTACTGGCGCGCAATTAGATGACCAAACCTCTCCTTAGACAGAACTTTCTAGACATTGCCAATAATGTTATCTAATAATATTATTCAGATAATATGAATTATTGCTCCGATAATAAAAAATACTGCGTAGTGACAATTATTGAAACAACAGTAATATAAAATATCAACGCAGCAATTATTGAATCAATAAAATACAATATTGAACAGTAATTACTTTAACAATTATTGAGTAGTGCCTTCTTACGTAAGAATCAATAATTGGTGCAATACCGTGTGCTACGCGTATTACCGTGTTTTAACCACCGGGTATTCCAACAGTATTAATGATAACAACTACGCCGTTATTTATAAACAACTTATTTTTGTCGTTTTCTTCATCCAATCGTTTTCTGTTATGGGGCCCACACAAGGCTGCGCCGTCGTACGAATATTCCCCGACAACAAGAATATTCCACGATCAAACAAATATTCCCCGACAACAATGAATATTTTATAACCACTAAAATATTTGCGCATTTTACCCATAACTAACCACATTAATCAAATCAACTTTTACTATTTCAGAATAATAAATAGAGGAAATTAAATTTCATTTATTAATAATTTGGGGTCTTACAATTTACGTATACGGTACTATTCACGAAGTATGATTTTTCTTGTGAAATTTATACTTTTTCGTGTTAGGGTTACTATTCACGTATACGACACTATTCGCAAAAAAATTAAATTTTTTTATCTTTGTCCAAGATGTCTATTATAGTTACTACATTTGATTGTATCCATGTTTTGATCTTTATTCTTGAATTTTACTCCACTATGATTTATTACGGGATATTTTTTGAACTTAGATTATCTAAAGTACGAATCCCTAATATTTGTCCTTTTATATCACTGAATTTGTTTTTTTTAAATATTTTTCATCATCCTCAGCCTTAAATGATGATATAACTGAATATCTTTGGTCTGTAGTGCAAAGGTGAATGACTAACTGATG
Source organism: Panax notoginseng (assembly GCA_016801055.1). Classification (NCBI taxonomy): domain Eukaryota; kingdom Viridiplantae; phylum Streptophyta; class Magnoliopsida; order Apiales; family Araliaceae; genus Panax; species Panax notoginseng. The sequence continues at coordinate 27,049,204 of CM029020.1, read as the reverse complement.
AATATATTTGGTTTTTAGTGCAAAGATGAACATGTGTTGAGATGAACATGACCAACTGGTGATACAAATGAATATCTTTGACCCGTAGTGCAAATATGAATATTTGGTTCAAGATGTATATTTATTGATGTTACAGGGATAAAATATTGATGATGGACTTTTAAATTATAGAAGATAGCAGATTTCATTATCTACTTAACTCTTTTAATGAATTATTATTTTCGCTGCGAACATTGATCTAAAACTTGTTGTCTATTATATTTTATTTGATTTGTTGAAGGCTAACAATAATTTGTTGTTCATTATCTTAGTCATAATATTCTTTACTAGGCTAGTTGAGCTCACCCTTTTCCTTTTTGTTCCATTTTTCTTCTCAGGAGGCGAGAATATAACGGGAACTAGTCGGGGTATGGAATGATGGTTCTAGACATTTGTTTTAGCAGTCCTCACTATTTTTATAAAATAGTGTATCAATAATTGTAATGAGGACTTATTCGAGTGTGAATATTGTCTAAAAGATAATATTTGTATTTAAACTCACAACATATGTGTTGTCGTATTTTGCACGACAATTTTAATAATGAAGTTGTAGTTGTTTTCTGTACCATATTTTTGGCGACTCATAATAGGTTGTGTGGACCTATTTTGGGACCATCACAGTATTTGACTCATTTATATTTCGAGTTGAACGAATACGAATTGAGTCCGAACTGTTTGCTCATTTTACAACCTTACTTTCATAAAACTATCTGAAAATTCACAGTCCATATTAAATCTCAAATTTTATACGCATATTAAATGTGTGTTTTTATAGGCATATTAATTAGTAAAAGCATTTGTGAGTTTTGTGGTGCTTTCAAATCTCAAATTTTATAGGCATATTAAATGTGTGTTTTTGTTTTGTAATTGCTTATCTCATTGTATATTTGGTAAATCATTAAGTGCACATAATTATTAAAATATTTTTTTTTTCTTATGTTATTAACAAGCAATTATCATAAATGTTTATATTTTATAATTTCATTATATTTTCTAATTAAAAAATTTTGAAATCCCATATAGGACCCATAACATTATTATGCCAGGAAAAAAGAAAGAAAGAAAAAAAAGGGTGCTTTAACCATCTTTCAAAAACAATTTGAGGAATAAAGGCATAATGACCACACCAAGTGAATTATAATTCACTTCCCAAGTGTATAAAAATAAATTATGAAATAATTAGGCTGTTGATAAACAATAATGGCATAGCATTATTTATATTGTCAAAATTATAACTTTAGTTTAAAATGAATGTAAAATTTTTGCTAACTACATATTTAATTTTGTAACATAACTAGTGCTATATCATTATCAACAACTTAAAACTAACATGTTCGGATCTTTTATAAAATTAACTTCATGGTAAATTGGTCAATTAATCAATACAGTATCAACACGCAGAGGGAGAGATCATCTCCCGGCCTGCATGTCGACACTGTATTACTCAATTGACTAAAGTTTATTTCATGCTAACCATTCATAACATGTTCTCATGGTTCAATTAAAAATAGGGCAAAGGTTCAAAAATGCCCCTGATATTACCCCAATATCCCACTTATACCCTAAACTATTTTTTTTAAAGTACCCTTAACGTTACAAAATTCAGCACAATTATGCCCCTCCCGTTTACAGACTTGCCACCGAGGCAAACGGAGCAGACACATGGACAAAATTTGCTGACGAGGCAATGCATACGTGGAAAATAGATAACAATTCAAATCAAACATATTTATCCCAATACATGTGCTCATTGTCAATATAACTTCCTCATCTTACTATTTACTATTTATTACCATTATTATTATTATTATTATTATTATTATTATTATTATTATTATTATTATTATTATTATTATTATTATTTATTATTATTATTATTATTATTATTGTTTTGTCCTTTTCATTCCCAAATATAAAATTAGTGTTGGAGTTTTAAATTTAATTTAAATATTTTTTAATAAAAAATATTGTAATTAATGATACTTTTATATAATTTATAATTAATACAATTTACCATATAAAATTAGTCCAAATTTATTTTTAAAATACCTTAAATAATAATAATACCCTGTTCTCCATCCTCATGCCCGTTCAACCCAAATCAATCGTCCACGTCGCCCTCTCTATCCCAAATCGATGCCGCCGGCATCTGCTACCACCCTTCATCAAATTGGGAAGAAAAATCTAGAACCACACAACTCTCTCCTATAATCATCGATAGCTGGAAGATAAGGCTGAAGAGGCGAAGGATTCACGGATTGAAAAGGTCAGGATTCGTCTCTCTAGTCTCTACCTTTGAAACAGATAGGGTTTACACACATTCATATCCACTTTTGGTTTTACATCCATCTAGTAAGGTATAAACTTCACATGAATTTATAATTAGCTTACCCGTGATCACCTCGTTTGGGTTCCTAGCATGTTGACCAGTCACGACAAACGCTCTTCCAGGAACCGTTGACTTTGACTTTTCTGGGGCAGCCTTTTGAGTCACCGTCCCCGTTGAACTTGGTTTCGCTATCGTACAATCTCGAGCGATATGTCCTTCCTTTCCACAATTATAGCATACCTTGAACTGTTGTGGACAGTTTGGGCTGATATGTCCTTCTTTTCCACATTTATAGCATATGACCGGTGGTCGTTCTCCTCCCTTGGAACCAGTTGCTGCTGGTGCTGACGTCTTCGTATTGTCATTGTTGAATCTCCTCTATTTTAAAATCTCCTCCTGACTCGCTTCTTCTATTTTCATAGCCACGATTACCACCAGAGTGGTTGCCGTTCTTGTCTGTACTTTTCTTTCTCCGCTGGTTATCATTGTTCTGATGACTGTTGTCACCGATATGATCCTGGTTGTGGTCCCTCGGTTGACCGTACTCGTTATCTCGCTCTAATAATTGAGCCCTGTTGACAACATCTGAATAGAGAGAAAATTTATGAGAAATGAGATATTGACGTATGCCGGGTTTCAAACCTCTTAGAAACATCCGTGTCATACGTTCCTCATTCTCCACCAAATGAGGTGCAAACCTGGACAACTCTGCAAACTTCGCCTCGTACTGGGACACCGTCATGTTATTCTGCTCCAGTCTAATAAACTCTACCTCCTTCATATGACGAATACTTTCAGGAAAGTACTTGTCATTGAATAGCTTCTGAAATATCTCCCAAGACATGCTGAGTGCAGCTGGATGGGTACGCTTCACAGATTCCCACCAGTAGTCTGCCTCGCCACGGAACATAAAGGTGGCAAATGGAACCTTCTGTTCCTCCGTGCATCCCAAGACATCAAATATCTTGGAAATTTGCTTGAACCATGTCTCCGCCTTAATCGGATCCGGCTTTCCCCAGAATTCTGGTGGTCCCAACTCTTTGAACTGCTTGGCTGTGACCAGCTGTGCGTTGCCATTGTTTCTTCCTATATTTTGAACAGTAATCTCCTTCGTCTGGTTTTGCATGAACCGCAAAAAGCTTCTAAACATCTCATCGTTCATCGTCTGCTCATTGGTGTTGTTCACAGGAGGAACATTGCTAGCCTGTTGCACGTTCTCCTCGTTGGTGAGTACAGGTGTCTCCACGGTTTCATTTACTCCACTGTTAACATTCTCAGTCGACATTCTCAAAAACTGCCATAAAACAAGGGTTAATTTAACAAATTAACAAATCACATAATATCCCTATATTATGACCGACCAACAATAAGCTTAGGTAGGACACACTAGCGAAGGATTTACTCGTCTCTCCCCTCCTAGTTCTATTCCCCGATCTCCGCCAGAGATCATATCCCTAAGCTCTGATACAAACTGTGACGCCCCCAAAACAGGTATACAACACCTATTCTGAGTCGTCAATAACATGGTACAGAAACAACTACAACTTTATTAATACAACATAAAAACTGAGAGTGTAAATACAAATATTGTCATCTAGACAATATCCACACTCAAATAAGTCCTCATTACAATTATTGGAACAATATTTTATAAAAAAAAATGGTGAGGACTACTAAAACAACTTCCTAGAACCTTCATTCCATACCCCGACTAGTACCTGCTACATTCTCGCCTCCTGAGAAGAAAATGGAACAACAAGAAAAGGGTGAGCTCAACTAGCCCAGTAAAGAATATTATAACTAAGATAATATACAACAAATTATCGTTTGTCTTCAACAGGGAAAAATTTAATAGAATACAATAGACAACAAGTTTTAAATCAATATTCGCAGCGGAAAATAATAATTCATAGAAGAGTTACGTAGAGAATGAAATCTACGATTATCTATGAATTTAAAAGCCCATCATCAACATTTTATCCCTGTAACATCAATCAATAAATATCTTGAATCAAATTGTCATCTTTGCACTACAGGCCAAAGATATTCATCAGTTGGTCATGTTCATCTCAACGCCTGTTCATCTTTGCACTACGGGCCAAAGATATTCATCAGAAATCATTAATCTTTGCACTACAGGCCAAAGATATTCATTTATGTCATCATTTAGAACTGAGGATGATGAAAAATATTTTAAAGAAAACGAATCCAGTGAAGCAAAATAACAAATATTAAGGATTCGTATTTCAGCTATTCCATGTCCAAAAATACCTCATAATTATTCATAGTGAAGTAAAATTCAAGAATGATCAAAACATGGATACAATCAAAGCTAGTATCCAGAATAGATATTTGGACGAAAAGAAAAAAAATTTATTTTTCGGTGAATAGTAACTCGTGAATAGTAACTCGTGAATAGTAACCCCGACATGAAAAGTTTCAAATTTGATAAAAAGTTCAGATCAATACTTCAGCATAATGATATTGAAGAAAATAATATCATTTAAGAAGAAATAACATCCTTTACCTCGGAAAGACGGTACTTCTGACTGGAATACTAGATATAGTGCTGAAGGAAACTTGCACCGTAAAGCAACACTCAAAGTATCAAATACTCACAAGAATACACTCGTTATAGAGAGAGAAATAGAGAGAAACTTGTGTTTCTGGTGTGATTTCAATTCTAACCTAAGCACCCTATTTATAGGAAAATGCTTAGAACACCAAAGCAGAAAATTTAATATAATAATAATATATTTATCAAATTTTCCTTAGCCCACCTCTAGACATCTGATCTCAGCCCATTCTTATCACATGTTGAGCCTACTAATTTGCAAAAAACGTTTTTCTTTAAAATAATAATTAAAACTTCCAAAAATCAATTATTTCGGAACTTCAGAACTTCAATAATTCATAATAAATAGTCCTTTTATCAGAAAATTCGAATCTCGCGAGTTTTTATAGGAAATTCAATTCTCTACAACTTTGCAGAAGAAAGTTTTTCCAAATTCCAAACAGAAATTGACCGAAATTCACAAACGGGCGATTTTATAGTCAATAATAAATTTTCAGTCAAGAATTATGTCCACCAACACACAAAATATGTGTTAATCATTTAATGCCATAAAAATACTCTTCCTTCTCATATACTCATATATCCCACATTCATTATAAAAATACCACCATCAATATATTATTAAAATAATATATTTAAATGAATTATTTTATCAGAAAAAGATAAAATATTAATTTTTAACAATTGTCACATTAAAAATTTTCTCCATCTATATCCACATAAAATTAATATTTTCCTCATCATATAAATCAATAATTAATTATACACAAATAATATTACAGAATCACAGTACTGGCAACCAGGCCGTTCCCAGGAAAGAGGGAGCTTTCCAATAAGGATTTATCCTTACTGGCGCGCAATTAGATAACCAAACCTCTCCTTAGACAGAACTTTCTAGACATTGTCAATAATGTTATCTAATAATATTATTCAGATAATATGAATTATTGCTCCGATAATGAAAAATAGTGCGTAGTGACAATTATTGAAACAACAGTAATATAAAATATCAACGCAGCAATTATTGAATCAATAAAATACAATATTGAACAGTAATTACTGTAACAATTATTGAGTAGTGCCTTCTTACGTAAGAATCAATAATTGGTGCAATACCGTGTGCTACGCGTATTACCGTGTTTTAACCACCGGGTATTCCAACAGTATTAACGGTAACAACTACGCCGTTATTTATAAACAACTTATTTTTGTCGTTTTCTTCATCCAATCGCTTTCTGTTATGGGGCCCACACAAGGCTGCGCCGTCGTACGAATATTCCCCGACAACAAGAATATTCCACGACCAAACAAATATTCCCCGACAACAATGAATATTTTATAACCACTTGCTTATTTAAAATATTTGCGCATTTTACCCATAACTAACCACATTAATCAAATCAATCCTTACTATTTCAGAATAATAAATAGAGGAAATTAAATTTTATTTATTAATAATTTGGGGTCTTACAAAAATCATCAGGTTAAAGGTCAGGTCTGCTTCGATGTGCTAATATTTTCCTATAAATAGGGTGTTGAGTTAAAATTGAAAATTACACCAGAAAAATATGTTTTCTCTCTTTCTCTCTCTATATTATCGAGCGTATTTTGTGAGTATTTAGATAGTTTGAGAGTTGTTATTCAGTACAAGTTTCATTCAGCATCATATCCGACATTTCATTCCGAAGTACTATTTCTTTGAGGTAAAGGATGTTATTTTTTTGTAAATGGTATTATTTTTTTCAATATCATTATGCCGAAATATTGGTCTGAACTTTTTATCAAATTTAGAATATTTTGTGTTGAGATTACTATTCACGTATACGACACTATTCACGAATACGACACTATTCATCGAAAAATAAAATTTTATGTTCTTTGTTCCAAATGTCTATTATGGTTACTATATTTGATTGTATCCATGTTTTGATCGTCATTCTTGATTTTTTCTCCATTATATTTTATTATGGAGTATTTTTAAACTTGAATTATCTAAAGTACGAATCTCTAAACTTTGTCCTTCTATCGTACTGGATTCGTTCTTTAAAATATTTTTCATCATCCTCAGTCCTTAATGGTGATACTTGATGAATATCTTTGGCCCGTAGTGCAAAGATGAACAGGTGTTGAGAGATGAACATGACCAACTGGTGATACAAATGAATATCTTTGGCCCGTAGTGCAAAGATGAATATTTGACTCAAGATGTATATTGATTGATGTTACAGGGATAAAATATTGATGATGGGCTTTTAAATTCATAGATGATAGTAGATTTCATTCTCTACTTAACTCTTCTAATGAATTATTGTTTCCGCTGCAGTTGTTGATCTAAAACTTGTTGTCTATTATATTCTATCAGATTTTTTCCTGTTGAAAATTAATGATAATTTGTTGTATATTATCTTAGTCATAATATTCTTTACTGGGCTAGTTGAGCTCACCCTTTTTTTTGTTCTATTTTTTTTCTCAGGAGGTTAGAATATAGCAGGAACTAGCCGGGGTATGGAGTGATGGTTCTAGAAAGTTGTTTTAGTAGTTCTCACTATTTTTGTAAAATAGTGTATCAATAATTGTAATGAGGACTCCTTTTGTGACGCCCCCAAAATAGGTATACAACACCCATTCTGAGTCGCCAAATACATGGTACAGAAAACAAACTACAACTTCAATAATACAATTGTCGTGCAAAATACGACAACACATACGGTGAGTTTAAATACAAATATTGTCTTCTAGACAATATCCACACTCAAATAAGTCCTCGTTACAATTATTCAAACACTATTTTACAGAAATAGTGAGGACTGCTAAAACATCTTTCTAGAACCATCACTCCATACCCCGACTAGATCCTGCTATGTTCTCACCTCCTGAGAAGAAAAATGGAACAAAAAGGAAAAGGGTGAGCTCAACTAGCCCAGTAAAGAATATTATGACTAAGATAATATACAACAAATTATCGTTAGTCTTCAACAGGGAAAAATCTGATAAAATATAATCGACAACAAGTTTTAGATCAACAACTGCAGCGGAAACAACAAACCATTAGAAGAGTCAAGTAGAGAAAGAATTCTACTATCTTCTAAGATTTAAAAGTCCATCATCAATATTTTATCCCTGTAACATCAATTAATAATCATCTTTAACCAAATATTCATCTTTGCACTACAGGCCAAAGATATTCATTTGTATCATCAGTCGGTCATGTTCATCTCAACACCTGTTCATCTTTGCACTACAGGCCAAAGATATTCATCAAGTAATTATACATCTTTGCACTACAGGCCAAAGATATTCAGTAATATCATCATTTAGGACTGAGGATGATGAAAAATATCTTAAAGAGAACGAATCCAATGAGACAGAAGGACAAATAGTAGGGATTCGTATAACAGTTTATCCAAGATCAATAATACTTCATAATAATCAATTGTGAAGCAGAATTCAAAAATAAAGATCAAAACATGGATACAATCAAAGATAGTAACCATAATAGACATCTTGGACAAAAAGGGAAAATTTTATTTTTCGGTGAATAGTGCCGTATTCGTGAATAGTGCCGTATACGTGAATAGTGCCGTATACGTGAATAGTAACCCCCGACACAAAAAGTTCCAAATTTGATAAAAACTCATATCAATATTTCAGCATAATGATATTGAAGAAAATAATATCATTAAGAAGAAAATAATATCCCTTACCTCAAAATATCAGTACTTCTGGTCGGAATACCGGTATAAGGCTGAAAGAAACTTGCTCTGATGAATAGAAACTCTCAAAGTATCTAAATACTCACAAAATACACTCAATAATCTAGAGAGAGAAAGAGAGAAAACTTGTTTCTGGTGTGATTTTCAATTCTAACTTAGCCCTCTATTTATAGGAAAATTTTGGTAGGTTTGACCTGCAACCTGATGGCTTTACCTGCTACTATTCCCACCTACCACATTTGAAATATAATTCAGCACATTTCTTCACCAACCACAAGTGGGGCCCACCAATTCTAGAATTTTCCACCAAAATGATAAACTCCGAAAATTCAACAATTTCTGAACCAGTCATCTCGTAAAATTCATAATAAATCATACGTTCATTTTTAACGGTTCAAAATTTGTGGACATATACTCAACTTATATATGTATAACATATCCAAAAATTACCACGATCCAACGGTCGGATTAAAAATTATAACCCCCGCAATATTCTCAAAAACCCTGATTTGATTTTTAATACCTCCATTCCGACAAAAATACTGATAAAAACCTCAACATTAACTCCTTCATTTTTAACCACAAAAATATATCCCTCATTTATATCCACATAAAATAAATATTTCCTTATCATATGAATCAATAATTAATTATTCACAAATAATATTACAGAATCACATTTATGACAACCAGGCCGTTCCCAGGAAAGAGGGGGCTTTCCAATAAGGATTTCTCCTTACTGGCGCGCAATTAGATGACCAAACCTCTCCTTAGACAGAACTTTCTAGACATTGCCAATAATGTTATCTAATAATATTATTCAAATAATATGAATTATTGATCTGATAAATGAAAATACTGTGCAGCAACAATTATTGAAACAACAATAATATAAAATATCAACGCAGCAATTATTGAATCAATAAAATAAAATATTGAATAATAACTACTGTAACAATTATTGAGTAGTGCCTTCTTACGTAAGAATCAATAATTGGTGCAATACCGTGTGCTACTGTATTTTAACCACCGGGTATTCCAACAGTATTAACGGTAACAACTACGCCGTTATTTATAAACAACTTATACTTGTCGTTTTCTTCATCCAATCGCTTTCCGTTATGGGGCCCACACAAGGCTGCGTCGTCGTACGAATATTCCCCGACAGCAAGAATATTCCACGACCAACCGAATATTCACCGACCAAAAATAAATATTTTATAACCACTTGCTTATTTTGCAAAATTTGCACATTTCACCCATAACCAAAGTATTATATCAAATTAACCCCTTATTATTCACAATAATATTTAGAGAAAATTTGATTTTATTCATTAATAAGTTGGGGTCTTACAACCTCCCCTCCTTATGAAATTTCGTCCTCGAAATTGACGTACGTACCTGATGTTTCAAAAAGGTGAGGATACCTCGCTTTCATTTCTGATTCCAACTCCCAGGTCATTTCTTCAATAGCATGGTTTCTCCACAAAACCTTAACTTGTGGTATAACCTTCGTGCGTAGGACATGCTCTTTCCTATCCAAGATCTTAACAGGTACCTCCTCGTACGTTAAATCTTCAGCTATCTCGTCTGGTTCTAACTCAATAATGTGGTTCGGGTCTTTAACATATTTACGAAGCATAGATATGTGAAAAACATTATGAACACGAGACATGCTTGGAGGTAATGCGAGTCTATATGCCACATTTCCTATTCGCTCAAGAATCTCAAATGGACCAACAAATCTTGGATTGAGCTTTCCTCTCTTCCCAAATCTTGTAACTCCCTTCCATGGTGCAACACGTAACAATACATGATCCCCAATATTAAATTCCACGTCCTTCCGATGAAGATCCGCATAACTCTTTTGTCGATCCTGTGCCGTTTGTATACGTTGTCGAATCGTTTGGATCTTCTCTGTAGTAATGCGTACCAACTCTGGTCCCAACAATGTTGCTTCACCCACCTCGTCCCAGCATACTGGAGAACGACATTTTCTTCCATACAACGCCTCAAATGGAGCCATACCTATGCTCGCCTGATAACTGTTGTTGTAGGAGAATTCCACCAATGGTAGGTACTTATCCCAACTCCCTTTGAGATCTAAGACACAAAGTCTTAATAGATCTTCAAGAGTTTGAATAGTCCTCTCTGATTGTCCGTCCGTTTGAGGATGGTATGCTGAACTGAATCGTAAATCCGTGCCCATAGCTTTCTGCAAGCTAACCCAAAATCGTGAAGTGAATCTTGGGTCACGATCCGAAACTATGGATACTGGCATGCCATGCAATCTCACAATCTCGTTCACGTACATACTAGCAAGACGTTCAAGGGAATAAGTCTCACGTATCGGCAAGAAATGAGCGGACTTGGTTAATCTATCAACAATAACCCAAATCGCATCTATGCCTTGAGAAACCTTGGGAAGACCCGTAACAAAATCCATAGTAATGTGTTCCCACTTCCATTTCGGAATCTCAAGTGGTTGCAATGGACCCTTTGGTACTTGATGCTCCGCTTTTACACGTTGACAAGTTAAACATCTCGAGATAAACTCCGCGATCTCTCTTTTCATATTGCTCCACCAAAATGTATGTCGAAGATCGTGATACATTTTGGTACTCCCAGGATGGATTGCAAACGGTGTGTTGTGTGCCTCCATCATTATTCTATGCTTCAAGTCAAAATCGTTAGGAACACAAAGTCTGGAGTTGACTCGAAGTATTCCTTCTTCATCGATTCTTGCTTCTGGAATAGCACCTTCTTGCACTTTCTTCTTCATACGCATCAGCTCTATATCCGTAGCTTGAGCAGCTTTAACTTTATCGATTAAAGTCGGTTCTACTCGTATATTTGATATCATCATGTGGGTACTTGGAGCCTTCATCTCTATCTCCATCCTTTGCAAGTCATACAAAATGGGCCTTTGTGTTAAAAACATTGCACTCGTACCCGCATATGATCTTCTACTCAATGCGTCAGCTACTACGTTTGCTTTTCCAGGATGGTATTGGATGGTATGATCGTAATCTTTCAACAGCTCAAGCCAACGTCGTTGCCGCATGTTGAGTTCCTTTTGGGTGAAGAAATATTTGAGGCTTTTATGATCTGTATAGATCTCCACTTTCTCCCCATACAGGTAGTGTCTCCAGATCTTCAACGCAAAAACGACTGCTGCCAACTCCAAATCATGAGTAGGATAATTCCTCTCATATTCTTTGAGTTGTCGTGAGGCATAGGCTATGACTTTCCCATGTTGCATGAGAACACATCCTAACCCTTTGCCTGAAGCATCGCTGTAGATAACAAATCCATCCGAACCAGATGGTATTGTCAAAACAGGTGCCGAAATGAGTCTCCTCTTGAGTTCTTGGAAACTCTTCTCGCATTCCTCACTCCATACGAATTTTGTATCTTTCCGAGTCAGCTGAGTTAACGGAGTAGCGATTCGAGAAAATCCTTCCACAAATCTCCGATAATAACCAGCTAAGCCCAGAAAGCTACGTACTTCGGTTACCGACTTCGGTTGCTCCCAACTTTGTATGGCTTCAATCTTCGCCGGGTCGACAGATACTCCATGTTTTGACACCACGTGCCCAAGGAATGCTACTTCCTCAAGCCAGAACTCGCATTTCTTCAGTTTGGCATATAGCTTGTTTTCACGAAGCCTTTGCAGTACCAGCTTCAAATGGCGCTCATGATCTTCACGGCTTTTGGAATAGATGAGGATGTCATCAATAAAGACAACAACGAACTGATCCAAATATTCTTTGAATACACGGTTCATCATATCCATGAAGGCAGCAGGAGCATTAGTCAATCCAAAAGACATTACTAAGAATTCATAATGCCCGTACCGAGTTCTGAAGGCAGTCTTTGGAATATCCTCAGTTTTAATCTTCAGCTGATGATATCCAGAACGAAGATCGATCTTTGAAAAGAATTGTGCTCCTTGCAACTGGTCAAACAGGTCATCAATGCGAGGTAGCGGATACCTATTCTTGATGGTGACATGGTTCAATTCTCGATAGTCAATACAAAGTCGCATACTCCCGTCTTTCTTCTTTACGAATAAAACAGGAGCACCCCAAGGAGACGTACTAGGACGAATAAAACCGATGTCCAACAACTCCTGTAGTTGGACTTTTAACTCCTGAAGTTCAATAGGAGCCATTCGATATGGGGTTTTAGAAATGGGCTTTGTACCGGGTTCAAGGTCAATAAAGAATTCAATTTCTCGTTCCGGGGGTAGACCGGGAAGTTCTTCAGGAAATACATCGGAAAATTCTCTAACAATAGAAATATTATTCAAATCTGACTTGTCTTTGTTCAAATCCATAACATGGGCTAAGAAAGCTTGACATCCGTTTTTCAATAAACGAATAGCTTTGTGGCTTGATATGACAGTGACTGATTTTAGTGGTTTAGTAGTTTGAATTCGTATGACAGGTTGGTTAGGAATATGAAAACTAACAACCTTACGAAAACAATCAATTTTAGCATGATGAGTGGTTAACCAATCAATTCCTAAAATCACATCAAAAGCAAGTATCTTTAAAGAGATAAGATCAACAGGTAATGTGATAGTGCCAACTTGGATCATGCAAGATTTATAAACTGTAGATGTAACGAAGGTTTCACCCAACGGAGTTTCAACAGATAAGTTAAAGTCCAATTTCTCCGGAGTCAAGTTTAAACGTTGAGCACAAGCAGGAGAGATAAAAGAATGGGTAGAACCGGTATCTAGTAAAGTATAAACTTCGCAAGAATTCAAGATTAGCTTACCCGTGATCACCTCGTTCGGGTTTCTCGCGTTTTGGCCAGTAACGACAAACGCTCTTCCAGGAACCGCTGATTTCGCCTTATCCGGGACAGCCCTTGGAATCACCACTCCCGCTGAACTTGGTTTCGCTATAGTACAATCTCGAGCGATGTGGCCTTCCTTCCCACAGTTGTAACACACCTTGGATTGTTGTGGACAGTTTGGGCTGATATGTCCCTCTTTCCCGCATTTGTAACATCTAACTGGCGGTCGTTCTCCTCCCCTAAAATTTGTTGTTGGTGCTGGTGCTGGTGCTGATGTCTTCCCGTCATTGTTGAATCTCCTCTTTCTGAAATTTCCACTTGACTCACCTCTCCTATTATCATGGCCACGATGACCACCCGAGTGGTTACCGCCTTTGTTCGTATTTTTCCCTCCTCGTTGGTTATCATCGCTCTGATGATTGCTGTCACCGGTATGACCCTGGTTGTGGTCCCTCGGTTGAGTATACTCATTATCTCTCTCTAATAATTGGGCCCTGTTGACAACGTCTGAATACAGAGAAAATTTATGAGAGATAAGGTATTGACGAATCTCAGGTTTTAAACCTCTCAGAAACATCCGCGTCATTCGTTCCTCATTTTCGACCAAATGAGGTGCAAACCTGGATAACTCTGCAAACTTCGCCTCGTACTGGGACACCGTCATGTTGTTTTGTTCCAGTCTAATAAACTCAACCTCCTTCATATGACGAATACTTTCAGGAAAGTACTTGTCATTGAACAGTTTTTGAAATGTTTCCCAGGACATGTTGAGTGCGTCAGGCTGGGTACGCTTCACAGACTCCCACCAGTAGTCTGCCTCACCGCGGAACATAAATGTGGCGAATGGAACCTTCTGTTCCTCCGTGCATCCCAAGACATCAAATATCTTGGTAATTTGCTTGACCCACGTTTCCGCCATGATCGGATCCGGCTTTCCCTTAAATTCTGGTGGTCCCAATTCTTTGAACTGCTTAGCTGTGACAAACCGCGCGTTGTTATCATTTCCACCCGTATTCTGCACACGAGTCTCCCTCGTCTGATTTTGCATGAACTGCAAAAAGCTCCTAAACATTCCATCATTCATCGTTTGCTCGGTAACGTTGTTTACAGGAGGAATATTGCCTTCCTGTTGCACGTTCCCCTGGGTAGTGATCAAAGGTGTCTCCACGGTCTGATTTACTCCATTATTAACGTTCTCAGCTGCCATTCTTAAATACTGCCATAAAACAAGGGTTAATAGTCATGTCATATATTATCCCTATACTCTGACCGACCAAATAAACACCAAATAAACTTAGTCAGGTCATACTAGCGAAGGAATTCCCCGTCTCTCCCCTCCTAGTTCTTGTCTCACATCTCAGCCAGGGATCATATCCCTAAGCTCTGATACCAACTGTGACGCCCCCAAAATAGGTATACAACACCCATTCTGAGTCGCCAAATACATGGTACAGAAAGCAAACTACAACTTCAATAATACAATTGTCGTGCAAAATACGACAACACATACTGTGAGTTTAAATACAAATATTGTCTTCTAGACAATATCCACACTCAAATAAATCCTCATTACAATTATTCAAACACTATTTTACAGAAATAGTGAGGACTGCTAAAACATCTTTCTAGAACCATCACTCCATACCCCGACTAGATCCTGCTATGTTCTCACCTCCTGAGAAGAAAAATGGAACAAAAAGGAAAAGGGTGAGCTCAACTAGCCCAGTAAAGAATATTATGACTAAGATAATATACAACAAATTATCGTTAGTCTTCAACAGGGAAAAATCTGATAAAATATAATCGACAACAAGTTTTAGATCAACAACTGCAGCGGAAACAACAAACCATTAGAAGAGTCAAGTAGAGAAAGAATTCTACTATCTTCTAAGATTTAAAAGTCCATCATCAATATTTTATCCCTGTAACATCAATTAATAATCATCTTTAACCAAATATTCATCTTTGCACTACAGGCCAAAGATATTCATTTGTATCATCAGTCGGTCATGTTCATCTCAACACCTGTTCATCTTTGCACTACAGGCCAAAGATATTCATCAAGTAATTATACATCTTTGCACTACAGGCCAAAGATATTCATTAATATCATCATTTAGGACTGAGGATGATGAAAAATATCTTAAAGAGAACGAATCCAATGAGACAGAAGGACAAATAGTAGGGATTCGTATAACAGTTTATCCAAGATCAATAATACTTCATAATAATCAATTGTGAAGCAGAATTCAAAAATAAAGATCAAAACATGGATACAATCAAAGATAGTAACCATAATAGACATCTTGGACAAAAAGGGAAAATTTTATTTTTCGGTGAATAGTGCCGTATTCGTGAATAGTGCCGTATACGTGAATAGTGCCGTATACGTGAATAGTAACCCCCGACACAAAAAGTTCCAAATTTGATAAAAACTCATATCAATATTTCAGCATAATGATATTGAAGAAAATAATATCATTAAGAAGAAAATAATATCCCTTACCTCAAAATATCAGTACTTCTGGTCGGAATACCGGTATAAGGCTGAAAGAAACTTGCTCTGATGAATAGAAACTCTCAAAGTATCTAAATACTCACAAAATACACTCAATAATCTAGAGAGAGAAAGAGAGAAAACTTGTTTCTGGTGTGATTTTCAATTCTAACTTAGCCCTCTATTTATAGGAAAATTTTGGTAGGTTTGACCTGCAACCTGATGGCTTTACCTGCTACTATTCCCACCTACCACATTTGAAATATAATTCAGCACATTTCTTCACCAACCACAAGTGGGGCCCACCAATTCTAGAATTTTCCACCAAAATGATAAACTCCGAAAATTCAACAATTTCTGAACCAGTCATCTTGTAAAATTCATAATAAATCATACGTTCATTTTTAACGGTTCAAAATTTGTGGACATATACTCAACTTATATATGTATAACATATCCAAAAATTACCACGATCCAACGGTCGGATTAAAAATTATAACACCCGCAATATTTCTCAAAAACCCTGATTTGATTTTTAATACCTCCATTCCGATAAAAATACTGATAAAAACCTCAACATTAACTCCTTCATTTTTAACCACAAAAATATATCCCTCATTTATATCCACATAAAATAAATATTTCCTTATCATATGAATCAATAATTAATTATTCACAAATAATATTACAGAATCACATTTATGACAACCAGGCCGTTCCCAGGAAAGAGGGGGCTTTCCAATAAGGATTTCTCCTTACTGGCGCGCAATTAGATGACCAAACCTCTCCTTAGACAGAACTTTCTAGACATTGCCAATAATGTTATCTAATAATATTATTCAAATAATATGAATTATTGATCTGATAAATGAAAATACTGTGCAGCAACAATTATTGAAACAACAATAATATAAAATATCAACGCAGCAATTATTGAATCAATAAAATAAAATATTGAATAATAACTACTGTAACAATTATTGAGTAGTGCCTTCTTACGTAAGAATCAATAATTGGTGCAATACCGTGTGCTACTGTATTTTAACCACCGGGTATTCCAACAGTATTAACGGTAACAACTACGCCGTTATTTATAAACAACTTATACTTGTCGTTTTCTTCATCCAATCGCTTTCCGTTATGGGGCCCACACAAGGCTGCGTCGTCGTACGAATATTCCCCGACAGCAAGAATATTCCACGACCAACCGAATATTCACCGACCAAAAATAAATATTTTATAACCACTTGCTTATTTTGCAAAATTTGCACATTTCACCCATAACCAAAGTATTATATCAAATTAACCCCTTATTATTCACAATAATATTTAGAGAAAATTTGATTTTATTCATTAATAAGTTGGGGTCTTACACCTTTTAAGTTTTAATACTGTCTATTAGACAATATTTGTATTTAAACTCACAGTTTATGTGTTGTCGCATTTTGTACGACAATTGTAGTAATGAAGTTGTATTTGTTTCTGTACCATGTACTTGGCGACTCAGAATGGGTGATGTATACCTATTTTGGGGCCGCCACATATATAAACTCAAAAGATTGAAAATAAAAATAAAATATTAAATTTAAAAACTATATAATATTGAGTATTAAATTAAAACTAACAAATAAAAAATAAAAAATAAATTATTAAAACTCAATTGTTGGTGCTAATTTGATAATTGTTTGTTTGAGCAACATTTATAGTCATTTTAATTATAATAGTAAGTTAATTTGAAGCTCAAAAAATTATTTCATAATTATCATACCTATAGAATAAACAAGAAATTAAAATTTATTTATTTTAAAAATATACTCGTGTTTCGCATGAGACACTTAGCTAGTTATATCTAAAATTTAAAATTTTAACTTTATACTTAACTTTCAATAAATTAACTTGAAAAAAAAATCTGAAAATTAAGATGAAAATAGGATACTCAGAATAATTTTGAATAGTGAACCCTGTCCAATTTCTTTATTTCAATAATTTTATTGTAAGAAAATGATATATATTACGACTTTACATGTCGATTTTTTTATTGTAAGTTACTTAGATAACTGTAATTGGTAATATTTTAACGATGTATTTGATATGGTGAGTCAATTTTATAATTATATCTAATTTTAAATATTGATATACGTCACAATCGTAATTTAACAAAAATCTTTCATAATAAATATTAGAGGACTCTTTATTGTGTGTGTGTGTATATATATAAAAGTTAAAAACCTAAAATTATATCTATTTTCTTTTATAACCTATTTCAAAACAATAATAACTAGCCCTTGACATTGATGTTAAAAGTGCACATCAATATCAATAAATCACCAATAAACAATGAGATCCTACCCTTGTCTTAAGTTAGCCTCTTTTTTGATTTCTTTTCATTTATTTTAAAACTTTCTTAAAAAAAATTAGTAATTTGCGTTTCCTTTTTGTCTTCTTTGAAGAGCTCAAGTTGTCGGTTATATTTAAATATTTTATCTAAAAATATATTAATTTAAATTTTAGTGTCATAAGAAAAAAATATTAGTTTCTTTTTAAACAATAATTGATTTTTTTTAAGTATAAGGATGCTATTTTATTAAATATTTGTGATAAATATATAATAATTTTGACAAATTATATATTTTGATGTATATACAATACATATAGGAGTAGTGTTAAAATCATAACACGTCATCAATAAAGTATATGTCTATAATTAATTTGAATAATGTCGTTTTAAAATTTAGATGATTTATTTTAATGATATATTATTATTCTAATATTGCTCGTGATATACAGTATACTGTTAATTAAGTTCGAGAAGAAATATTGAAGTTAACATATTTAATTATCTAAATAATAATAAACATAATTATTGGCTATTATTAAAAAAAATTGTAAATTTTAACCATGTTGTTTACTTAAAAACCAAAAATTGAAATATAATTATTAAATATTGTAAATTAAAAATTATATAGGTCTTAATAAGTGATAAATGTTTTCTCAATCATAAAAAATAAAAAATAAAAAATCTACCACAAAACTTTGAATATTGAATTACTTTTTAGTTTTGACATACTCCATATACAAAATCAATGTCTATTAGATTTATTTGGATTATGAAAGGAAAAATGGTAATTTGGATTATGAAAGGACAGAAAAGGTAGGGAGAAAATAGTAAATAACAAAGTAGTGAAATTGATTGACATTTACTTTACTGATAATATAAGGTGCCACGTGGTGATACGTGAGTCAATTTGGATCACTGCAAGCCTAGTCATCCAATCTCTTATGAAGTGATATTTATGACTTGTTTGGTTGTGACGTTAATAAAACAAAATTAAAGACGATGAAAATTGTCTGGTTCCTTGTATCTAGATTCTAGCCCTAATTCCCCCAACAGCCAACTTAGTTGGTCCTTTTTTTGTGCCCACAATAACAAGGCTACAAAATTTGAAGAGCCTTTTATGCTAGTATAAAATTAGTTGATGAAAAATGATATATATTCTTAGGAAAAAATATATGTACATAATTGTATAGTATACAGTTTATTATGGCAACGATTTTTTGGTCTATAGCGACAATTTTACCCGTCGCCGTAGTTATTTTGGACTACGACGACGGGTGAATCGTCGCTATAGCCCAAAAATTCAGTCGTCATAGTCCGACTGTGTAATACACAGTTTTGTATATACATATAGCCCATGTTCTTATTGTTTACGCCGATTTTTTAATTGTCAGCCAAATGAATAAATATTGGCGGTAATCTTTTTTAGAAAGATGTGTAATAAGTGAGACTCTGCTGTAATTTTTATCAATCTCGTGTATTGATAATATTCACAATTGTAATTCGGTCTAAATTTATCGTAATACATAGTAAAACTCCGAGTTAATTTGATATTTCCTTTCTAAATTCAAATCTATAATTACATATAATAAGACGAGATTTTATCTAAATTAACTTGGTCGTTTTGGTTGGTTATTGAGTTAATCCCGAGTTAACCTTTATTTGTATTATTTCAAACTTTTTTGTGGTATTATTCTAAGGATGTACATCATGTATTAAAAAACATAAATAATGATTTTTATATATGCATACAAATGTTCAATTTCATATTCAATGTTTTATTTATTACCATCCATACTAAATTATATATACTCACATTATAATACCAAACGGTAAACACCACAATTTTAGATTGCATTATCGATATTAACCCGTGCCTTGCACGGATCCGGTTATCATAAAATTAACTTTATGATAAGTTGGTCAATTGACCAATACAGTGCTGACACGCATAGAGAGATCACCTCTCAGTCTACGTATCAACATTGTATTGGTCAATTCCCGCTTTGAACGGGATATCATCCTGGTCTTTATTTTAAAAGAAGGAAAATATTTTGCAAATTTAAAACTCTTTCCCACATAAAAAGTCAGTTATATAATGAAATTTGTTAGAAGTCATTCAAGGCCTACAAGAAAGATGAAAACCACAACTATAAAATATTGTTATTACTAATAAAAGGAAATAGGATAAAAACTTGTCATTTTCTACTTATTTTTTATTCTCTCTCTAGACTCTAATAAAAATATTCTCATCAACTTAAAAAACTACATATCATGGAGGCGACGATTTCTTATACTATAATATTTTTTAAAAATTTAAATCATTATAGCAATATAAATCAAATGTGCTATAATGACTTGTTTGTAATTGTCCATTTTCTGATATATATATATATATATATATATATATATATATATATATATATATATATATATATATGTGTGTGTGTGTGTGTGTGTGTGTGTGTGTGTGTGTGTGTGTGTGTGTGTGTTACGTCTTCTATCATGATTGAAATAATAAAATTGAAATGATCATTTTTTGTATTTTATGAAAATTAAAAAAAATCATATTATTTTAAATTTAATAAAATCTCAAATCTACTTTTTCTAATAATACATACGATAATATTATCGTCTGGCAATATTCACCCCTTATTTTTACTATACAAGGTTACTACGAATTAGTCTTCCATGTCCAGATTTTACTTTATACTATAATTTGTTGTGCATCAATAAATCTAGTGCAAAACTATTAATGAGAGAAGAAAATTATAGCAAGAAAATAAATAATAGAATGATATTTTTTTCTAAGGACTTGAGAGAAAGATTTGGAATTATTTTTAAGTACCAAACTTGGGTGAATTTACAATCTATTTATAAGTTTTCAATTACCATTTCGAAAATATCAATTTGAAGAGGTATTTCAAATATTATATATATATATATATATATATATATATATATATATATATATATATATATATATATATTCCTTTGAAAGAATATGTTGAACCATAGTAATGATTTATCCGGGAGTGATTAACATGAAGTTAATTTTGGTCAATTGATCAATACAGTGCCGACACGCAGACCAAGAAACAATCTTTCTATCTGCGTGTTAGCACTGTATTGATCAATTGATCAATACAATTACATCGATTCAATCGTTTCATCCCAAATCATTACATCGATTCAATTCCTTTTTAGCCCAAATCAGTACCTCCTTTATTCGAATAAATCCCTCTGGCTCAAAAAATTATAATCTTTCAAACCAAACTGATTGAACCAACATATATGTATTGATTTTAATTTTAACATATAATATATTTATTATATAATTTCCAAATTTAAAAATATGCAACAGAGATGCACGACATACTCCACCTGTCTTCACCAAACTCCACCAATTATGTACGGTAAGTCCGGAGTAGATACTGCAACTACTCCATTTTATTATTAGTAATTTATTACTCACTTGTCCTATTTCTTGTCTTCTTCTTTTTTAATCCCTCCCACGTTTTTTTTTTGCAAACGTTTTTTCTTTTAGTTTCCCATTAAAGTAGTAATTAGGGGCTGTTTATTTAAAACTGAATATATTTAAATGACTAAATGGTTGAATCGATCCGCCATTAAGTACGTTTGTTTTGAAAAAAATTCGCATGAATGGCTGAATTGGTCAGATGATTGAGTTGAATAGCTAAGTTAATTTTTTTTGGCTGAATGAGCAGCTGAATAGAGTAAAAAAATTAAGAAATTATAAAAAAAATATTAAATATTATATTAAGTAATATTAAATAAATTTACAACAACTTTGAATTTTTTCAGATGAGTAAAATAATAAAATTACGTCATTCAGATGTTTCAGACATGTTAATTATCAAACAACTTTTTTATTCAGATTCAAATTCAAATTTATTTAATTTTTATCAAACACCTCCTTAGTTAGATGCAGAAGCTGTAATTTGGAATATATCGACAGTTTTTTACAATTTTGTGTAGTCAATTTGTAGGGTCTATTTTGTTGCCTTTTGGCCTGGCATTTACTCTCCTTCCAAGCCAGAATTTCTTACCATGCTCCTAGTTGAAGGCAACTCACCCATACGGTTGTCTTTTTTAGATATCTTGCCAATTGAGATTCCTCAAGACTTCAAGTTTTTTTATTATTTAAAAATCAAGTTTCTTTCTTTCTCTAACATTTCAACAAAAATATGGTAAGTATTTGCTATCAATGTGTTGGGAGTAGGAAAGTGTTATTAGTCCTCCACCTTTTACCTTTTACTGGGTAGAAAATAAAATGGTCAAAGGAGAAAGTGAAAACCTAGCAGTTGGCGCAGTTATTCAAATAAGATTTTGGGACAAGCCGTAGATTCGGACATCTTGAATTCAAATTCCACCGATTCTAATTTGTCAAGCCAATAAAAATAATCATGAGGTCACGGGGATGCGGACGCAAATCTGTAAGAAAAGCCTGACCTGAGGTGGAGAGATTAGTCGAACTGCGAATCGGATACTCCACATTATTAAAAAAAAAAGAAAAAAAAGTGAGTTGTGCGCATTTAAATAAGGGGGCCAGTATTTTCATATGTATTTTTGATATTTTTATGTGATTTTCTCTCACAAAAAGGTGAGACATGCTTTATGGTTCTGTGAGAGAGGGTCATGTGAAGTATCAAAAACACATAGAAATATCAATTCTTTATATAATACTCCAGCTCTGTCACACGATAATAATTTTGATCAACTTTTTGCGCATATTAAAAAAGAGAATAAAATGACAAAATAGTCCATATTTAAATTCTCATTTAATTACATAATTTTCTGTACATGACTAGTAATATGACATAAATATGCATAGCGAATAGAAATATAATAACTAATACTAAGGGTATTATAGGTAAATTATTGTAAAAAAATAAATTATTTAAAATAAGTAGATATTTAACTTGAGATTATTTAAAATATTAATAAGAATGTTCACCCTAAGAAATTGTGTTTGAAACAGATTTAAAATCACTAATAATATTTTAAAAATTATTTTATCTCATCTAGTAGATGGGCTGCTCTCAAGCTCTGCTCGTGATAGAGGCCGTGTCATTGGACAAAATCATTTTAGATCGTAATAAAATGTTGATCGAAATCAGATCATACGTTTGATACGTTAATTAAAAATTGTAGTGAAATGAAATAAAATATAATGATCATAATATCCCTAACTAACTATATATAAATATATGCCTATATAGATTATACATATATTTCATATAAAAAGTATAATAGATATCAGTATATAATATATTATATTTATACATATAATACTATATTAGTAAAAAAATATATATCATATATATATATATATATAGCATAATATTATACAAAATAAATGTAATAAACCTTAAAATTATATATATATTATGTATAATATAATTTTATGTGATGTATATTAATTATAATACTATATAATATATAGTAATATATATGTTATATTGAATTATATAATATATATTAATAGGGAAATATGATCATACACAATTGTGAGCTGTGTATGTTTTATTTGTGCACAATTTGCCAAAACTACGTCGTTTTGACAGATTTGTTTAAAAAAAAAAGTCTCTCTTCCAAAATCAAAAATCAAAAACAAATATGTCAAAACGACATAATTTTGACATACTATGCACAAATAAAACATACACAACTAGCTGTGTATGGTCGTTATTCCCATATTAATATTATATGATATATGTTATATCACATATTTTATATAAATTATAATATATAATTACTTATGATATATATATATATATATGAAATTCAGATAAGGCACACTTAGAAGGGGGGGTTGAATAAGTGTGAATACAAACTATGACCAATTAAAAACTTTAAATCCAATTGCGGAATGTAGTCAACTATATTTGTGAAAACAGCTTGCTGAATGAATATGGTCTACCGAATTAAACTTTTGTTTATGAAAATATCTTGGTGTTTTTGTAAGCTAAATAAAATAATTTGTGAAAACAGATAATTAAATTTAAACAAATTAATTAACTTGTGAGATATAAAGATAGAGCAAAGAATAGAAAATAACACCAAGATTTTTACGTGGTTCGGTTATTACCCTCTATATAATAACCTACTCCACGTCCAATACCAACTAGTATTGGAGACTCACTTTTATTTCTTTAAACATGACCCTTGTTACAATACAGATTCTATTAAATTGAATTACAATAATTCACTTGAGCACACTTGCTCCTTGTGCACCAATGCACCCTTCAAGCACCTATGCACCCTTTGAGCACACTTGCTCCTTGTGCACCAATGCACCCTTTAAGCACCTATGCTTCCTTGAACCTGTTTGTAAACAAACCTTAATCCACCTGGATTAAAACCTTTAGACAACACTTAGTCTAAAAATATAAGATTACAATTTATAGAGGTCTAATGATCAAAGCAAATAAATAATTTGACAATGCAAGGCTCAACTAAATGTATGCAATGATCAATTAATAATAGAAAGATATTACCGATTTATAACCCACGGAAATATGCTGAAAATAATCAGAATTGTAATAGCACAGCAGCTGAAAATTTTGCACAGAAGATAAAATTGCTTTTCAAGTATATGAGTGCAATAATTTATTCAAGTGTTGTGTATTTTCCATTGAAATTAATTCTACCTTTTATAGCCCAGAAAAACAACCGTTTATGAAAATATTTCCGTTGTAAACATTTTAATCTGTTAGAACCATTAGATACAATGAGATAACTAGCATTCCAATATTATTCCTGTTTGAAAAATAATTACGTTGCTACAGAAATAACAAACTCAATTGACTTTGGATATCCTTTGAAAAATGACTCTATCAGTTTTTGACTAGAGAGACCAAGTCACATAAATAACTTAATGGACTTAATACTTATCCAATATCTCAAGTAATTATGAAGTCTGCCGCCACTACTATAGCAACAGAAGCAAGTAATAGCATTAAAATAGGAGATATGAACAAGATATTCAAGATAATGATTATCTTACTTTTCCAAGACAAAGGCATTTAACTTTTAGTCAACAGATAAAAGACTTACTGCCACATTACATGCATGTTATACAATTTATATAGAATTACAACTCTCTTATAACACATGTAATATAAATCATTTAAACCGAATAAAATTTATCACATTTATATTACGTATGCATAATAAATCATGTAAAAATAGTTTAGCATCAAACTAAGCATGCACAAAACATTAATTTAAATGCACACATAAAATGTACAGATAAAATGTCCTAGAGCCTTGTATCGAAAAATTGAATATTTGCAATGATCTTACATATTTTTCTTAGAACTCAAATCTTCAAAGTCTTTGATAATAACCCTTTTATCAACTTCCTGAAATTTCACAATAGACAAATTAGTCTAAATATTAAGTCATCATCAAAACAAAAAGATTAGAACATTAATAAACCAACATTCTCCCCCTTTTTGATGATGACAACACCAAAAATTATAACTCCCCCTGAATTCATGCACATTTCAGGAGAAGTTTGTAAAACCTGCATGTTAGTATCATATTAAACCAAATGTGAAAAATTAAAATCATTAATATGCATGCATCACAATCAGTCTTAAAACATGCTTATCAACAGTTAACATCCAGGCAACCATGCCTATCAAAAACAAGTAAAAACCATAATCTTAAAAAAATTAAATCACAGAATCTGACATTTTCTCCCCCTTTGGCATCATGCAAAAAGAGAAGACTTCAATCAATATCTTCGAGATTTGCCCTCTGTTCAGCACGATTGGTGAAGTATGGTCGATGACGAAGACGATGTAAACGCTCTTCCAAGGTGTAATCGTTTGCAAGTCGAGGTGGTCTAGGAATAGAGGTTGTAGGAGGAAGCTCCATATGCAGAAAATCTCCCTTGTACTCAGCCATCCAGTTATTCATTGGCCAAACAGGAATTGGAGAATACATTGTTGGAACATGAAACCTTTGACCAATAGCATTGAACCTTGTAGCCATAAAATCTGCTAGTTCCCCAATTTGATAACTAACAAATTTCACTTCTTGACTTAATTGACAAGTGTTTCGATTAACCTTTCGTTGGAGTGCTTCAACCATAGCCAAAGTCTGAATCTCAAAACCCGCTTGAAGGTCAATAAATTCATCTTCAATTCGATGATATAATTTATTGATCTCAGGGGCATCCATTGGTAACTTCCCTTTCTCAAGACACACAAGACGATTTCTAATTTCCACTAACTCATCTTTCAAAGAAGTTTGATTTTGTAAAATCTCAGTCAAAACATTCATAACATCAGATCCATTGGAGTTTGGTATAGAAGATGAAGATGAGTCTTGATTAGGAAAAATAGGAAGGGAATCAGGAAGAAGACGAACAAACTTACCAGCAAGAAAAGTAATATGAGATTTTGTCAAATTAGCAGTATCGATAAGCTCATGATTTGTGACAGAAATTTCATCATCAAAAGATATTTTGAAATGTTGGAAAAGTTTTGTTAAAAACTTGCTATAAGGAAGACACTTCTTGGTTTGACGAATGCAACTTTGCATATGAGACAACATCATTTGAGAAAAATTGAAAACCGTTCCTTTGAGAATCACGGCGACAATAACCAAATCTTGGTAAGTAAAATCAGCTCCCCCACCAAGGCGTGGAAACAGATTATACCTAACCAACTTATGTAACACACATGCAGTAGGACACACATTCACAGTTTTTGGAAGAAACAAAGTTGTTAGAGAATAATCATTCATAACAACATGAAGTTGTTCCAATGGAGGAAAGGGAATATTAGCCGCTCCTTTGAGAGTGAAAGGACATGGTCCAGTAGAAGAAACACCCAGAATACTTCCAAAATCTATACTTGTAAAAAATAAAGATTTACCCTTGACAAATGTGGTAAAACAATCTCCATTACACTCAAGATTGGTGTAAAATTGTTGGACCAACCGAGGATAAGCAACAGTAGGAGGAAACAGCATAGAAAAAATGTTGCACTCGGTGAAAAGTTTTTCCAAAACAGAGTGTTTGAGATAAAAGAGGTCTAAAGATTTTTCATACACAAATTGTTTTGTAGCAATGGAGTTTTTAAAACGTGTTTCGAAACTAGGTCCTCTAAAGAAATTTTCTTACAAATCAAGGGAGGATGAGAATGGGTTTACCAGATTCGAGGGAGACTCTGGCTGTGAGAAAAACTGTTCGTCATCTATGGGCTGCTTCATCTTTTCTTGGTGAGACGGTTCGACTTCGGAGGCTTTTAAGAACGAAAAGCTGGAATCCGAGTCATCTGATAGTGTAACATCGGATAACTCATGAACAGAAGATTTCTTCTGTACTCGTTTGGATTTCATCTTTGTGCCCATAGGATGCTTCAGCAATGATCCATCTTCGTTTGACTTCCCAAACGATCGATTGCTAGCTCTGGTTTTCATGGTGTGATGAATGTTGTGAGTGAAACACATAGTGATGAAGACGATAGATCTGAATAATAGGTAGAGGGCTGAAAATATAGGGAGTAGAAATCCATTAAAACTCTGTCACCGAAAGACGTGCGTCTTTTCAAATTTCTAAAAACTGTTCGGCTGCTGTTCCGTATTTCGAGGTAAAGATCTCTACGTTTCCCAATTGATATCCGGCGACATTAATAGAAACGCGTATGGTTTAAACAGATAAGGAATGTCAAACAGATATACTTTATCGAATATCATGCAGAAAAATAAATGATACATATAGTATAATCTGCACATAAGATATTAAATACGTGATCACATTAAACCATGCACATTCCAAGTTCTCTTCTTAACATGCAGAACCTTTCTTCACTTAAGGGTTTAGTAAAAATGTCAGCCAACTGTTTTTCTGTTGGAATAAAAATTAATTTAATTAATCCTTTTGAAACATTATCTCTTAGAAAATGATGTCTGACTTCTATATGCTTTGTACGTGAATGTAACACAGGATTTTTAGAAATATCTATAGCACTAGAATTATCACAGTATATAGGCACATTATCACATAAAATATCAAAATCACATAGAGTTTGTTTTAACCATAAAATTTGAGAGCAACAACTCCCTGCAGCTAGATATTCACCCTCGGTGGTTGATAAAGCAACTGAAGTTTGCTTTTTACTATGCCACGTAACAAGACTGTGTCCTAAAAATGTGCAAGCAGCACTGGTACTTTTTCTATCAATTTGACACCCTGCATAGTCAGCATCTGAATATCCCATTAGTTCAAAATGATTGCAGATTGGATAAAATAATCCCAAATTTATTGTACCACTTAAATATTTAAAAATCCTTTTAACAGCTTGTAAATGAGATTCTTTAGGTTTTGCTTGAAAACGTGCACATAAACAAACACTATACATAATATCCGGTCTAGATGCGGTTAAATATAATAAACAACCAATCATGCCTCGATATTTAGTTACCTCCACATCTATACCTTTTTCGTCAGATATAAGCTTTATTGAAGTGCTCATTGGTGTAGCCTTTGAATTAGATCCTTCAAAACCAAATCTTTTGAGAAGTTCTTTTGTATATTTGGTTTGATGAATGTACATACCGTTCTTTATTTGTTTGATTTGGAGTCCCAAAAAGTAATTAAGTTCTCCCATTAGACTCATATCGAACTCCCTGTGCATGCACTTAGAAAACCACTCACAAAGAAAATTATTAGTAGCACCAAAAATTATGTCATCTACATATATTTGTACAATAATAATATCTTTATTTTCATGCTTAATAAATAATGTAGAATCAATTTTTTCTCTAATAAATCCATTTGAAAGCAAATACTTACTCAACCTTTCATACCAAGCCCTTGGAGCTTGTTTTAGCCCATAGAGAGCTTTCTTTAGCTTGTAGACATGGTTTGGATATCTCTCATGTTCAAATCCAGGAGGCTGTTTTACATACACCTCTTCATTGATGTATCCGTTGAGAAAAGCGCTTTTTACGTCCATTTGATAAAGTGTGAACTTCTTGTAACATGCAAATGCTAACAAGATGCGGATGGACTCTAGTCTAGCGACTGGAGCGTAAGTTTCTTCATAGTCTATCCCTTCTTGTTGATTGTATCCTTGAGCTACTAGCCGTGCTTTGTTACAAGTGATAGTTCCATGCTCATCAAGCTTGTTCTTGAATACCCACTTTGTTCCAATGATAGAAACATCTTTAGGAGGAGGCATAAGTTCCCAAACCTGGCATCGTTCAAATTGTTGAAGTTCTTCTTGCATTGCCATTAGCCAGCTTTCATCTAGGATAGCTTCCTTAGCATTCTTTGGCTCAACTTGGGATAAAAATGCTGAAAAAGCATATTGATTTTGCAATCCTCTTCTTGTAGTGATTCCTTTGTTTATATCTCCAATGATGTTTTCTGGTGGATGGTTCTTGAGATATCTTGCAGTTTTTGGCATTTGTATATCATGTATCACTTCTTCTTGTTGAGGAAAATCTGCCTCAAGCTCTTGTGTTGTTTCTTGTTCTATTCCAGGCAAATTTTCCAATTCAGTTTGCTGGATTTGTATATTCGGCTTGCTGAATATATTCTTTTGGTTTGCTGGATTTACTAAGATCTCCAATGTACCTGCATCCTCATCTCTTTCTTTTGGAAGATCATTGTGAGTTTCATTAAATCGAATATGAACAGATTCTTCAACACTCAACTTGTTAATGTTAAATACACGATATGCTTTACTGTTCTGTGAATACCCAATGAAAATTCCTTCATAAGATTTAGCATCAAACTTTCCTAAGTTATCACTAGTATTTAGAATAAAACATTTAGATCCAAAAACTTTGAAATAACTAATATTAGGAATCTTATTATTTAACAGTTCATAAGGAGTTTTTAAAATAATTGGACAAATAAGTACTCTATTCAAAACATAACAAGATGTGTTTACAGCTTCGGCCCAAAACTTTTTAGGAAGATTACTTTCTTGTAATAAAGTTCTAGCTGTTTCTTGTAATGTCCTATTCTTTCTTTCTACAACTCCATTCTGTTGAGGGGTTCTAGGAGCAGAAAATTCATGACTAACACCCTTTTGATCACAAAATATTATAAAGTCTTTTAGAAACTCAGTACCATGATCACTTCTTATCTTTACAAGTTTTAGACTATATTTTGTTTCCAAGTTTCTGATCAATTTTTCAAATTCTTTAAATGCTTCATCTTTAGTTCTCAAAAATAATACCCATGTATATCTAGAGAAATCATCTACTATTACAAAAGCATAAAACTTACCATTTATACTAGGATGTCTTTCTGGTCCAAATAAATCAAGATGGAGTAGTTGTAAAGGAGAAGAGGTTGATACCATGTTCTTTGCCGTAAATGATGTTCTTACTTGTTTCCCTAGTTGACAAGGAACACAAATTCCCTTCTTTTCATATTTTATTTTCGGCAATCCTTTGACGAGATTCTTTGAGGATAATTTCTTGATTAAATCCATGTGAACATGTCCCATCCTCTTGTGCCACAAATTAGCCTCGTCTTGTACAGATGCTAGACATAACTCTTCATCCTGTTGCTCAAAATCAATAGTATATATTGTAACGACCCCAAAATAGGTCCATTCCATCCAACCTATTCTGAGTCGCCAAATACATGGTACAGAAAATAACTACAACTTTATTACAACAATTGTTGTGCAAAATACAACAACACATATGCTGTGAGTTTGGATACAACTATATACCAAATGTGACTCATGTCCCAACCGTGGACAGTACCTCACAGTGGCACCTTACATAAAGGTATAGTCAAAGACTGTTTTAGAAATTAGAATATTTGGAAAGTGCTTAAGGAAACCTTCGTACATGGGAGGCCACGCGTCTAGGTTATGATAGATATCATATGGCCACAGAATTATCCTTGGTTGACCCAATAGACCCCAAAGAAAAACGAGAAGATTACTATCATATTCTTCCCAATGGTGAGTCTTCTCTTGACTTATCATTATCTCCACTGTCTCTAATTGAGAATTATACTTCACACAAACACCAAGATTATATAAGTAGTGCTCGTATATATTCTCAGCAAGTGGATGAGCACATCCCTGTCTTATGATGACACGAGGTTGTATGTCGTTAGACATCTTGTATGATAGTGGCAAACCACCCTTCCAACGTTGGGTACACCTTACCCTATTGGATTCACCAAATAAAACTACTAAATGAACTTTTCTATACTGCTTCGGGAGAACATCCACAGCTAGAGACCACCGTTCTATTTCCCGTTACCCTCGCTCGACCCAGCTACACTCTTATTACCTGAAAGGAATTGTGAAGCAAAAGGGTGAGCACAACTAGCTCAGTAAAGAATATCATGACTAAAGATAATTCAATTATCAATAGCCTTCATCAACAATAAATCAGAGATTTAGAACATATGGTAAATGATAAAAATTTCAACCATAGTTGCAGCGGAACGAGCAATCCATTAGAAGAGTCAAATAGACTATAAAGTCTATTATCTTCTCCATGTTAAAAATCCACCAACAATATTTTATCCATGTAACATCACTCAACAGTTCCTTTCCACAATCATATGAATAACTCATAATCATAATTGTGACTATAAATTTTTCTTCGCACCCAGGACGAAGAATATTTTCATCACCTGTCTTTACCTGAAACATCAAAGATCATGGTTATACCAAATCACAATTCTTGTTTATAATCATACTAACAAATCCATCTTTGCACTACGGGCCAAAGATATTCATCAACAAACCATCTTTGCACTACGGGCCAAAGATATTCAACAACAGTTCATCTTTGCCCTACAGGCCAAAGATATTCATCAACAGGCCATCTTTGCACTACATGCCAAAGATATTCATCAACAATTCATATTTGCACTACAGGCCAAATATATTCATATCTCAAAGAAATATATAATCATTTCAGAATTTATATAAACAATAATTATAACCATGTTGATCAATTCACCTTTGCACTTAAGCTTAAGATATTCAATTATAAATTCAATGGTCATGATCATACCAGTCACAATTCAACTTTGCACTACAGGCCAAAGAGAACCCTAGTCATGATCATACCAATAATCTACCCATCTTTACACTCTAGTGAAAGAGAATTTCAACATCAGGGTTATAAAAATGTTATATATGATGATAAAAATAATATGATCAACATATAGTTTTAATCTCAAGAGTAATATTCATAAATCAACTATAATTTGGTTAGAAAAAGAAACCAATTTTGTCGTGAATAGTAACTCGTGAATAGTAACTCATGAATAGTAACTCGTGAATAGTAACCTTGACATGAAAAAGGTAAAAATTCCACAATAATATACATACCAATATTTCGGTATAATGATATTGAAAGAATAATATTCTTAAGCTTATAAACAATTTATTTAAATTGTTTACACTTTACTAATTAATGCATTTAATCATCATAAAATGCCAACTCTTAAGATTTCATCATCAATAACCAAAACCCTCATCAAAAATCTGCATATACCTCATATATAGGATTCTCAAGCCATAAAATCCTATTTTCCAATTTTCTTACTTCACATAACATATTTAATTCATTTTCTCATAACTAGACTATTTTCATAAAAAATACCAAATCAGTTCCAAAAATATTTCTTTTCTGGAATTTAGCATAATATAGTCCCATAGTGAACATATATTTTTCTCAGAATTTTTAAAAGTCATTTACTATTTTTCATATGGCCAAAATAGCCGAATATTTAGACATTTATCAAAAATTGTACTTTTGTCTAAAAATTCTGAAATTCACAGAGTATACTCCTATCATATACATGTACTCTCAATAAAAATTTCATCAATTTTGGAGTTAACCACAAGGAATTATAAGCTGTTACTTTTAAAATAGTCTTTTCTCATAAAATTCATAACTCTCAATCTATACATCCAAAAATCACCATTTTTGGACACAATCAATAAAACTCATCAAAATATCATTTCAAATTTTTCCAGAATTTTTAAAGTTCAGAAAAATTACGAAACTGAAACTCATAACAACCCTTAAAATCCCTTAATATCCCTTACCTCAAAAGAGCAGTACTTCTGACTGGATATCGGATATGATGCTGAAGAAAACTTGCACTGATGAATAGCAACTCACCAAGTATCTAAAAACTCACAAAATATGCTTCATAATATAGAGAGAGAAAGAGAGAAAGCTTATGTTTCTGGTGTGATTTTTAATTCTAACTTAGCCCTCTATTTATAGGAAAATTTTGGTAGGTTTGACCTGCAACCTGATGGCTTTACCTGCTACTATTCCCACCTACCACATTTGAAATATAATTCAGCACATTTCTTCACCAACCACAAGTGGGGCCCATCAATTCTAGAATTTTCCACCAAAATGATAAACTCCGAAAATTCAACAATTTCTGAACCAGTCATCTCGTAAAATTCATAATAAATCATACGTTCATTTTTAACGGTTCAAAATTTGTGGACATATACTCAACTTATATATGTATAACATATCCAAAAATTACCACGATCCAACGGTCGGATTAAAAATTATAACCCCCGCAAAATATCTCAAAAACCCTGATTTTTAATACCTCCATTCCGACAAAAATACGGATAAAAATCTCAACATTAACTCCTTCATTTTTTAACCACAAAAATATATCCCTCATTTATATCCACATAAAATAAATATTTTCTTATCATATGAATCAATAATTAATTATTCACAAATAATATTACAGAATCACATTTATGACAACCAGGCCGTTCCCAGGAAAGAGGGGGCTTTCCAATAAGGATTTCTTCTTACTGGCGCGCAATTAGATGACCAAACCTCTCCTTAGATAGAACTTTCTAGACATTGCCAATAATGCTATCTAATAATACTATTATTGATCTGATAATGGGAAATACTGTGCAGCAACAATTATTGAACAACAATAATACAAAATTTCAACGTAGCAATTATTGAATCAATAAAATAAAATATTGAACAGTAATTACTGTAACAATTATTGAGTAGTGCCTTCTTACGTAAGAATCAATAATTTCAAAAATACTATGCAATACCGTGTGCTACTGTGCAATAACGAGTATTACTGTATTTTAACCACCGGATATTCCAACAGTGTTAACGGTAACAACTACGCCGTTATTTGTAAAAACTCAAATTTGTCGTTTTCTTCATCCGACAGTTATTCTGTTATGGGGCCCACAAATGGCTGCGCCGTCGTACGAATATTCCCCGACAGAAAGAATATTCCACGACCAAACGAATATTCCCCGACAACAATGATTATTTTTTAACCACTTGCTTATTTTGAAAAAAAAATTTACATTTCACCCATAACTTTAAACTTTTATCAATTTAACCATTTACTAAATAGTAATTATAAGAAAAATTGAATACTTTTATTTCATAAAATTCGGGGTCTTACATATATATTTCCTTCTCTTTGTGCAACTAGAGTAACATTGTTAGTACCATGAGAAATAGTGCATTTTTCTTTATCAAAACTAACTTGATGACCATTATCCATTAATTGACTGATACTAATAAGATTAAACTCAAGTCCATTAACAAGATGTACATTATCAATATTTACCTTACCATTTCCTATTTTACCTTTTCCGATTATTTCGCAGGTTCGATTATCTCCAAATGTAACTGTACCATTTTTCTTCTTGATTTTTAGCTCCACGAACTTTGTTTTGTCACCTGTCATGTGACGTGAGCATCCACTATCAAGAATCTATTTTTGAGAAGGAACCTTTGCCTTGAGACATGTCTGTCAATAAAAAATGATTCATCCTTTTGGTACCCACATCTTTTTGGGTCCTTTAATGTTAGTTGCATATAAATCATCCTTTTTAACCCAAACCTTTTTAATCTTATTTTTCTTAAAGCAGTTTATGTCCAAATGACCTTTAATGCCACAATTTTTACATGTTGTGAAAGGAGAACAATGATTTAATCTAAAACGTGATTTTGATTTTAACATTTTCATATTACCCTTTTTATGCATAGAATTATAACCAATTCCTTGTCTTTCAAAACTCGGTCTTTGTTTACCTAATATGACATTTAAATTTTCTTCACCTTGAACGAATTTAGCAAGAGATGATTTTAGTGAATCTATTTCTTTTTGAAGTTCATTATTAGGAAGAGTTTTAACAGGTGATTTATCACTAAATGCATCAATACAGACATCTCTCATTTTTAATTCAT
The DNA here is from genome assembly GCA_016801055.1 of Panax notoginseng. Lineage (NCBI taxonomy): Eukaryota > Viridiplantae > Streptophyta > Magnoliopsida > Apiales > Araliaceae > Panax > Panax notoginseng. The sequence continues at coordinate 27,013,657 of CM029020.1, read as the reverse complement.
TTGTCAATTTTTGGACTTCATTATTAAAAAAATTTACCTTATTGAAAAGTATTTTGTTATAATTATCTAAATAATCTATCTTAGCAATCAAAACCTTTTCTTCTTTACATGTAAATTCCTTTTCAATATCTTTCTTTTCATCTATTAAAGAGTCTACTTCGCCCATTAATGTATTTACCAAGTCTTTCAAATATGCATTCTTTTCCTTCAATTTATCATTTTCTTGTTTCAAAGAATTAAGCTCAAAATTAAATACCTCGTTTGATTCACCTTCTATTCCCATGAAGCATACTTGAGCTATCTCATCCTTGGCGTCGACCTCAATTTTAGATTCTTCTTCATCACTCCAAGTGACCAGTGCCTTATTTCTCTTATTATCCTTGAAGCCTGTTTTTCCTTTATTCTTTAGTTGAAAACAGTCCTTCTTGAAGTGCCCTGGACGACCACATTCAAAACACGTCTCCTCAGTTTGCTTTCCTTTGCTTTTATTTGAGTTGAAGATATTCTTTCGTTTATTCTTTCTTTGAAGAAGTCCTTTGAGTCTCCTTGACATCATGGCTATCTCTTCATCATAATCATCATCCAGCTCGTCTTCATTTCCTGCATTAAGAGCTAAAACCTTTCTTCGAGGAGTTTCGTCCTCATCGTCATACCTTTTTAACTGATGTTCATATTCCTCAAGTTCACCAAAAAGGGTTAATGTATCCATAGTAGATATAGTAGAGGAATCTTGAAGAGTAGTGATTTTAGAAGCAAACCTCCCGAAGTAACTTACGGTTAATCTCACTTTGTGGAATAGATTTGTCCAGTAGCTTTAGTGAGTTCAGAAGAACAAGGAACCTTGCTTGAGCCATCTTTATAGTTTCATCTTTCTCGAGTTTGAACATTTCATAATCATGCATGAGCATGCTTAGCTTAACTTCTCGAACTTTTGATGTTCCTTCATGGCTTACCACTAGAGTATCCCACATCTCTTTGGCTGTGTTGCATGAGGAGACTTTATCTATCTCGGATTGTACCATGCCGCTGAGAAGTGTGTTCATTGCTTTCGAATTATATGATACCATGTAGATTTCGTTTGGATCCATTTCTAGTAGAATCTTTGGTGTCCCATCCTCTCTTCGTGGAATAACTGGTCCGTTCTCCACAACCCACCATTCCCAAGGATCTCTTTGAAGATAGATCCTCATTCGGAATTTCCAAAAGTTGTAATTTTCTGTTCCATACAGCAAATGAGGTCTATTGGTTGATTGACCTTCTTGATTGTTGTTCCCGAATTGTGCCATGTCAGAATCTTTCCCTACAAGTCACCTTTAAGACCAAGTAAGTAGAGCCTTGCTCTGATACCAAATGAAATTCAGATAAGGCACACTTAGAAGGGGGGTTGAATAAGTGTGGATACAAACTATGACCAATTAAAAACTTTAAATCCAATTGCGGAATGTAGTCAACTATATTTGTGAAAACAGCTTGCTGAATGAATATGGTCTACCGAATTAAACTTTTGTTTATGAAAATATCTTGGTGTTTTTGTAAGCTAAATAAAATAATTTGTGAAAACAGATAATTAAATTTAAACAAATTAATTAACTTGTGAGATATAAAGATAGAGCAAAGAATAGAAAATAACACCAAGATTTTTACGTGGTTCGGTTATTACCCTCTATATAATAACCTACTCCACGTCCAATACCAACTAGTATTGGAGACTCACTTTTATTTCTTTAAAAATGACCCTTGTTACAATACAGATTCTATTAAATTGAATTACAATAATTCACTTGAGCACACTTGCTCCTTGTGCACCAATGCACCCCTTAAGCACCTATGCTTCCTTGAACCTGTTTGTAAACAAACCTTAATCCACCTGGATTAAAACCTTTAGACAACACTTAGTCTAAAAATATAAGATTACAATTTATAGAGGTCTAATGATCAAAGCAAATAAATAATTTGACAATGCAAGGCTCAACTAAATGTATGCAATGATCAATTAATAATAGAAAGATATTACCGATTTATAACCCACGGAAATATGCTGAAAATAATCAGAATTGTAATAGCACAGCAGCTGAAAATTTTGCACAGAAGATAAAATTGCTTTTCAAGTATATGAGTGCAATAATTGATTCAAGTGTTGTGTATTTTCCATTGAAATTAATTCTACCTTTTATAGCCCAGAAAAACAACCGTTTATGAAAATATTTCTGTTGTAAACATTTTAATCTGTTAGAACCATTAGATACAATGAGATAACTAGCATTCCAATATTATTCCTGTTTGAAAAATAATTACGTTGCTACAGAAATAACAAACTCAACTGACTTTGGATATCCTTTGAAAAATGACTCTATCAGTTTTTGACTAGAGAGACCAAGTCACATAAATAACTTAATGGACTTAATACTTATCCAATATCTCAAGTAATTATGAAGTCTGCCGCCACTACTATAGCAACAGAAGCAAGCAATAGCATTAAAATAGGAGATATGAACAAGATATTCAAGATAATGATTATCTTACTTTTCCAAAACAAAGGCATTTAACTTTTAGTCAACAGATAAAAGACTTACCGCCACATTACATGCATGTTATACAATTTATATAGAATTACAACTCTCTTATAACACATGTAATATAAATCATTTAAACCGAATAAAATTTATCACATTTATATTACGTATGCATAATAAATCATGTAAAAATAGTTTAGCATAAAACTAAGCATGCACAAAACATTAATTTAAATGCACACATAAAATGTACAGATAAAATGTCCTAGAGCCTTGTATCGAAAAATTGAATATTTGCAATGATCTTACATATTTTTCTTAGAACTCAAATCTTCAAAGTCTTTGATAATAACCCTTTTATCAACTTCCTGAAATTTCACAATAGACAAATGAGTCTAAATATTAAGTCATCATCAAAACAAAAAGATTAGAACATTAATAAACCAACAATATATATATATATATATATATATATATATATATATATAATTATAATATAATAAAAAATATATATAATACCTATGAGTACATATATAATGTTAAATAAATATACATATATTGAGCTCAAGTATAAATTAAGGTTCACGTGTGATTCAATCCTAGGTGGTCCAACTTTATGACAAAAGTTTTGATGAACTTCCTTAATTGAATGTAGTCTGAACTACCGGAACAAAACGAGGACAAAACTAAGAAAACTAACGGATGGATAACAAAAAGTACAAGGGAACCCTCATCCCCCCTAGGGTTCGACCTCCTAGGGGGGCACACTCATTCATAATCTCAAATGTTACACTAATTAGACTCCGAACGGAGCAATGATAGGACAACGATATTAAAACTAAGAAATAAGACAAGAAATCTAGGTGGATTTAGGAATGGTCTTCCTAAATCCAAGATGAGTTGATTACAGTACCAAGAATCATAAGAAAATGATGAAAATCGAACTAGAAAGAAAAAGACAAGCGAAACAGATCAAGGGAAACATAGTCCTAGGGTTCGGTCCTTCCCCTAGGGTCGTGCCAAAGTCGTCTGAAGCTTTCCAACTATGAATTAAGGCGACATGATATTCGAATAAAGAAAAAAAGAAAGAAAGTGCAAGTTGAGCAATAAGACATTGCATATGAAAATTTAAGAGGGGCCTCTATGACCACGTGTTGTCCTAGTGGTTGTCTACCTGTTTTTTCTCTCCTCTACAATCTCTAGATCATTTTTCGTATTCTTTGTGAATTTCTCTCATTCTCAGCCAATTTGAAATCTTAAAAAAACGAGATGCGATTTCTACACCTACACAAATATATATATATATATATATATATATATATATATATTTATTTATTTATTTGGGTGAAGATATTTTTATCCTAATTTTTATATTTTCTCATTCCTTGTTTCACTCCATCAGAATGATAATTCCGTTCGTAATTAGTGTACCAAATGTTATAATGAAATGATTTTCACTTTTGGTAAAATCCATAAACATATACTCCAATAAAGCATAGGAAAACAGTGTACAAACTTCCAAATTATGCACTGATTTACAAGCCAACCTGTAAAGTTATCCCCCTCATTTGGCAATTGATATTACTACCACGGTAATAAAGATGGATACTGCCCTGCCCTGCCCCTACTGGGTAATTTTTATTTTTTAAAGACAATTTTACCCTTATTATTACATATTCAAGTTGTTCAATTCACCCTTTAATGGGCCTTTAACAGGAGTAATTTGTGTGGGTTTGCTATATGAGTTTCCATTTATTTATACAATGCATGCATGAACGGCTAAGGCTCATGATATTTACAAGCCTAAATAATATTGTAGGTTCTCTGTATATGGATTTTCAATAAATAAATAAAAACTCTCTCAACATGAAAATTAGACACCGAATATTTTATAATTTTATCTATTTATATTTTAACCTCTAATGAGAGGTAAAAATAAAAATAGGTGAAATTGATGTTCACATAAAAGAGCTCCAAATAAATGATAGTCACTAAAATAATATTACATCAATGGTGACACAATAAGATAAGAAAATTATAAAAAGATAAATCCCAATAAATATTAAGCAAAATCTTATGATGAAAAAAGTATAAAAGAAAAGAATAACTCAATCTTGTTCCATCCTTGGCTTCAAAACTAAAAACAAAATTTTATTTGAAAACTTAAATTCGAAAGCAATATAATTTTTTAATATAAAAAAATTATAAAATAATTTTTTTAATACGTAATGTATTTATTATTTTCAAAATTTAGACAAATGATAGTAATTTAAAATTCACAAATAGACCTGGCAAATCAAGCCTAAGCTTGCGAGCTGGGCCGACCCGTCCGCTACGGGCCGAACTTTGGGCTGCAGAATTTTAGTCCAGTAAAATTTGATCGTTTTTGGCCCTGCCACCCGTCCGACCCATTTGGACCAAACCAAAAAATATAACTTTAAACATCATGGAGGAGCCGTGGTGGACTCTTAATGAGGCTTATAACTTTAGATTTAGAATAGCACACGAGCTTAGGATGTGCAAAACTAGGGACATAACTGAAAAATATATTTGTAACGAACAAACTTTAGATTCGGATTCAAATGAAGACTAGTGAATGTATATTTTGACTAACTTTTGTAATACGTTGATTCAAATTGGAGAAAATGGTATTATGCTTTACTTATGGGGTTCTCATTAAATTTAATGGTCTGTACTTTTTGAGGGCAGTTCATTCTTTTTTTAAAAAATATTATTAATAGCCATGCTTTTCTCTTGATGCTTAAGAAATTGAGGGCTTAAAAAGAAAACTCTCTAGCAAACTTGCTGTTGCTTCTGCTGGTTTTCAGCCTGAGTGGCAGGTACTACTTCCTATGTACTGTTGTAATTAAGAGTTTCAGAATTAGTTTAAGGGACAAAATTCTGATAAATGTACTACTTCCAGTGTGTAATATTCTCTAAAATGTGTAATGAAGTCTCTAAAGTGTGTAATATTCCAGTGTGCGGCGAGCAGAACATCAGTTGTCTGTCCAGGTCCTCACATGATAACTCTGCTAGCGAATGGCTTGGTGTAAATAGCATCAGTTGCAACAACAGTTAGTTTGTGGTTGCCAAGGTATAAACTATCCTTACGGTTAATAAATGAAATTAAATTTCATTCATCTCTATCTCCATAGATTGGAATAACAAGGAGTATTACCTTAAAGGAGTATTGCAACATGAGATAAATATCAATATTTTTTTGTGTTGGGTGGGGGGGGGGGGGGGGGAGTGTTAGTGGTTATGGTTTTACAAAAATTGAATGCTGTGAACTTTATACCATTTGCAACCCAATAAGGACTATTGCCCAGACATTTGTTTCTGCCCAGGAAGATTAATGAGACTTGTGCTATTTTTCATGCCTCACCAATACTTCGTTGTTACTAGCCAGCTAAGTGATAAAACAGGTTTTTGATGACCAAAAGTTGGGTGATTATTTAATTGATACTACTTTCTGAATTAGATCACCTTATAAATATTTTGTTAATATCACTGTAATATGCAATAGGAAACTCAGAAACTTACTTTCTTACATTTCTATACCATCATTTACTATCCTATAGTAGGATACTGTAAGGTACTCTAATCTTCATATTATGATTCTTGGATTATATTCCCCTCAAAATGAACTTGTATGAGCACAGCAGATATAACAGTAATCTACTAAATTATTTCGGATGTGGTTTGGTCCAGGGGAGTTGATTTAAATTCACTTTCTGCTGTTAAGTATCTCTGGAAATCAGTTGATCCTTAAATTATTCATTTTTTTACTGCAGAATTTTTTTAGGGACTGTTTTCTAATAAACAAAGGTTTCAATTATTTTTAAGCATTGAGATCTGATTATCACTTGTTTGTTTCTACACTTGTTTTTTCTGTGTGGTTATGTTTGATATCTGATACTGATGGTCTTTAGCTTGCTCTTGATCTGATTGCTTATGTATATACCTTGTCTTTTCACAGATCTGTTTGTTTGCCTTCACTACTCAATTGAACAAAATCTTTGCTTGAAAATCAAGAATCTCAATTGACCTAACGGCAAGTATTCATTGTTTTCTTTTTTTGCCAACTTTACAGGCTTTCATGTTAAAGAGAGCAGCAGAGGAACCTCAAGCATATTGCTAAAAAGGATAGTACTCTAGATACAATGAAACTTTGTAATGATTGAAATTTTTTCTTGGTATTTTATAACATATAAACTAGTTGTGGACCTTGCTACCATTGAGCATTGGCACTGTAATGCATATTCATGTAAATAAATGTGCATTCTTTTATTAGTATCCTTACTATTCTCAGTGCATTAAGGTGGGGGTTGTGTACAAGAGTATGTTTGTATAGACCAAGATCTATATATTGCAGCTCAAATTCATTTTGGGAAGCTATAAAGCTACCAAAATAAAAGGTTGGTTATTTGGGAATTCATTGTTAATAGCCCATGAAAAGCTAGGCACTGTTTGGCAGATGCATGCATGTTTGGCTAATATGTTCCCATCTTCAATTTATAAGCAAGTAATTAATCATTTCTTATTTAGTAATTAGTGTGTTATCTCTTGGCCAAAATTTGTAGCAAGTTTCTGAAGCTACTTGGCATGTTAGCTTTCCAGAAATAGGAAACCCTTTCGAGAAAATATAGCCCCTTGAAACATCTGGCTTTAACTTTTTATTGATTCGAGAATATTTTGGTTTCTTGAAAGAGTTATAGTTTCATTCTCAATGTATACACAAAGGTGTAGGATGATAACAAATCATTAACAAAGTATATTATTCAAAATCACCGTTATATTGTAATGGACCTGATGGCCAATTAAACCCTGTAATATATTGATCTGCCCGGCAGGTCTTACTAATTCCGGCGAGTTTCAAAAGTCAAATAAAAATGAGGGATATTTGGAAATACAAGCTCTAAATCATTCACTAATTGTGCGTAATTCATCTAATGTAACTTTTGGGAAATAATAAATCATGCTGATAAATCAAAATATATAAACAAAAGTAAATACTTTTGCGATTACATAATCATAAAATCACAAATGAAGATAACTTCAAACACCTGACTTTTCTTGACCTATAATTTTGTAGTGGTTCCGCTTATCATGATTGGTCATCATATTGCATTTTGCACACTTTCTCAATTGTTTACGACTTGCAGCCTCTTCGATCCCACTTTTTATTCTTGTAGCTTTTTTTCGCCCCTTTGTTTGCGAACAAATAGGATCCAATAACGGCTCATCTTCAACGGGTTGATCATCATCTTCTTGAATATCTGTAACCTCTTTTACACTAATTTCATCAGGGTCAAATTTCTCAACTATGGGTTCATTGTCAACGCACAATTGTACGACGTGCTTAAAACCATCAATTGAGCATGATCCTATAGAAGCTAATCGCAAGAGCAACGTCACCAAATAATTGTAACGCATTGTCTGAGATTCCTCGTAGTAGGACATTTCAGTCAAAATCTTCGGTAATTCAGCGTTCACTTCATTACCATCTTTACACCACCGTCTTAAAATGTACTTATCAGGTATCTTTTTTATACTTTTGGCAATCATATGCCTTATAATGTGTTTACAAAGCATACCAGAATGTTCAAATTTTTTACAATTACAATTTATATCTCCAGTTTGAACATTACTAACAACAGTAACGTACCTATTTGATTCTTCGTTGTCGTTTGCCTTGCACAATGTATACAACTTTGTATCCGATGTTGTTAGATGTTGAAGCTTCTGCATTACGTACTTATGAGATTTTATTATCTCAATCTGAAAGCGTCTAAACATCTCCTTTGTATAAATATTTGCTCCATGTGTTTCCAATGGTGATTCAAGAGTCATATTTCGGGTCCGATGACAAGTTACGTAGTCAGCTTTTCTCTCTCTCATGACCTATTTTTCAAGTGTTTTTTCTGTGTTTACGATAAATTCCTTGATACTCGTTGTCGTATTCACATATTCATCGAACAAACTGTTCATTCCCTCATTCCTGGATGTAGTCGTCATTCCTGCTGCAAAAAAATTCTTTGTGTACGCCTTGATCCATTTGTGCTTAACCTCATAAAGTGATTGGAGCCAATCATGGTCATGCAGTTCGTAATCTATCATCAACTTTTTCCATCGCTCCTCAAAATTAGCAACAGTCAAAGATTTATACACACAACAGTTAAAATCATGTTTAAATGTTGGGTACTGTTCATACAATGTATGTAATTTCTCTGAAAATTTGTTGCTAATATGCCATGTGCAAAGAGCATGGTGTGTTTCTAGAAGAACCTTAGCAATCACATTGCTCATAGCTTTGTCCTGATAAGTGATAATGGTAACCGGTGCCTTGTTGTTCATCGCTTAAAGCCAACTTTCAAAAACCCATACAAAAGTATCCTCTGTTTCATCCTGAATCAGTGCAAAGCCAAACAAGATGTAATGATAATGATGATTTACCTCCGTGAATGGAATAAACGACATATAATACTTATTCGTTCGATAAGTTGTATCAAATGTCACTACATCCCCAAAATTTTTGTAAGCTATCATTGATCGATAATCTATCCACAAGATACATTCGATGCGATTATCTTCATCTCGTTTGATATTGTAAAAAAATAGAGGATTTTCCGTCGAGAGTTTTTTCAAGTACTGCAATGCTGCTTGGGCATCATTTGAATCTATTGTGTCACGTCTTATAACTCGTACAACATTCTGACTATCCTTGTCACTGAAACCGACATTTTCCACCCCTCCTCCTATTTCACTAAATACATTCATCATTTTACTTGGCCCAACTCCAGCCCTTGTAAAAGTTTCGATTAAACTTCGGGCAACATGAGTTATATTTTTCTGTGTTTGAATAAAATTTTTCTTGCTCGGAGTCACCAAATCATGATTGTGAGACAACTCAATTTTTGAAACTTTCCAGATATCTTCATTCTTTAGATGAACAACAAACATTCTAGCTTTGCACATCGTCCGACCTATAGAATCCCTTTTTCTTTTGACCTTACTACCATCAACTTCATCAACGTCTTGTTTCTTTCTTTCAATTGGTTTTCTAGCTTTCTTACATGTAAAAAGTCGGTTGGACAAATTGTTGGAGTGAGCATATTTATGAGTTGCCCCAATTTTTATTTCAAATCCACAACTACGTGCATATGTTCTATAACATTCTTCTGCCTCTTGGATAGTAGAAAAAATCTGACCCTCGTATGGACTTTTTGAAACGTTAATATGCGATTGGTTTGTGTTATGAACACCAATATTATCAATGTCAATATTATCATGAGAAGAATTTGAAGAACTTGAATTAAACATATCTTCAGCCATAAATGAAAACTTACCAGGTTGATTTTGACCTGCAAAGCCTTGCTTGATTAATTGTACAGTTTTTTTCCTTAAATTTTTTTGGAGGATATTTAAAAGAAATTAAAAGGAATAAATATGATAATAATATAAGGGTTGTATATTTTTTACTACTCGAATTTCGTGTGAATTTTTTTATTTTAGCCTGAAGGCTATCACATATTTTGTTTCCTTCTTTGATTTGGAGTTGATTCCGACAGTAATTTTATTTTGAAATCTAACTGAATTGATTGTCGTTTCTGTGATATGCCAAATTGATTCCTTCTGTAATTTTATTTCATAATCATATTGGATTGATTGCCCGTCCGCTGGGATATGGATTTGCTTGACTATTGGCTGGCTTATACGGTGCGAAATCATATTGGATTGATTGGCGTATACGGTGGATTTGCTTGACTATTGGCTGGTTTATACGGTGCGAAATCATATTGGATTGATTGGTTTATACGGTGCGATCGCTTGGGGGGTAGTTTGGGAATTGAATTTTTTTTTCCCGGATCCGCTAGACGAACTAGCGGATGAGCTTTAATATTTTTTGTCGTACGCTACTTCGTCTGGCGGAAGGCGTGTTTTATTTTTTAATCCCAGCCCTTGATTTATGGAATGGATGGTTATGATGGTATTTGCCCAATTTTCATCCATAGCAAATACTTGCTATGGATCATTTTCCATATATATATATATAAACTTATATGAGTTAGCTAGCTAGCTATTCCTTACAGAGGGATAGCATGTCGTCCACATATTTACGTAACATCAATACGTAAAAAAAACGTTATGAACACACGACATACTTGACGCTAAAACGAGTCTATAGGCCACAGTTCCTACTCGATCAAGGATTTCAAATGGGCCAATAAAATTGAGGGTTGAGATTTCCTCTCTTCATCGATTCTTGCTTCTAGAATAACGCCCTCTTGAACCTTCTTCTTCACATTCATCAGCTCTGAGTATGTAGCTTGCATGACTTTAACTTTATCGATTAAAGTCGATTCTACTCGTATATTTGATATCACCACGTGGGTCCTTAGAGTCTTTAACTCTATCTTCATCATTTGTAAGTTATACGAAATGTGTTTTTATGTTAATAACATCGCACTCGTAAACTCATACGATCTTTCTATTTAACGCGTCAGCTACCACGTTCGCTCTTCCACAATGATGTTGAATAGTACAACCGTAATCTTCAACAGCTCGAGCCAACGTCTTTGGCACATTATACGATCGTTTTAGGTAAAGAAATATTTGAGGGTTTTAGAAATGGGTTTTGTACTGGGTAGGCTAAGAAGTCTTCAAGAATACATTAGGAAATTTATTAACAATAGAAATATCATTCAAAACTGTGACTCTCATCCAAGACTTGGATAGTACGTCACATTGATACCTATCAACTTGCCACCGTTATTCACAACGTCCCCAACAGAAAGTTCGGCTTCGGTGCATTCCACACAAGGAAGTCAACAACGAAAGGATCGGGGCTCTTTACTTATAGCTTGATATGACAATGATTGACTTTAGTGGTTTGGTTGCTTAAATTCGCATAACAGGTTGGTTAGGAATATGAAAGCTAACAACCTTACGAAAAGCATAATGAGTAGTTAACCAATCGATTCCTAAAATCACATCAAGACAAGTATTTTCAAAGAGATAAGATCGCATGTAACGTGAAAGTGTCGATTTGAATCAACAAGATTTATAAACAGTGGAGGTAACGAAGGTTTCTACTAACGAAGTTTCAACCAATAAGTTAAAGTCTAACTTCTCTTGGGTTAAATTTAAACGTTGAGCGCAAGCTAGAAAGATAAAAGAATGGGTAGAACCGGTATCTAACAAGGTATAGACTTCGAAAAAATTTATAATTAACTAACTCGTGTTAACTTCGTTCGGGTTACTCGCTTTTTGAGAAGTCACGAAAAATGCTCTTCTTGAAACCACCGACTTTTTTTTGTCCGTATTCGCCTTTGGTGCCACCGTCCCAGCTGGACTTGACTTTGGTGCACGACAAAATCGGGCTAGGTGACCTTATTTTCCACAACTAAAACATACCTTGCTTTCTTTTCGGATTGTACTTTTTCGGTTATTTTCTTCCTATCATGATTTTCCCATTTCTCATCTCCTGTATTTCAGATATCATTATAGAATATAGTTTCAAAATAAGGGTTAATTGACATGCCACATATTATCCCTATACTCTGACCGACCAATTAAATACCAAATAAACTTAGGTAGGTCATACTAGCGAAGGAATTTCCCGTCTCTCCCCTCCTAGTTCTTGTCTCACATCTCTGCCAAGGATCATATCCCTAAGCTTTGATACCAACTGTGACACCCCCAAAATAGGTATACATCACCCATCTTGAGTCGCTAAATACATGGTACAAAATTCAAATACAACTTAATTATACAACAGTCGTATAAAAAATACGACATAACATAATCGAATTGTTTTAACAAAAATATTGCCTTCTAGACAATATCCACACTCAATGAAGTCCTCATTACAATTATTGTCACACTATTTCACAGAATAGTGAGGACTACTAAAACAACCATCTGGACCGTCAATCCGTTCCCGACTCGTCCCAGCTATATTCTCATTTTCTGAAGAGAACAGTGAAAGAAAGGGTGAGTTCAACTAGCCCAGTAAGAAATATTATGACTAAGATAATGCAGAATAAATTATCCTTAGCCTTCAACAGTATAACAACTGATAGAATATAATAGACAACAAATTTTAGATCAACAACAACAGCGGAATAAACAATCCATTAGAAGAGTCAAGTAGCGTATAAAATTTACTATCTTCTATGATTTAAAAAGTTTTTTATCAACTTTATTGCTGAGACTCATCTTAATAAATAAAATCGAATCATCCCTGCACCATGGCCAATGATATTCATGTAATCATCAATGGTCATGATTATACCGAATAATCCTTGATCATAATCATACCAACAACTGTCCATCAATGAATTACAGGTCAATGAAGACTTTTATCACATCATTCGTCACATTACGGTCATGATTATACCGAATAATTCCTGGTCATAATCATACCAAGTTCATCTATGCACGTAAGCCAAAGATGACTTTCATCACAATATAAGCACGAGGATGATGACAATGACATAATAATTCAATAAAACAAGTTCAAGGATAAATTTTAATGATTTATAATTTAATTTATCCAGAAATCAATAACGTCCAAATGTTCAACATGATACTGCTTTGTGGAGTAAAATTCAAGAATAATATTCATGTACCAAAAATATTTTGGACAGAAAAGAAATATATTTTTCGGGTAAATAGTACCCCATGAATAGTACTTCAGGAATAGTACCTCGTGAATAGTACCCCGGCATAAAAAGTACCCCAAATACCTGAGTGAATAATATTCGGGTAAATAATAATTTGGGTGAATAGTAATCCGTGAATAGTAACTCGTGAATAGTATTCCGACACGAAAAGTGTCCCGAATACCCGAGTGAATAATACTATAGTGAATAGTAACCGGGTGAAGTGTAACCTGTGAATAGTAACTCGTAAATAAAATACCAAATAAAATGATATTTCTTGATGAGTACAAAAGAAATGATATCTCATACGAGTATAATAGAATATACGAAACTGCAAATGAATTTTCATCCGCCATGCGGTAATCCACGTAGACAGATCATTTCTACAATTTAATAAGGAATGAATACAAAGGATCATTCACCATGCATGCGGTAATCCACATAGACAGGTTATTCTAACAGAATAATAAAGAATGAAATAACAGAAGAATTCACCATGCATGCGATAGACCGCACAAACATGTTATTCCAAATAAAATAATAAATAAAGGAACCAGGTCATGCGTAATACGCACAGACAGGATATTTCAACATAATAATAAAGAATGGAATAACAACAGAATTCATCAGGCATGCGATAGACCGCACAGACAGGTTATTCCAACAGAATAATAAAGAATGGAATAACAGAAGAATTTCACCATGTATGCGGTACTTCGTATAGACAGGTTATTTCAACATAATAATAAAGAATGGAATAACAAAAGCTTTCTTCATGAATACGAAAAAAATAATACCCCTTACCTCAAAAGAAGACTGGATACTGGAATAGTGAGGTAGCAGACTTCTCTTCTTCTTTCTCTCTATAATTTTTCTCTATAATAATTACTCTATAGCTTTAGTGAATTGGTGAGAAATGAAGGAAGAATGAGCTTCTATTTATAGAAAAATATAGTTTTGATAATTACACGTTTTGGGGCTTGAAATATTACAGTATAATACCTTCCTCTTTTTTTTTAATTTTTAATTTAGTCCTGCAAGTATTATCAAACTTGCACCATCTCCCCTAATAGTAAATAATGTGAATCAATAGTTCTAGACATGTGAAAATACGAATTACAGTATAGTACCTCCATCTATGCCTCCATTTTTAACTTAGTCATGCAAGTATTATCAATCTTGCACCAACTCCCCTAATAGTAAATGAATGTGAATCAATAGTACACACATGTGAATAAATAGTTATAATCATGTGATTCAATAGCAATTAATTGCTCATTTATCCAGTTAATTACCCGATTGGTCAATATAACCTCCAGACATCAATTATTATCGAAATAAATGTCGATTTCCACTAACACTAATAATTCCCACACAATAGAACTATCAATTTCATCTTTAATCAATACAAACTTATTCATCATTAATATTATAATTCACAATATTTAACAACCAGGTCGTTCCCAAGAAAGAGGGGGCTTTTCGATAAGGATTTCTCCTTATTGGCGCGCAATTAGATGACCAAACCTCTCCTTGACAGAACTTCTAGACATTGTCAATATTGCAAATAATAATATGAATAATTTTGCCGTCTCAGTTATTGATTTAATAATATAACATATTATACAGATGATACTGTGAGAATAATTGAATCAATAATATGAGAGATATGATGTAGCAATTACTGTAGCAATAATTGAGTATAACTGAGTGACTTATCACGTAAGCATCAATAATCAATACCGTGTGCTACTATACAACCACACGTATTACTGTACTTTTACTACCGAGTAGTTCAATAATTTTAACGGTAACACTTCCGCCGTTATAAAAAGATAATTCTATCGTTTTCTTACTACGACAATATATCCGTTGTGGGGTCCACCAATGATTGTGCCGTCGTACGAATATTTCCTGTTAAAACGAATATTCTCCGACCAATCGAATATTATATAACAACTTGCATACTTTGTAAAATTTATAAATATTATCCACAACTATAACATTATATCAAATCCACACCATAATATTCAAAAACATATTTCGAGAAATTTAAATCTTTATTCATAAAATTTGGGGTCTCACATATCACATATTATCCCTATACTCTGACCGACCAATTAAATACCAAATAAGCTTAGGTAGATCATACTAGCGAAGGAATTCCCCGTCTCTCCCCTCCTAGTTTTTGTCTCACATCTCAGACAGTGATCATATCCCTAAGCTTTGATACCAACTGTGACGCTCCCAAAATAGGTATACATCACCCATCTTGAGTCGCCAAATACATGGTATAAAATTCAAATACAATTTAATTATACAACAGTCGTGTAAAATACGACAAAACATAATTTAAGAGTTTCAATAAGAATATTGTCATTTAGACAATATCCACACTCAATGGAGTCCTCATTACATTTATTGTCACACTACTTTATAGAATAGTGAAAACTACTAAAACAACCATCTGGACCGTCAATCCGTTCCCCGACTCGTCCCAGTTATATTCTCATTTCCTGAAGAGAACAGTGAAAGAAAGAGTGAGCTCAACTAGCCCAGTAAGAAATATTATGACTAAGATAATGCAGAATAAATTATCCTTAGCCTTTAACAGTATAACAACTGATAGAATATAATCGACAACAAGTTTTAGATCAACAACTGCAGCGGAATAAGCAATCCATTAAAAGAGTCAAGTAGAGCATAACATCTACTATCTTCTATGATTTATAAAGTTTTTCATCAACTTTATCGCTGAGACTTAGCTTAATAAATAAAATCGAATCATCCCTGCACCACGGCCAAGGATATTCATGTAATCATCAATGGTCATGATTATATCGAATAATCCCTGGTCATAATCATACCAACAACTGACCGTCAATGAACTACAGGCCAATTAGGACTTTCACCACATTATTCATCACATTACGGTCATGATTATACCAAATAATTTCTGGTCATAATCATACCAAGTCCATCTATGCACGTAAGCCAAAGATGACTTTCATCACAATATAAGCATGATGATGATGACAATGACATAATAATTCAATAAAACAAGTTCAAGGATAAATTTTAAAGATTTATAATTTAATTTATCCAGAAATCAATAACGTCCAAATTGTCAACATGATACTGCTTTGTGAAGTAAAATTTAAGAATGCTCAGAAGAATATTTTCATGAAAAATACTGAATGAAGCGCAAATATCCAGGATATTCTACTAATTTTATGGAGTATAGAAACCAAAACTTTAACCAACTGAGTATAATAGAATATATAAAACTGCAAATGGATTTTCGCCCGCCATGCGGTAATCCACATAGACAGATCATTTTTATAATTTAACAAGGAATGAATACGAAGGATCATTCACCATGCATACGGTAATCCACATAGATAGGTTAGTCCAATAGAATAATAAAGAATGGAATAACAGAAGAATTCACCATGCATGCGGTATTCCGCGTAGACAGGTTATTCTAACAGAATAATAAAGAATGAAATAACAGAAGAATTCACCAGGCATGCGATAGACTGCACAGACAGGTTATTCCAACAGAATAATAAATAATGAAATAACAGAAGAATTCACTAGGCATGCGATAGACCGCACATATAGGTTATTCCAACAGAATAATAAAGAATGGAATAACAGAAGAATTCACCAGGGATGCGATAAACCGCACAGACAGGTTATTCCAACAGAATAATAAAGAATGGTATAATAACCCTTACGAATATTGAAAGAAATAACTCTCTTCATAAATACGAAAGAAATAATACCCCTTACCTTAGTAGAAAATTAGATACTGGAATAGTGAGGTAGCAGACTTCTCTTCTTCTTTGTCTCTATAATTTCTCTCTATAATAATTGCTCTTGTGAGACTTAGTGAATTGGTGAGAAATGAAGGAAGAATGAGCTTCTATTTATAGGAAAATATATTTTCAATAATTGCACGTTTTGGGGCTCGAAATATTACAGTATAATACCTTTCTCTTTTTCTTCATTTTTAATTTAGTCCTGCAAGTATTATCAATCTTGCACCAACTCCCCTAATAGTAAATTATGTGAATTAATAGTTCATTCATGTGACTCAATAGTATAATCATGTGAACAAACTAATTACAGTATAGTACCTTCAACTATACCTCCATTTTTAATTTAGTCATACAAGTATTATCAATCTTGCACCAACTCTCCTAATAGTAAATCATGTGAATCAATAGTACACACATGTGAACACATAGTTATAAACATGTGAATTAATAGCAATTAATTACTCATTTATCTGGTTAATTACCCGATTGGTCAATATAACCTCCAGACATCAATTATTATCGAAATAAATGTCGATTTTCACTAACACTAATAATTCCAACACAATGGAACTATCAATTTTATTTTTAATTAACACGAACTTATTCATCATTAATATTATAACTCACAATATTTAACAACCAGGTCGTTCCTAGGAAAGAGGGAGCTTTTCGATAAGGATTTCTCCTTATTAGCGCGCAATTAGGTGACCAAACCTCTCATTGACAGAACTTCTAGACATTGTCAATATTATAAATAATAATATGAATAACTTTGTTGTCTCAATTATTGATTTAATAATATAACATATTATGCAGATGATACTGTGACAATAATTGAATCAATAATATGAGAGATATGATGCAGCAATTACTATTGTAATAATTGAGTATAACTGAGTGACTTCTCACGTAAGCATCAATAATCAATACCGTGTACTACTATGCAACCATGCGTATTACTGTACTTTTACTACCGGGTAGTTTGACAGTTTTAACGGTAACACTTTCGCCGTTATTTTTATAAAAAGATAATTATGTCGTTTTCTAACTACGACAATACTTCTGTTGTGGGGTCTACCAATGATTGTGCCGTCGTACGAATATTCCCTGTTAAAACGAATATTCTCTGACCAATTGAATATTATATAACCACTTGCTTACTTTACAAAATTTATAAATATTACCCACAACTATAACATTATATCAAATGTACACCATAATATTAAAAAAAAATATTTCGAAAAAATTATTCTTTACTCATAAAAGTTGGGGTCTTACATAAAAAGGTTTACATCACTTTTATCGCTGAGACTCAGCTTAATAAATAATCCACATCATCGAATCACCCCTGCACTACGGCTAAGAATATTCTTTAGTATCACGACCACAAATTATCCATGTACTACAGACCAAGGATATTCGTGTATTCATCAATGGTCATGATCATGCCAACAACTGTCCATCAATGCACTACGGGCCAATGAGGACTTTTACCACATCATTTGTAACATTACGGTCATGATTATACCGAATAATCCCTGGTTATAATCATACCAAGTCCATCTATGCACTACAGGCCACATATGACTTTCAACAGAATATAAACATGAGGATGATGACAATGATATAAGAATTCAATAAAACAAGTTCAAGGATAAATTTTTAAAGATTTATAATTTAATTTATCAAGAAATTAATAACATCCAAATTGTCAACATGATACTGCTTTGTGGAGTAAAATTCAAGAATAATATTGTACCAAAAATAATTTGGACCGAAAACGAATCAATTTTTATCATGAATAGTACCCAAGTGAATAGTACTCGAGTGAATAGTATCCCGTGAATAGTACTTCGGGAATAGTAATCCCGTGAATAGTACTCCGGTATGAAAAAGTTAAAACTTATCAAGAATGCTCAGAATAATATTTTCATGAAAAGATACTAGATGAAACGCAAATATCAATGATATTCTACAAATTTCATGGAGTATAGAAGCCAAAATTTTAACAAAATGAGTATAGAATTCGAAATCTGAAACGAAATAATATTACTTACATACTACAGAGTATGGAAGAAAATATTATTTCAAGCGAATATTGAACAAAAATAACATTCCTTACCTTGAAAAGAAGAGTATTCCAACTGGTATAGCGGGGATATTCTTGAAGAAAATTTTCACTGTTTTCTACGCTCAAAGCTTTCTAAAACTCTAAAGAAATACGGTCAAGATTATAGAAGAAGAATTCTCTGATTCTGGTGTGATTTTTAATTCTAACTAAGCACCCTATTTATAGGAAAATACTAGAACGTCAAAGGTGATTAAATTAATAAAATATTGATTTAAATTTTTTTTTACGCATGTTTTTTTGAAAAATTTCAGCCACCACAAGTGGGGCCCACCAAAGGTCAGCCATCTTTCCCAACAAACAAAAGTGGGTCCCACCTAATTTTAATGAAAATTATTTTATTTTTCGAAACTTCAGTAATTCATAATAAATAGCCCTTTTATCAGAAAAATATAAATTTTATATCCATTCCACACGAAATCGAATTCTCTACAACTTTGTAGCTTTAAGTTTTTCCAAATTTCAGACAGAAAATATCCGAAATCCACAAACGGATGATTTTAACACCTTTTAAAATTCATAACAAATCATGCGTTAATTTTTAACATTTCAAAATTTGTGAACATATACTCAACTTATATATGTATAACATATCCAAAAATCACAACAACCCAACGGTCCGATTAAAATTATAACTCACGTAATAGAGCTTTAAGAACAATAATTTTTTTTAATACTTCTAATCCGACAAAATACTGATAAAATACCTCAATATTAATTTCTTCATTTACAACCACATAAAATAAATAAATCAATCATTTATATTCGCATCAAATAAATATTTTCTAATCAATAATTAATTATTCACAAATAATATCACAGAATCACAATAATGACAACCAGACAGTTCTCAGAAAAGAGGGGGCTTTTCGATAAGGATTTCTCCTTACTGACGCGTAATTATGTGACCAAACCTCTTCTTAACAGAACTTTCTAGATATTACCAATAATGTTATCTAATAATATAATTCAAATAATAAGAATTATTGATTTGCTAATGAGAAATACTGTGCAGCGACAATTATTGAAACAACAATAATATAAAATATCAACGTAGCAATTATTGAATCAATAAAATAAAATATTGAACAGTAATTACTGTAACAATTATTGAGCAAAACTGAGTAGCTTCTCACGTAAGCATCAATAATCAATACCGTGTGCTACTATACAACCACACGTATTACTGTACTTTTACTACTGGGTAGTTCAACCATTAACGGTAAAACTTTCGCTGTTATTTTCATAAAAAGATATTTCTGTCGTTTTCTCATTCCGATAATAATTACGTTGTGGGGTCCACCAATGATTGTGCCGTCGTACGAATATTCTCTGTTAAAACGAATATTCCCCGACCAATCGAATATTTTATAACAACTTGCTTACTTTGTAAAATTTATAAATATTACCCAAAACTTTAATATTATAACAAATTAACACCATAATTATTTAAAATGATATTTATAAAAAAATTCATCTTTATTCATAAAAGCTGGGGTCTTACAAAAATTGCCCATAATAAGCCCATAATAATATGTCATTAATTATTTTTAATGTAGGTGAGAGAATGACTTTCTAACTATTTTATTCAAAACATTCTCTCTATACTTATTAAATATGGAGAGAGAATTAAAATAAAAAAAGAATGAGATATTTAATGCTACGGGCATAATAAGAAAAAATGTGTAAAATTTTGGTTATTAAAAGAAAGTGGACATTTAACATAGGACTACCCAAAATAGTACTACCTCCGTTTCTAAAAGATTGTCGTTTAAGGTTTTGGCACATGGATTAAGAAAGTATTATTTACCAAGTAAAATTTGTTTGAAATTTCATCACTACCCCTTTATGGAAAGTTAAAAACTATTGATACAAGAAAGAGAATTTCTTGGGACAATGAGAGAAGGTAGGGGTAATATACGAAAGTAAATAATTTATTCTCCTTGAAAGTTGTAAACGACAAACTTTTTTGAACAAGTTTTTTCTTCTAAAACGACAATCTTTTATGAACGGAGGGAGTAATAAGGACTTTTATCATGGGACGGAGGGAGTATAAAAAAATTAATGTGTTTCATAAGCCATATTTAGAAATATGTTTTAATAATAAATGTAATTAAGTCTTTAAAATTCAAAATAAAAAAAATCATTTGAGTAAATATTGATATTAAAAAATAACAAAAAAAATATGAACTCTCTTTTAAGAATTTTAACTGGGGAGTACTTGTAAATTGTAAAATAATAATTGCTCCTTTTGACATTTTCTCCCTCTCAAAATGATAGTAGAAAAAAAACAAACTCCTTCCGGATGCGCAAGTCCTGATGTCGTTTTGAATATTTTGTTTTTTTAATTATTTCCCCTTCTACTACAAAACATCTGCTCTTCCACAACTCCCGCTCAAAAACTCATTCACTCTCTATCTATCAGATTAAACTCCTTCTGTGCTCAACATCTCCAATTAATCCCTCTCTTTCCTCTTAGAACCTCCGCACAATAATTAATCTGTGGAGCTCTAATAAGGTAAACCTTTTTTGAGTAATTTTTACTTTCAGTTGATGGTTGTATTTAATTTGGGTTTAATCTGGTTTCTTCCACGATTTCTTGTCAGTTTGGGTTTAATCTGGTTTCTTCCACGATTTAATAAGGTATAGTTTGTGTTTCTTTGGGTTCTTCAGAATATTCACTTTATTATCCAAATAGAAGAAGAGGGTTTAGCTGCTTATCCAAATGATCTGGGTTTCTGTCATGTAATTGTGTCTATGCTTTGGTCAATTAGGTTCTTAATATATGTTAAAATTTTGTAGAAGATTACTAGTAGTTTAGTGATGTAGCCTCTTTCTCTGATTCAAATGGAAGTTTGGTCCTTATAACACTTTTCCTAGTTTTTATTAAACAAAATTGTATGTCTTTCTGGTAAAAATTGATTTCTACATTAATTATTCATGGTGATAATAACTGCTATGTAGCTGAAACCTCCCATTACAAGAGTTAGATGGGGGTATGATGTATAGATCTAACCCTTTGTGAACTGATGACAAGCTGAGCCTTGTTGAATAAAACATTTACTGGAAGCATAATCCTTTACAAGTCTCTGTTTTTGTTTTTGTGAATTGTTGTTGTCCATACCATCCTGACATAAATATGAAATATTAATTAATTTGTTATTGATGCTTTTCTTAAAGTACATACATTAACAAATGTTTTAAATTTTTTTTTTACAGTTTTTATAGCAGTGTGCAAGTTCTACCAATGGAATCGAAAATACATATTAGCTCTACAAATATGGATATTGACGTAGATGATCCGTCTAACAGTGAAAGGGATGATGAAGTAGAAGAGAATGGAAAACAAAATAACCAAATAGTGGAAGAGCCCAAATTACAAATGGTGTT
The DNA here is from genome assembly GCA_016801055.1 of Panax notoginseng. NCBI lineage: Eukaryota > Viridiplantae > Streptophyta > Magnoliopsida > Apiales > Araliaceae > Panax > Panax notoginseng. The sequence continues at coordinate 26,991,135 of CM029020.1, read as the reverse complement.
TGACAAAGTTGATGAGATTTATGAATATTATAGGAAATATGGTGCACAACAAGGATTTGGAGTGACTAAAAGAAGTACTAAAAAATTGGACGGAGTGGTTACATATTTGACAGTTGTATGTCACAAATATGGAGAGCCAAAGAAGAACTCAAAGATTACTCTAAAACCGCATCCGGTTATTAAAGCAGGTTGTAAGGCTAAGATTTGTGCCAAATTATTGAATGATGGAAAATGGGGTATAACCACTTTGGAGCTTGCACATAATCATGGTTTAAGTCCAAGTAAGTCTCGCTTTCACTGGTGTAATCGGCATGTGACCCCTTATATAAAGAGGAGACTTGAGCTAAACAATGATGCTGGAGTATCAATGAATAAAAGTTATAATTCACTTAGAATTGAGTATGGAGAAAATGGAATGCCTTGTTTAAAGAAAGACTGTGAAAATTATATGGGAAAATTTAAAAAGTTAAGGCTTGTTGAGGGTGATGCTACTGCACTTCAAAATTATTTTGCTAAAGTTCAAGCGGTGGACTCTAACTTTTTTTATGTGATAGACCCTGATGAGGAAAATCGGATCAGAAATTTATTTTGGACAAATTCGAGGTCTAGAGCTGCGTATGAGGAGTTTGGTGATGTCATCACATTTGACACCACCTATTTGACTAATAAATATGATATGCCATTTGCTCCTTTTGTTGGAGTTAACCACCATGGACAATCTATATTACTTGGTTGTGGCTTGATATCGAATGAAGATACTAACACTTTTGTTTGGTTGTTCGATGCGTGGCTTTCTTCCATGTCTAGAAAAGCTCCGCACGCCATTATCACCGATCAAGACAAAGCAATGAAAAATGCGGTTGAGATAGTTTTTCCTAATGCTCACCACCGATTGTGTTTGTGGCATATAATGAAGAAGGTTCCTGAAAAATTAAAAGGGTATGAAGACTATGAATCAATTAAATTTATGTTGCATAACGTTGTGTATGATTCTTTGAGTGTAGATGATTTTGAATGTGAATGGAAGAAAATGATAGAAAATTATGATCTCGAAAACAATGAGTGGTTGGAAGGATTGTATAATGAAAGATATTAATGGGTTCCTTGTTTTGTGAAGGATTGTTTTTGGGCGGGAATGTCTACGACACAAAGAAGTGAAAGTATGAATGCTTTTTTTGATGGATTTGTCAATGCAAAAACTTCCTTGAAAGAATTTGTGCGTTAAGGAGTAAAGTGGAAAAAGAAATAGCAGCGGACTCTCATTCTTTGACTTCACATGTACCTTGTGTTACACATCATGCCATTGAAAAACAATTCCAAGACGCTTATACCAATTCTAAGTTTATTGAGTTTCAAATAGAAGTGGCGGATGGAGGAATGTATTGTGATACAAGGTTTGTTAAATCTCATGATAAAATATTTCATTACGAAGTGAAACAACTTTGTTACTTTGGGGAAAAAATGATTGGCCTAAAATTGTGAACTTCAAAGTTTGCTTCATTGAAGGGGAAAATGAATATGAATTTGATGTGAAGTGTAACTGTAAATTATTCGAATTTCGAGAAATTTTATGTAAGCATATAGTTAAGGTACTTTATTTTGAAAGGTTTATATTTACTGTTCCAACGAAATACATTTTGAGGTGGAGAAAGGACATAAAGCGACGACATACCAAAGCTAAAGTCACTTATAATGTTTGGAAAGACACGGAACCGGGACAGAGATATGACAAGGTGTGCAATATTTTTTTCGATGTTGCGGACATTGCATATGACACTCAAGAAAAGATGCGACCAACTTGTGGATCGGATTCTTGAACTAAAGGTGGAATGGAATACGGAGGATGGAGTTTGTGAAAAAAGGCATCCTACTCAAAAGTTAAATGCGTTTGAATATGAAAATAACGGCCCAAATGAAAGCCAAAAATTACTTTCACCAAAAAAGAACCGATGCAAGGGGCGTCCTCCTACTAAAAGAAAGGTAAGTAAGATGGAACAAGTTTCGAAAAAATTCAAACTGAAGAGACAAAAAAAAGGTAGAAATAAGTCTGAATCAAGAAATACAAAGAATATGAAAAAGGTATGATTTTTTTTTTGTTATATATATGTGTGTGTGTGTGTGTGTGTGTGCAATCTGTATATTGTAACATTTTTTGCGATTAATATTATATGTGAGTAATGATTTTTTCTTCTTCATATTATTATGGTTATCTATTTTTACTTTATTTGTGAGCATTTTTAAAGGTGTATATATGTTTATAGATTGGTTTAAGTTTTACCTTTCATAGATCATAAAGTTCAGATGTATGAACTCACATAACATCGATGGTTCTTCCGGTAACTTGTAGGAATCCATATGGGGAGATGAACTTCTGAATCTTGGCACGATGTGGAATTTTGAGTCTATAGGTGAAGACACTTCCAATGTTGGCTAAAGTCATGACTTCGTTACTCCACGATCGTAGAGATTTGTCAATGTAAACTGAATTTGTGTATTGGGATGAATATGACACAACTTGTGTATTGGGATGAAATATATCCCCATTGTAAACTGAATTTGTGTATTGGGATGAATATCATCATTGCAGACTAAAAGTGATTGAATATACATCCCTTGCATCACTGAGAACTATATCTCCATGTGTTATATGTAAACTGTCAGTGTATTCACTCCATAAACACACATTTAATCCAATAAAAGGAAGTACCAAAACAGTCCCATGTGTTATATGTAAACTGTCAAAAAATCCCAAAATGGGACTACCAAATGAGACCAACCACATCTGAAACAAACACATTCATTTCACTATAATAGGTTGTACCAAAAACAGTCAACTTGTTGATACCATGTACATAAATAACTTCAACCATAAATGCATCCAACAAAATAACCATTCACTCCAAAAAAACACACCATTCTAAAAACAAACAGAACCATTCCAAAAAAAAACTTTATTATCATTGCATCCAAAAACCTATAAAAGTGTTGTAAAAGTGTCTGAAACACTAAGCAACTACATAAAAGTGTCTGAAACACTAAACAACTACATAAAAGTGTTGTAAACTAGTAGGAACAACCAAAAAGTATTACATCTGTTTACCACCCATTGCAGTCATGTACATAATCAGTCATTATAGATTTATATGCCCTAAAAATATATATTAACAGTCACACATTCTTCTTAAGTTATATTCCTTAAACAATATGAATTATCAGTCACAATCTTCTTCAATTGTCCCCCCAGTTGTATTGTTTCTTCCACCAGTTGAAGTATTTTCTCCATCTCTTTTTCCCCTAGCATTGTCTGCCCATTTACCTGAGTAAAAAATAAAAACGAAACCAATCAAAAAGTATGTCGTGATGACCTGTAAAGAAAAAAAGTATCCTAAATCGCAAACAAATATCTACAGATAATGACCTTGGAAGAGATTTTGATATTCTAATTTTGTGTTCATGCAGTTACCCATGCTGGTGTCAGAACAGGTTTACAAGTTGGGAGACTTTTTGTTTTGTAAATTGAAGTGCACAAATACTTCTTTTTTGTCGGTCACAAATCCTTCTTTAGTAAACATAGATGAAACAATGGGCTTTAATATTCAAACTTTATTTTATTTAATTTCCTTCTAAGAAAACAAGCTCATTTTCTTGCGGCTCGTTTTTTAGAGTCACATGTCATCACATTCTTAAAGCAAAAATTTTCACACAGATATACATCTAAAATATTACAAATATGATGATCCATCTTTTTTTACCAGATGGTAATATAGCATCGAGGTGTCATGACTTAACCATGAAGTACACTAAGTAATCTCTTCAGGTATGTATGTCCATTTCAATGTGATAAGCACATACAAATTTTCATCTCCTCCCTAATATTCTTTCAACCACCTTAACACATTAATGAACTCATAAAACAATATTTTTACAAATTCAACCAACAAAAACAAAGGTAAATATTTCAACCTGGAACTTAAAAAGGCCAAAATAACTTACCTTTTTTCCAACCCGATAGAACCCGAGTCGATTGAGCTTCCATTTCAACTGGTGGGGTATTCCCCACATCCACCTCTACATCCATCCAATCTAAATTCTCAACCTTTTCAAATCTAAACTAGCCCTTAACATTCCTTCTGCAGAAAGTACAACCAAACAACAATTCAACACATAAAATAGAACCTAAATTAACAAACACATTCAACCAATTTCACATATTTGAATATAATTACAATTAAAATAAAAGAGACTACAATAACACTCAAAACCAAACCCTTAGTCCAATTGACAATCCAAACAAATCCCACCTAAATTAACAAACACATTCAACCAATTGACAATCAAAACAAATCCCACCTCCAAAAATGGGATCTTTAAGCCGATTTCAAGAATAAGAGTACATAATTACTGGAAACAAACAGTGCAAATGAAAATCAAATTCGAATTTTAGAATCATAAGTAGGAAGAATACTTAGATAATTAAACTTCACAAGCTAATAAAAAAGATACGAAGAATACTTGTCCGGATTGAAGAGAGAGAATCAAATGGTGGAGTGTTTGTAAACCTTTTCTTCAAATCGACGGAAAGGGGAAATTTTCGAACGTGAACATGGCGCAAGATAAACTCTCTTATGCTAATTTGCGCTGGATCAAATATTGTGCGGAGGTTCTAGAAGGAAAGAGAGGGATTAATTGGAGATGTTGAGCACAGGAGTTTAATCGGATAGATAGAGAGTGACTGAGTTTTTGGGCGAGAGTTGTTGGAGAGCAGAGGCTTTGTAGCAGAAGGAGAAAGAATTAAAAAATGAAAATACTCAAAACGACATCAGGAGTTGCGCATCGGGAAGGAGTTTGTAAAGCAGATGTATATATAGATTTACTCTATTTATAACCATCCTGCTAGTAACTGTATTAACTGACCCAACGGATCACCACTACCAGAAAATCAAACAGAGCAGAGAAGGCAAACCCTAATACCTCAGAATCTCAAATCAACACTACGAAAATGGCATTCGAGATCCCCATGGATCTAATCCGGCAGGTTCAGATAGCCGTCCGAATCGACGCTGGACTCTCCACCTACGACCATCACGATCCGTCCCTCCTGCCGCTTCCCCCTCTAGACGCATCGATCGCCGGGTTGGACCCCTCTACACCGGCGGACCTAAGGTGCCAAAATTGCAAAGGGAAGCTTCTGAGAGGGATAGAGTCATTGCTTTGCATATACTGCGGTGAGAAACAGGAAAATAAAGATCTTTCTCCTGGCCCTATCTCCTTCAATACCACATTTGCTTATCAATGGTTACTCCAGTCTTTGGATTTAGATCAATCGGTAAGCCTTGTTTTTCATGTATATGACATTTTATTTTAGTTGCTAATGCCAAAAATTGATTTTTTTTTTGCTAGAATATTTGATTTTTGTTTCCGCGTAAAATAACTAGGATTCCTAGTTTGATTGCGTGAGATTATTTGAATTTGATTTTTTGAATTTCACATTAATTTGAAATTAATGTGAACTAATTTGATTATCATAATACAATCATGAGTATTCTAAATTATTTAACAAGTTCTACTAATTACAAATATGTTAAATTTGAAACTTAAATGAATTCTTATCTATTTTATATTTAGGATTTAGTGAATTGGCTTCAAAAAGTCTAAATTGTACTCTTTTTATAAACGGAGGTAGTATTATTCTAACTTTGGATTCAGTTGAATCTTTTGGATGAGCTTTTGTGGGTTTCAGTACTTCGCGGCTTTTGCAGACTTTAGAAGTGACGGTTTCTATTTCTTACAACTTGGAGATGAATATAGTAGTAACTTTCTGCCGTAGTTTTATCATTGTGATACATTCTGAAATGGGAAAGTACTGGAGATGTTATTGCCTGATGCCATATTTGTCTTTTATATAGTTTTTGGATAAAAGTGGACAATTGAAAAATTACAATGTAATATGTCCAACATATGCAATATAAATTTATATATCATGGAGATGTGATTTGTGTCCTGAATATGTTTCTTTTTCCATTTTTATTGCTTTTCTTTTGTGTTTTTTTTAGTTTCTTAGTGGAGGGGTTTTTTCTTTCATCATTTTGTACAGTTTGAAGTTTTATTTCCTGAAAAATTAGGTGAATTGATGTCTATGAACGTAATAATTATATTTTGCAGGAAACTATTGGGCCTTCCGCTGAAGTATTTAAATTAAAGAGAGGGCAGAGTACACCAAAGATAGAAATCTCTTTGCACGATCTCTTAAATTTACCAATTATAAGGCCAAATGAGTCAGAAAATCCTGAGGTTAATGTTACAAGCAAGACCTTGGAACATAGCAGCAGCTCTTTGAATTTAACTGGAGATCTGAATAATATCTTTTCAGGATCAAAGAGGTTTATTGCGTATGGTGCGTCTGAAGAACCAGTTATAGCTAATCAGATTGAGAGTAATGAAAGTAAAGCCTCTGTAAGCGAAGCGAAGAGAATCTTAGTTTGTTTGCAAGTGTTCCCTCTGCCGGCTCAGCTGTCAGGTCTTCTGATGATAACAGTTATGACTCATTATCTGGATGTGTGGCAGACTTTCAATCTGCCAATAAGCACGAGGGTTCGAAATCATCCGACCCTTTTATTGGTTCAGTTGTTGATCTTTCTCCTGACATGGATTCAGATTTTGGACAAGAAAAAGATCAAAAAGCTGGAAAGCTAGAGGATTACATCCGACTGGATGCTAGATGATTTGTCTCAGCAGGTTGAGCACTTTGATTCAGGTGGTGAAGCTAAAGATAATCCCCCGGCAGATAATTTTAACAATCCGTCTTCGGAGGACGTTGATTAGTTTAAAGAATCAGCAGCAAACTAAAATTACAAGTGTACCTAGCAATAAGACCATCAACGAACATGATGATTAGTTTGACGAATGGAATGATTCTACAAAATCAATTAGTACTCGAGATCCTTCTGGAAAAGCTTGGAAAGAAAATGATAATCAAAATGCTGCTGTTAATGAACACACATCAGAAATAAATTTGTTCAGCTCTACCTGTAACTCATAGGACAATGAATTTGGTAGCTTTTCAGACCAACCAGCTCACCTAGCAGTCAAACAGTCCTTGCAGTAACCAACAATATCCTCTCCAAAGTTCCTGCTTCAGATTTCAGACAGGTGTGTACTCCTTTAATTGTTATAAAATTGTTACTTCCTCTTTCTATTTTCCCATCAGTACATTGTAACTGGTAATTCAACACTGGTCATAATGGCTTTCCATATTCCTAAGCTTGTCATCTGATAGCTTTTATTTTTAATCCCTGGCTGCTGGGACTTAAAACTACCATGTGGAACTATTTGAAACCAATATTATATTAAATATATTTTTTCCCCTTTGACATCAGTCTAGACCTGAGGTATAAAACTTTGCACTTCTGAATGTTATCATCCTTTTTATTTACCATGTTTGCTAAGATGTTTTGGTTTTGATTGTTAAAAAGATGAGCTATATATCTAGCATCAATTTTTTTAATTCGGAGGAAGATTTTCTTACTCCTTTATATTGAATTATGTCCGAGTATTCTTACTGTTTGAGAATCTTTTAAGCCACTTTGGACACTGACCATGGTGTATCAGAACCTTGCAAGTTCTTAGCAGCCTTCCACTTTGATATAGCTAAAATTTCTCTCCAAGGAGGCAAAGGTCAATACCAATTTTCCCCAAAGAAGGGTTGAAGTCCTTATCATCATAATAAAAGGTCATTATATCAAAATATAATACATTGAATACCCAAGGGACTTTAGAAGAATAGCAATGAGCCTAGTGTTGGAAAAAAGGGCACTTTTTGGTGCACAAGCACAATGCTAGTACCTTATTATTTCCTTAAAAGTCAAGGGGGCAATTGCCTCCTCCCCTACCCCATCAAAAAGAATAACATCATTTTCAATCAAGTGAATGATTGGTTACAGGGGAAATGAAGCAGGAATAGGAAACATCATCTGAAATTGATTTTTATTTTCTAGGGTAATTTTTCTCCTTTTGCTATACTGCTCTCTTTCAATTAGATAAGACATCTAATCTCAGTTTATTTATTTGTAATTTCTTCATTTTGTTCATCCATTTGTGCTTAATCAAATCTGATTTTAGTTATATGTTGTGATTTTAGTGCTTAATCAATTTTTATTTTGGATATATGTCCACCACATGTTTGATGTATTGACGCTATGAAGATTAGAATAGTAAGTTACTTATTTGGTACAACAAACTCCTCTTTATATTGTTGGGGGCTTTTCACATGCATTCATGTAGATAGCAGTTCTATTTTACATTGGTGGCAAGCATCTTTATCTCCATTACACCTACTGGGAAATGAGCGCAATATTGCAAATTGTTTCATGGGTTGCTGTTATTCGGCATTACTAACTGCTTTCTATTATTGTTCAAAATCTTTCCATTTTATCATCTTGTACCAACATTGATGAATTATAAAGCCTTTCCTATTCCAAATTTTAAGCTGACTTCACATTCTGGTTTTTTAAAGAAATTTGATGCTGAGTTGTGTTACTGCCTTTGTTAGCAATTTAGGATTGCTGTGGTTTGTGTTGACAATTAATCTTGATTTTTCTGGATTTCAGATCTTTGAGCTTTTTATTGATTCCTAAACATCATAAAACATTGAAATTAATTTCATATAAAATCGAATGCCCTGTGAGCTTATTTTTACTCGTTTGGTGAGCAATGGAAATGAAAAATTGTTCTTGTTTGGTGGAACTGGGAGTAATGGGATTTCAAGAAACTTGAAATTGTGGGAATTGGATGGGGAAAATCGGGTGGAAATTGGGAGTGTGCCAGATATGATGTGCAGGAAATTGGTATCAGTTTGTTTCCACAATTATGAATATCTGTACATATTTTGGCATGATGCTTTGATTTGTGTTTGTTGTTATTCTTGGCCCGAGATTTTGTACTACAAGGTCTCTAGGAGGACTTGGCATTGGTTGCCTAAATGTCTTTCAATGCCTGAAAAATGGAGCTATGGTTTTAGATGGTTTTCCTTTGTTCCAGAGCTTCATGCTTTTATATGATCATCAATCTAAGGATACTTGTTGTTCTTGAAGATGCATTGCTTACTAAGCTTCTTGGGTCGGATCTTTTAAGGCAAGGCCTCATATAGTCATGAATTAGGACTTTGATGCAGATTTTGAACGTTTGTATTCTGCATATTTAATTATACTACATACATTACAAAGTATCATTATATGATTATTTGATTATAATTCCCTGGTATCATATTGAAATTTGTTTTTTTTTTTTATAAAAAAAGTACCTTTTTAAAAAGTCAACATTTCAAAAGCAGATAGGTATATACGAATTAAAGAGCTCCCCTTTTCAATCCTTCAATTGTATATGCATGGACGGTACCTAAAGATTGTTAAGTGGAGATACCATCGTTTTGAATGGTATAATGATCTTAGTACAATGTTTGGAAAAGATAGGGCAACGGATCATGATGCCCAAACTGATGCGTGTGAGGAATTTGATAAAGAAGATGTTAGTCTCCAAGGTGCAGAAGTTGGGCTTCAGATGAGATACATGGCATTAATTCTAGTATGGATCAAAATGTTTGGTAAATCGATGTTTTAAGGTTTTTTTTTTCTTCATGAAGGTGTTTATTTGAATTTTTAATGCATAAAAATATTTTAAAAAAACGTATTTTTATAGTGAAGACATTCTTTTAGTTCTATTTAATTTATTTTTTCATTCATTTTATAAGTTTGTAGTATATAAAAAACGAAAGGATCATTTCACATTGTAATTCAAGTAAACCAAACACTTGAATTTGAATGAATGAAAAAATCAAAGAGAATGATTCATTTCATTGCTCAAGTCATCATTTCAGTCCTCAAGTCATGTTTAACCAAACATAGCTTCTGGGCATTTTTGAAAGGGCTGTGCGTTAGGTAAGGAGAAATATGGAAGTCCCTCCTCAACTATTTAGCATTGGCATTAATACAAATGATAGACTTTCTTCAGTCAACAGATTTCTTTAACAAGTAAATTTGTTTCAACTTTAAGTACACTTTTAGAAGGGAAAATTATGAATTTTTTTAAAATATATTATCCCTAAATTCTTGAAAAATATTTTCTGCGGTTGCAGGAAGAACACATTACCTACACAATTTACTATTTTTAGTTGCAGGAAGAAAAAAATTAACATTACTGGAAAAAAAGACAGGTGCCACTATCAAGAACATTTACTGGAGCTAACAACCTCTTTCAGTTTGGTGCCTGGAAGGGGCTCCCCTTCCAAGTCACAAAGTTGATAGCTCATTGACTCGCTCCAATTATTCCTTAATACCAATTATAACTACTGAGGTTGATTGCTCATTGACTCGCTCAACCGACCGGTGGCTGAAGCCACCACAACTTATTCCTTAATAGCAATTCAAAATTAATTTATTTTATTAAATCTATCCACTATAATACTACTACTACTATAAAGATAAGAGTTGAATCCAACGACTCTTAAATCCTTTTAGACCATAATTAACAAGTTGTTGCCATCTCCTCTTATCCGTTCATGAAGCTTGAGCGTTTTACTAGGGATAGAGACAAAGCCAAAATACGAGAAACATAAATAAATGGATTAATTAGTCCCCTGTGCCACGTCACCGTCCCAACACAAGGGTACTGTTTTAGGAATCAGGATCCTCATTTCTCTGCGAGAGTTTTGTTGTGGGGTTGACAACATTTTAAAAAAGAGATCTAACGGCTCACAACGTTTTGATAAAAAAAAAATTACAAGTTGACAGAAAATTAGAAGCCACCAAACGCGTTTATTTTTACATATAATTTTTTTAAATTTCTTGGTAAAATTTGTGAACCGTTGGATCTCTTTTTTAATGTGCTGTCAATTCCACAACAAAACCTTCACAAGATCCTCATAAAAAAATCCTGTTTTAGTAGTATAAAAAAAACAAAGCTATTATATCCAAGTAAAAATATAAATAAACGAAATTATAGAGGTAATTTTAGTGGGGTCGAGTTAGAAAATCATTGTCCACGTGTACTCGTATGATTTGCGCGCGACATTGATTATGCATCACACACCCGGTAGCACCAAACTTCATATCCCCTACACGGTCACCGTAGAACCATATTTATTCCAACAGAGCCACTATAAATATAGACACAGGAAGATGTTCATACGTCTTTTTTTTTTTGCTTCCGAAATTCAGTGTTCGTTTTTCTCGAGAGAGATTTCCCCCCTTTTCTCTCAGTCTTAACTTAGGTTTTTCTTGGTCAGTGGGCCGATATCAATGGATGCCAATCTGCCGGAATCCTTCTTTGGGGACCCCACAATGGGTGGTGCTTTTGTTACTTCTACTTCCCAAAAACTCATTGACTGGCCGTCTGCCACCGTCGACGAGTTGCTCCACTTGCTCCAGGACCCTCAGTAGTCAGTATCGAGAGCAGGCTCTCGCCTTTCTCAACAAGGTATGGAGTATACATAATATATATGTGGGTGTGTGTGTGTTTGTAGTTCATATCTATCAATGTAGCATGCTGATGCAGATTATTTTTGGCTTATTTTATTGATGAAGTGTTTTGTATTACCTTTACACTGTATGAGGGCTTGATTGTACGACGGGTTCCTCACAACAACAAAAAATTCATTTGCCAAATTTTTTTTCCAGCAGAAAAAGAAGTATTAAATTGATGCGGACACTTGTGGAAAGTTTAAAGGATCATTACTTGTTTTTTGTAGTGTTGTTTATGGATAAAAATTAATTGTAATTTGGTAGTAATTATTTATAGTAGGAATTATTATGGTAGGTATTACTTCCTCCATTCATTTGAAGATAAATCGTTACAATTAAGAAATGTAATTAATGTATTGTCGGATAAATCCAATTTAATATAAAACCTCGACATTACTACCTCATTAGAATTTTTTGGAGAGGTGAAAGAGGAAAAAATTAGAATTTAATATATGGGAAACTAAGTCATTATTAATGCTTTTTTAAAATCTACAAAGAAAAGATTAAAAGGACAAATTTAGCCCTCTAACCAGACAAATAAAAAGGAACGGAGGAAGTAACACTGGTATGAATTGAGATTTGTAGTCTTTAAATAGTGTTGAGTAATATAGAGTTGAATATTGATTTGAGAATTGAGGTTTTATGCCATTGTGGCGTTCGTACATGGTTTTTCTTCTCCTCCCCTTTCTTTCATCCTCTTTTTTTTTTTTTTTTTTCACTAATCCCTTCTAAACCTCATCATGCATCATCATAGGGTCAATCTTACCTGTTTTTTGAAAAGTTAACAAAATCAAGGTGAGTCGAATGTTGTCTTTAAACCGTCATAAAATGAAAGTCTCTGATGGTTTCTTTATTAAAAAAACTAGTCCTTTAAGGAGCAGACATCCAGTAACGTTGTTTTCAACTACTACATATCAATGAAAGGATATCCGTTGGAACTTTCCACCGTTCTTCTTCAAGATCAAAAGAAGATATGACAACCAATAGTAATAAGACTTGAAGCTGCATTTTGCAACAGTGGTTATGCAAGTTTGATTGATTTGCCTTGTGTGAATGAGTTGCAGTATTTTGTATCAGAAATAAGATAAAAATGAGTTACAAGTAGCTAATGGACTGCAAATTAAGCGTCTTTGAAAGTAGTACTTGGTGTCTATGTTTCGTAAGGTAGCGAACATTACATGTCTTTTAATCTGCAATAATACAATAAGAAATTTTGGGAACAAGTCATGTCAGGCATTTTGTAACTGCATAAATTTATGAAGTCATTGGTCCTTTTCTTTTGGGTGAGTTGTTGTTGTTGTACCTTCTGTTAGAGTGAAGGCTCACAGCTTCACTTCTTAAGTCCTAAATCATAATTATATGTATGCATGGTTAGTTAATTCAAACAGGATGGAAGTGCATGTATTAGAAGAAAGGTGAATACTTGAGAACATAAATATTACACAAGTAAACATGAAAGATGAAAAAGAACAAACAAAGCGTATCTAACATTAATAACATGTTTTTTTTTCTTATGCCCAGCTAGAGGTTAAACGCCATAATTCCTCTATCTGATTCTGAACAGAATGATTATTTTCTTTCGAAGCTTGCTTAATTATTCTTAATGTGCATACGTCAATATCTTTATGTTATGTGTCTCACATTTATTCTGTTGCTTGTGATATATTCTAGCACTTCTAACATGTGTGTTGGTGTTAATGCAGAAAAGAGGAACAGAAAAAGAATTGGCTGTCCAAATAAAGAATTCTTTCAATACAGTTTTCTTACTCATATCGGTATGACCACATCAGTTGACTCTTCTGAAACACTGCTTAATTTAATCTGGTTAATTATCTGTGGTGTTAGTCCTGTCTTTATTAATTAATTAATTCCATCTATTGTTTCATACATCTCATGCAATATAGTGTTTAATGATGAGAGTTTACAGCATGTACTTATCAAATACTCCTTGTTTACATACTATCCATCATTTTGTATTGATGATTTATTCCATTCACAAGTAGGATGCTTTGTTTCACAACAAGTGGTTAATGCTAATATCTTCTCTATTTCAGGAAGTCACATCAATTTACAAGTCGTTAACACCTGAAAAGCTTATAAGCAGAGATGCATGCGACTAGAGTTTGTAACGCTCTTGCGTTACTTCAGGTCATCATTGCTCCTTGTATGTCATCTTAGTAGTCTTAAGTTGAAAATTTCTTCTGTTTAGTAATCCTTTCTAGCTCATGCTTAACTAATAAGGGAACAAAAATGAAAAATATGTTTCTAGCCGTGTAGGCTTGCAATAACATTTCCACCATAATTTATAACATAAGTTATCAATCACATTGTGGTCATCTAGGACTGCTGGGTGTGTTTAATCCTGTATTTTCAAACTGAGTATTAAGAAAATGTAACACGTATCTATTCTCCTGTACATTTTTATTGGTTGTAATATCATTCGTTACTTCTTCTTGTGTTATTAAATCAATTCCTTGATATATGATATTAGTCCTCTCAAATCTAGTAATTGTCTTTATAATTCATTATTTGTACCATAAATAACATAGACTTGATACATGGAGCATAGTCCACTTTTTTATGAAAGAGAAGCTTAATTGGTTGTCAACTTCTTTAGGAAAAAGAGGTTTTGTGGATGATAGCATAGAGAAATCATTTCTATAATGTTGGTTTATTTTTCAACGGAACAGACCAAGCACCTACTCCTAACTTGAACAGGCTTAAGATAGTTCCCTAATCTACCCAAAAAAATAATAATTATTATACTGCTAGTATTATAACTATGTAAGTTTTGGCAAGTATTGGACCATCCATAGCAGTCACATCAATTCTACTAATTTGTTTAGTAATTCCTTTTGATCACCTTTCTCTCACTAGCTATATTGAGTAAGAGGGGAAGAAGGGAAACTTCAAGATATCCCCTACCATACAATTAGTGTCCATGGAGAAGCCAAGGTTAAATTATCAATCTTTTGTATTATTAGTAAGATATTTTAAGTTTTTCTTTTTAATCAAACCATTACCATTGAATTTCTTAAATGCTTGGGCTACTACTCTATACTTGACGTACATAAAAACATTAAGGTAAGAAGAACTGTTTTCTATTTTCTTTCTTTTAGACCCCCTCCTCCTGCTGACAAACTTTTTGTAGAATTGGAATTAACTTTTCTCTTTTTCCTCTCCAAATTCTTATTTAAGTTGTGTCTAGTTTTTAATTTCATCTAGATTGCCTATACTTGGAACTAACCTTTCTCTTCTCTGATGAATTATGCAAGTACATGGCAACTTTGCAAAAGCATTAGCTTGTAGTAACAATGAATATAAATGGGTGCAATAGTACAATATGTAATACACCGGATCCCATCAGAACTTTGAAGTTAAACGTTGTTGGGCGAGAGTAGTACTAGGATGAGTGAATCATGGGACGTGTTTGCACCCTTTTTAATTACTTATAAAATAAAAAAGGCAATGTAACATAATGATTCTTCCTTTATGTTTTGAACTTCTTCAAGATTTTATTTCTTTGAAACCTCTTGGCTATTTTTAGTTGATATCTGAACTGCAGCAGAAACCTTTAGTTTAACATACATCAGCTGAGGATAATATTTAATTCTCTGAATAACTTAATCCACTAAACAGAGTAGATGGAGTGATATAGGTTCTTATCAACCATATATGCCACCTTTAATATCATTTTGTTCTTTGCTCTTAAGAAGTTACAATTGTTACTAAACACATATAAAGAGATTTACTGTGTTATGCTCTGAAATCGGATTTGGCTTTTTTCTCGAACACAGTGCCTGGCATCTCACCCAGATACAAAGAAGTTCTTCCTAGACGGTATTCCCCTCGACTCTTTTGGAAATCATTTCTGGTTGCTTTTTTATTTCATATGCATTTTTAAATCCATTACCTTTAGAATATTTAAGTGGCTGTACATTTTGTTTACAAGGGTAATAGTGTCTTCATATTAAATGAATTCAAAATCAATCTGCATAATAGTTTCTTGTAATAGTATTTTAAGTGGAGAATTTGCTTCATTTAATATTACACCCTGTGATTTTTCATCAAAGTTAATTGTTGGTTAGGAATAATGTTGTCAGATTTGGCTTATTCTGATATAGTACCTCCGTTTCGAATTACAAGATCAATATTTATTTTTCAAAAGTCAATTTCAAACATTTTCAAACTCAAAATTGACATGAATTAATTTAGTCTATGTTATTACAATTATGAATATCATAAACTATCTACAAAGTACTACTAGTTTTAAAATTTATTGTTTTCAAAACTTAAATGAATAATGTCAATTTTGAATTTAAAAATGTCTCAAATTGAATTTTCAAAAATCAATTTCAGTCTTGTAATTCGGAACAGATGGAGTATTCACTTTTTCCCCAGATGAAATTAGTTGAAGATCTAGGAATCAGAGAACAGCATGTGTCCTTATAATCATGTTTTCAGTTCAAGCTATGTACTAATAGATTCCTATATGTTAATTCCACAAGACTTTTGTAATTTTCATTTTCTAATCCTTCATAGAGTTATCATGGAAGATTTGTATATGGCCTGTTGGTGCACAAACATTGTTGATTGACTTCTAACTGGGTTTTCCCATGCAGTTAGGGTACCACATTATCTGTACCCATTTCTCAAGACCACAGAGACCGGAAAACCTTTTCAATTCCTAAGGCTTACCAGCTTGGAGGCTATTGGTGCCCTACTGAAGTTCATATTTCCTTTCTAAATCTATATCTCATATAATATTTCTCCCCATCCTGTTTCATGCATTAAGTTGTGCTTGCGCTCTAAAAATTATTAGAAACATTTAGCACCAACATATGCGTGATAATGACCTCCAAGTTCTAACCTGTCTATTTATGTCGTGTTCTAAAGTGTTGATTAATTTTATCATAACTAAATTTCTAACATGATATTCAGAAAATTGTAAATAAACCCTCGTAGCTTATCTCAGACTGTTCATTTGTTTGTGTGTATCACCTTACCACTATGCTGATATATATAGTATACATGGTCAAAGCACTATATTTCTCCTGTACTAATTTTATCTTCTGTATTCTGCAGAATGATGATCCCATTGCACCACTGGCTGTTCACTTTTTTCTTGAGACAGAAATTTTTCCTATGTGCCTACGCTGCATTGAGCTGGGCGATGTACTTACACAAATAGTATCTTTCCATAATAACTTGATCTTATGCAAACATTACGATCATTTTCTTGTAAAATGTTTTCCGCTGCAACTTTTTATGGAATATTTATCACAACACTAAGTATTATAATTTATAAGCCACTACAAACTATGCTTTCTAGTAATTGGGTTTAGGGTTTAGTCGATTGAATGGATTTTAGGTGATAATCACCGGTTTTTTTCTAAGTGATTACCGTATATATCATCTTGAATTTAGTTCAGATCATGTATTTGAAATCTGTTTTTCGGTGAGTATTGGGTGTGTTGTATAGTCTTGATAACATCTGTTGATTGTTATCTTGAGGAAGCTCCTAGTTCAACTATAAATTGATTTTCTGTAAAAAAAAATTATTAGCTTGTCATTTAGTTGGCCTAGAAGAAAATTTAACTCAAAAGTTTGATCTTGTTACTTGGGGTGGGGAGATTTTTTTGTATAAAACATCAGGGATTTAACGATATTCTAAAATTTGCTAGGTGGACAAAGGGCGCTTAGGTATTTTCCTGGGCGATCTTATATATTTATCTTTCTATTGCATATATATATATATATATATATATATATATATATATATATATATATATATATATAAAGCAAAGTAAATATTCTATATTTTACATGAAAAAAATAAAATAATCTTATAAGAAATAACAAATTCATATCAATCATGTTAGAACTTCAAAGACTTCATTAATTAGATGCAGTAAAGGACTAATTATGCCTAGGCGAGACTTGTGCCTAGCCATTGTAGAGAACCGCCTAACACCTCGGCGCTAGGCGGGAATGTTTAAAATACATGTGATTGGTCTTGGAAGAACTAAATGTCTCTATCTATATTGTAAAGCCTCAATCAGAGGTTTGGTGTAACTATGTCACACTTGTTTTTTTCTCTTTTTTCCCTACAACTTTAATTATATTGCTATTTTATCCTTTCTATATTAATTTTTTTATCTTTCTATTTAGTTCTCTAAATTTTATAAAGTTCCTTTTTTACCCCCACATAATTTCGGGTGCCAGTATCTTATTAAATTGCCATGTCATTGATATTTTAGCTTGGTTCTCTCTCCAAACATGTTCTTAAGATCTTATAAATGGACCTTTGTGTATTTTTTGGGTTCACAGGTTGCAACTTTTGTAGTGTCAAAATTACTGATGCAAGACGAGGGGCTACAATACTGCTGCAGTTTTGCAGAGCGGTTCTTTTCAGTTATGCAAGTTTTTACAGGCGTGATTGAGAAGATGTGCAATGAAATAGCACCGCGACTACTGAAAAATTTAATTCAATGTTATCTTAGGATGTCAGAAATTTTTTAGAGACTTCTGTAAAGTTTTCTTTATTTTTATGCTAGTTTGTTTAATTATTATTTTTTCCTCTCGTTATACATGAGGAACTAGGGGAGGGCAAATTCAAACCAAACACCGGATGGTATAAGGAGTGGCTTTGTGACCACCATGTCTGTCCCCTTGGGGCCTGATGGTTTGTTATCTGAAATAATGATCAAGCATAACTTGATGTGATTTTCTGTTGTGAAATGCAGGCCCTGTGATGCGTTAAGACGCCACCTTCCGTCACAATTGAGGACTACTACCTTCATCAATGCCCTTCGTGTATGTACCACTATCTTCACTAACTCATTATTACAGCTCAAAAGTGCATAAGTTTAGGGTTCATCGATAATTATCAGTTGTTTCTGCTTTTATGTTCTTACTTTATGTTTTTATTTTCATATGTAAATGATTTCACTTGCTTTTCGTAGTGAAAATTGAAACAAGAAAAAACAGTTTGATAACCGTGTTTAAGGGTTGGTTTTTTTTTTTTGTTGAAAGAATTGAATTTATAAATTTGTTGATACTAGGATTAGCTATTTGGATCTCACTAAAGTTGGAATGACCGAGTGTGTTGTCAAAGTAGATTTTGCTCCCACTTTTTTCAAAACAGATACAGTTGCTCTATTTCAACAAAGTAGAAGAAGAAACAATGATTGAGGACATGCTAGGGCCCTTGCAATAATGATAGCGTAGATTGTTCGTAGGTCCATTGTTCCATGCATCTTGCGGTACACTAATATGTTGAAGAAACATATAGGTGATCGTAACCCTGAGCTAGTTCCCGTCTTTTCTTTATATATAGATCAGAGAAGGGAAATGATAAAACTTCCAAGAACTGCCTGATATTTGTATGTGTTTGTTGGACCAGCTGCTTGACAATAATTTTTGACCTTCTATTATCCTAGTTAATGATAAATTTCAGATTAAGATCAAGATACAGATGGGAATGCATGCCAAGATGACATAGCTGTTGCGGATTACAGACCACCTTCACTCATTTGCATAAAGCCAGTCAAGCCATAAACCCTTTTTGTCAAATCTGTATGGCGCTTAGTTTTCCTTTTCTGGTTAAATTTCCCATCGACTGTAAACTCGAGTTTCAA
Source organism: Panax notoginseng (assembly GCA_016801055.1). Classification (NCBI taxonomy): domain Eukaryota; kingdom Viridiplantae; phylum Streptophyta; class Magnoliopsida; order Apiales; family Araliaceae; genus Panax; species Panax notoginseng. Next base: position 26,971,982 of record CM029020.1, on the reverse strand, counting down.
TTGAACAATGCATTAGTAACATCCAGTATGGGAATTCTTAAAGGCATCAGATTCTAAGAGTCGAGAGGGTTACAAAAGTTTCTTACTAGTAACTTCATAGTTTTCTTAAAGCAATGTAATGAACAATCCAAATTTCAGCTTGAACAGCTCAAACAAAACTTGAATCCCAACACAGCCTAACATTCCATCACCTCAAATTCTCCCACCTCATGATAGTAATCCTCAAGAGATTAATCAGGTAACACCATATGGTCTACTTCATACAACTAACACTACCTTCCTACTGTGGCACCAGTGATGTTTTCGAAGTTCTTCAGTAAGACGGTAACATCTTTATCAAATTCCTCACACGCATCAGTTTGGGCATCATGATCCGTTGCCCCATCTTTTCCAAACATTATACTAAGATCATTATACCATTCAAAACGATGGCATCTCCACTTAGCAATCTTTAGATACCGTCCATGCATATACAATTGAAGGATTGAAAGGGGGGAGCTCTTTAATTCGTATATACCTATCTGCTTTTGAAATGTTGACTTTTTAAAAAGGTATTTTTTTTAAAAAAAAATCAAATTTCAATATGATACTAGGGAATTATCATCAAATAATCATATAATGATACTTTGTAATGTCTGTAGTATAATTAAATATGCAGAATACAAACGTTCAAAATCTGCATCAAAGTCCTAATTCAAGACTATATGAGGCCTTGCCTTAAAAGATCCGATCCAAGAAGTTTAGCAAGCAATGCATCTTCAAGAACAACAAGTATCTTTGCCTAAATCCATTGTCCGTCTTGTGGGTTCCAGCATTCACAAACTCGAGTAAAACTTCAATTAACTTTTCATCTTCTATTTTACTTCACTTTCTCTTAATTCTTTCCGGCACCTCTCTCCGAATTTAGAGTACTTGGCTCCATAACTAATGAATAAGAAAAATAAACTCATGTCATGATTAGAAAATTGGACAATTAATTGAGAAGAAATTTTAAGCATCTGCCCAAATATATTAAAATTTATTCAATTTAGGATATTTTCAATAAAATTCACAGCTATCAAAAAGACGTATATCCTGGTAATTATTTTTAAATCTATCATTTCTAGGCTACAAATTAGTGAATTTCAGATTCAGAGTAAATTAGACAGCATGTACTGCAAAGTGATCTACTCTTTCTAGCATTCTCTCCTAAATCCTTATTGATCTATTCAACAAAAAACACAACATGATATCATAGCCACAAATGAATGCATCTCTCAATCATAAATTACCAAGAACAAACCACAATTACCTTCAAGCTATTGAAAATGGAAGAAAAAATTCATTGCAAATCATTCTTGGTTAGCCACCTATAAACTAAAGAAAGGTAGAAAACATCAACAGTTTTGGAAATGTCTGTTTTCATAGAGAACCAAATTTGGAAAAGCATATCATAACAAGTTCAGAATTAGCTCCCAAAAAAAAGGCAGCAGCTAGCTTTTGACACACTCTACTTCCTACATGCTGCATGAATAATAAAAATTGATCTCATTCATTATATGAAAATCCCAATATCAATCAAAGAAAAAAAAGACCTATTTACAAAGGAAAACCATCTAAAACCACAGCTCCATTTTTCAGGCATTGAAAGACATTTAAGCACAAATGGATGAACAAAATGAAGAAATTACAAATAAATAAACTGAGATTAGATGTCTTATCTAATTGAAAGAGAACAGTAAAGCAAAAGAAGAAAAATTACCCTAGAAAATAAAAATCAATTGCAGATGATGTAGGAGATAGAGAGAACATAGAGGAGAGAGAAGAGGGACATGTACTTGTGATGGAGGACTTGATAGGCGAGCGAAGATGGAAGGGAATGAAATAAACTCACCTATTTAGAAAGGAATGAAAAATAACATTCCAGATAGTGATGGAATAACTAAAGTCATTCCAACTTATTAACCAAACATGTTTTTAGTCATTCCGGAAGGAATGATCATTCCATTCCCACCAACCAAACACAGTGCATATGATCTTTCCTATTCCTGCTTCATTTCCCCTGTAACCAATCATTCACTTGATTGAAAATGATGTTACCCTCCTGTTAATCTTCACCAGACAAAGCAGCATTTAAAAACTACCGTGTAATCTTCACGTAGAGTCAATCATGCTATAAGCTGGAATTTTCTTTATTCCAGCATCCACCATGGCTTTCCTCAATGTAGCAGCATGGTCCCATCTCTCTGCTTCTGCATAAATACTCGACAGTAATACATATCGTCCACAATGTCGTGGTTGCAATTCAAGCACTCTTTTTGCCACTTCATTTCCTAGCTCAACGGCACCATGCAATTTACAAGCACCCAACAAAGCCCCCAAAACAGTGGCATCAGGCTCAAAAGGCATCTTTCTCATAAACTCGTGTGCTTCCTTCAGAAGCCCAGCTCTTCCTAATATATCAATCATACATCCGTAATGCTCCATTCTTGGAACAACTTTAGACACTTGCAACATTGATTGAAACAATTCTAAACCCAACTCCACGAGTTTAGCACGAGCACAGGCGGTAAGGACAGCAACAAAAGTAACCTCATTTGGGTGCAACCCTCCGCTCCTCATTTTCTGAAACATGTCTAAGGCCTGTTTCTCCATACCATTTAAAGCGAGAGAAGAAATCAGTGCATTCCAAGTACAGACCTGTTTAGCACCCATTTTGTTAAATACTCTTATTGCATATCCCAAACAACCCAATTTGCCATATAGTGCTATCAATGCAGTGCCCATATAAACAGTCAATTCAATCTCGTTCTTGATCATGTACCCGTGAATCTGCTTTCCTTGATGCAAACCACCTCCTCCATGCACATTAGCACATGAGGAGATGACACTAACAAATGTGGCTTCATTTGGTTTTACAAAACAATCCATCACATCACTATGCCCCATCATCTTCTCGAAAAACTCGATTGCCTCCTTAAAACACTCGTTTCTTCCGTATCCATTAATAATACTTGTCCACGAAACAACATCTTTCTCGGGCATGCTTTTAAACACTAAAAGAGCAGAACTCATCTCCCCATTCTTACCAAAAGCATCAAGCATAGCATTATACGACACAATGCACGGTTCAGGTATTTCTTCAAACATGTTACATGCATAACCAAGATTACCAAGATGAGCATACAGGGTAAGGAAGGATGTCTGAATAAATGGGTCCCTTGATACGCCTCGCTTAATGACTTGGGTATGAAGAGACCTTGGTAATAGTGAATTCAACGAGGGTAAACTAGATGCAGCTTTGATAAGGGAAGGAAAAGTGTGGCTGTTTGGTGGGGCTTGATGGGAAAGCATGTGTGTGAAAAGGAGTAATGTTTTGTAAGGTTGATTAAGGTTGAGGTAGGCTCTTATAAGAGTGTTGTGAAGGAGGGTACTCATCCATTTCAACCTTGATGAAGTAGTGTTTGGAGTAGTGAGGAGGAAATTGTTGGTTATTAGGAACGAATGAATCTGTTTGATTTGTTTGGAGTGTTTGATGAATTTTTGGAGCAGTTGAAGTAGAATTTCTGGTGAGTGTGGCATTACATCAAACACACAGCATACATTTCCATGCCAACCTCCTGAAATAAAAACCACATAAAAAATAATATTTTTATTAGTAATATGTCAAAGTCAAACTCAAGGAAATGAACGTGGAAGCTAAAAAAAAGTAGTGGTAGGGGTGTTCATGGATAAAAAATCGTACCAAACCAGTTTAAAATAGTACTGAACTGGATACCGAATGTTTTAAAAAAAAAGTATCGATATTGGTATCGAAATACCGGTATCCCGAACCGATGTGCCGATTCAATATAGGGGCAGTATGTGTCGGTTCAATATAGGGACAATACCGGTAATACCGGTTACGTATCGATTTTATTTTTATTTTTATTTTTAATATTATTATAATATGTAGCCATAATTATGAGTTAAAGAGTAATAAAAGTATGCATGAATGATACATATAGAAAAAAGAACTGATAAGCTTTTTTTTTTTGCTAGGAAGTAAACTCATGTGCCATTATATTGTACTAGTTGATAACCCGTGCAATGCGCGGGCTAGTTCTGAGAATAAATTGAATAATTTGTTAAATATGCGATGAGAATGATATCCTTTTTTTCAATAAATTTTTCCTATATAGACTTTTCAATAACAAACGTTGAGTTGAATAGGTTATAATTAATATTTGAGTGTCTTAAGGGAATTTTCAGTTTCTGATCTTTATATTACTAAACCAAATACTTTCTAGATTGTTCAAGATTTATCTTAATTAATATTAGTACATGAATTGGTGATATCCAAGTACATGATACATGTATGTTCAAGTGTTAGGTTCATGTACATGAATATGGTCATTATTAATGTGATTCTAAAAATATCTTATGAGTCCTATTAATAGCTTGTACTTGAATCATTTTTAATCAAGTGAAATCAAAATGTTCTTATATTCTCTAAAGTTATATTTCACTTCCTCCCTAAAATATATTCTCTTCCTAATTATTCCATCAAAATGGTATCAAAGCTTTGATCTTAACAGTAGCGCCAATATCCACACGTGGTCCCATCATTATAATCATCAATACCAACATGATTCTTCTTCCTTGCTTTAACGTGAAAGCAGTAGACTGCTGACTCATTTTGTGATATTGTGAACAAGTGATATTGTGATATTGTGCACAAGTGTTACTGTGCAATAGGGAGTGTATCCATTCTCTTCTGCTCTTGGAAACATCATATACAGCAGATACATGTCGTCACCTTTTAAATAATACAATCTCCTCCGCCCAAACTTTTTGGCTGCAGCTTCCATATATGAGATATTTCTCCCTTACGAAGAGTGTTTGTTGGGCACCACAAGGAAAGTCGGGCGACTTCATATCTTGGCAAATTCAAACAATCTAGTCTCTCTAATTACTCGTTTTAATGGAGAAGACTTTGATTATTGGAGTCATAATATGAAAGCATTATTGAAGTCCTTCAAGTTGTGGAGTATTGTTGAAGATGGTTATGAAGAACTAGAAACTGAAGAGGGTTTATCACAAGCCCAGAAAAATAACCTAAATGAAAAAGGGAGAAGGATAACAAGGCACTCTTCCAAATTTATCAAGCAATTGAAAGGCCAATTTTTGATAGAATTTCGAAGGCAGAAACTTCAAGGGAAGCTTGGGATATTTTGCAATCAATATATAAAGGTGAAGAAAAGGTAAAAAAGGTACGACTCCAATCTTTGCGTTTAGAATTTGAGAAGTTGCAAATGCAAGAAAATGAGACTATTGCTGATTATTTTTCAAAAGTTACTTCAATTGTTAATCAAATGGCAACTAATGGAAAAGTTTTGCAGGATCAAAAAGTAGTTGAGAAAATTCTTTGGAGCTTACCACAAAAGTTTGATTTTATCGTGGTAGCTATCGAAGAGTCCAAAGATATGTCAAAATTGTCTTTAGAAGATTTGCAGGCTTCTTTAAAGGCACACGAGTTCCGTGTTAATCAAAGAAATCCACCTTCTAATGATCAAACTCTTAAGTCTGAAATTACGGAAAGGCCGAGGTGCTCCCTGTGGTTGCGGCCGTGGAAAAGGTGGCTTCCAAGGAAACAGAGGTAGAGGTTCTAATTTTCGTGGCAATGGAAGAGGATCACAAGGTAACAATAATAATTTTAAGGAAGAGTCATTTGAGTATTCAAACAAATCTCAAAGAGGAAGAGGTTGTGTTGTTAATCAAAGAGGAAGAAAAGGCTATATTGAATGTTTTCATTGTTATAGGCCTGGTCATAAAATTAGTGAATGTTGGTTTGCACCATCTAACAAAAAAGAATATGGATTGGTGCATGAAAATGAATCAGTTGAGAAAGTTCAGAGTCATTATTAATTGTTTGTCAAGAAAATAATAATTATGTTTGGTATTTGGATAGCGAGTAAACATATGACAAGGAATAAGGATTTATTTTCTACCCTGGTGGAGTCAAATTTTGGGCAAATAAAAATAGGAGATGCTAGAGCCTATACAATTAAAGGAGTTAGAGAAGTCACTTTCAAAACAAAATTTGGAAAAATTGAAAAAATGTCAGATGTTTATTTTGATCCAGGCATCAAAAGCAATTTGCTAAGTACTAGACAACTTTTGCGAAAAGGGTTTGATATATTCTTTCATGATAAATTATGTACTCTGTCAAAAAATAATCAGGTTGTGGCAAAGATTAGCTTGACAGAGAATAATTTATTTCCACTTCCTCTCCAAGTGGAAAATTTTCATTGTTTCGCTGGTTTTAATGAAGAAATTTCCAAGTTATGGCATGACAGGTATGGCCACTTGCATTTCGACAACTTAAAATTGTTAGCAGTGAAAGGAATGGTGAATGGATTACCCCAGATTAATAAAACGGAGGAGATTTGTGAAGCATGTCAACTGGGAAAGTTGCACCGTAATCCATTCCCTCAAAATCTTCTTGGGGTGCAAGGCAGCCACTTGAACTTGTTCATTCAGACCTGTGTGGACCTATGACAATATCATCTTTTGGAGGTAATAAATACTTCATTCCTTTTATTGACGATTACACAAGAAAAGTGTGGACTTATTTTCTTCATGAAAAATCTAAAAGTATTCAAGCTTTTAAAAATTTTAAAGCAGAAGTTGAATAATTTTCTGGTCGTCACATAAAGATTTTGAGAATAGATCGAGGGTCAGAGTATCTTTCAAATGATTTTCAGCATTTTTGTAAAGATAATGGCAGAAGGCATGAATTGACAGTTCGCTATACACCGCAACAAAATGGTGTTTGCGAAAGGAAAAATCGTACAATCATGGACATGGTTTGATGCATGCTGAAAAGAAAAAGGTTGCCACGCCAATTTTGGGTAGAAGTTTCTTGTGCGGTTTACTTGATCAACAGGACACCAACAAAAAGTTTAAAAAATTGTACTCATGAAGCATGGTATGGGAGAAAACCAAGTGTCCAACACTTGAAGATTTTTGAAAGTGTAGCTTTTGCTCATGTACCAAATGCAATAAGAACAAAACTTGATGACAAGGCAGAAAAATGTATTTTTGTTGGATACAGTGAAAGGTCAAAAGCCTACAAGCTGTATAATCCAAAAACAAAGAAAATTGTCATTAGCAAGGATGTAAACTTTGATGAAAAATCGTTTTTTAATGATGCTGACATAAACACTGCAGATGAAGTACCATTGCTCGTGGAGGATTTGGAAGGTTGTAACAATATGCCAAGTGAAGATGATCCATCCTTGAACCCACCTGATGTTCCATCATCCTCAACAGGAGCGTCTTCTGGTAGCAGCCCCGAAATAATCAAGACAAAAACTTTGCAGAAAATTTATGATACTACAGAGCCAGTAGATGCAGGAGCTATTTTCTTTGCTTTCTATGCAGGAGAAGATCCAATCTCCCATGAAGATGCAGCAAAAGAAGAAAAATTGAAACAATCCATGAAGGAAGAAATCATAGCTATCGAAAGGAATGACACATGGGAGCTCGTCAGTTTACCACCAAACAAAAGATTCATTGGTGTTAAATGGATTTTTAAGACAGTTAAATTCAGATGGCTCCATCAATAAGTACAAAGCAAGGCTCGTTGCAAAGGGGTATGCACAGAAGGAAGGAGAAGATTTTAATGAGGTATTTGCACCTGTTTCAAGACTTGATACTGTTCGTTTAATTATATCACTTGCTGCTCAAAACAATTGGAAATTGTTCCAAATGGATGTCAAATCGGCATTTCTAAATGGGTTTCTTGAGGAAGAGATCTATGTTGATCAGCCACCCAGTTTCGTGAAGAAAGGTGAAGAGAAAGTTTACAAGTTAAAGAAGGTTTTATATGGTTTGAGGCAGTCACCAAAGGCTTGGTATAGCCGCATTAATTCTTACTTTGAGAAGAATAGTTTTCAAAAATGTCCTCAGGAGCATAATTTATACACCAAAATTGATCCTTCAAAAGGAAGATTTATAGTGGTAAGTCTCTATGTTAATGATCTCATTTTTACTGGCAATGATATGGAGATGCTTAATAATTTCAAAGCTTCAATGAAACAAGAGTTTGACATGACTGATTTGGAAGAGTTGCATCATTTTTTGGTATTGAAGTTAGTCAGTCCAGTAAGGGAAATTTTATTTCTCAAGGGAGATGTAAGGGAAATTTTGAAAAAGTTCAATATGGAGAATGCTAATTCTGCTTCAACTTTGTGTTACTGGGTTTAAGTTAAGAAAGAAAGGTGAAGGAAAGCTTGTGAATCCAACTATTTACAGGAGTCTGGTTGGAAATTTGATGTATTTAACTGTCACAAGACCAGATTTAATGTTTGTTGTTAGTATAATTAGCAGATTCATGGAGAAGCCTCACTCAGAACATTGGGAGGCAGCAAAACGAATTTTGAGATATGTGAAAGGCACAGTTGATTATGGAATTTTTTATGAAGCTGATGTTCCAGTTAGTCTTACTGGATTCACAAATTTTGGAGGTAGCATTGATGATAGCAAAAATACTTCAGGTTATGTTTTTAATATAGGAGGAGCTATTTCTTGGAGTTCAAAGAAACAACCAATTGTTGCTCTTTCAACAACTGAAGCTGAATATATAGCGACTGCACATGCTGGATGTCATCTAGTTTGGTTAGAAGGAATTTTGAAGTATCTCAAGCAAAAACAAGAAGCTGATCCAACTTTATTTTGTGATAACACTTCAACAATTTCAATTACCAAAAATCCAGTTCTTCATGGAAAGACAAAACATATTCGCATTCGATATCATTTCTTAAGGGAACTTGTGAATGATGGAATTATTAATATCAAGTATTGTAAATCTGAGGAGCAACTAGCTGACATTTTTACAAAGCTGGTTTCTGGAGAAGTATTCACGAAGAAAATCGCTAAACTCGAAGTGAAAGAATAAATTTGGTTTACGGGAGACGGGAGGCCTTGTTAACTAAACCAAATACTTTCTAGATTGTTCAAGATTTATCTTAATTAATATCATTACATGAATTGGTAATATCTACATGATACATGTATGTTAATGAATGTGTTCAAGGGTTAGGTTCATATATATGAATATGGTCATTATTAATGTGGTTCTAGAAATATCTTATAAGTCCTATAAATAGCTTGTAATTGAATCATTTTTAATCAAGTGAAATCAAAGTGTTATTATATTCTCTAAAGCTATATTTCACTTCCTCCCTAAAATATATTCTCTTCCTAATTATTCCAACATTTTATAGGAAAATATGCTTCTATTTTCTTTTTCTTTCTTTATTTAGTATTTTATGTTTGCATTTTTTCCCTTTTATAAGGTGGGGAACTACTTTTTTTCTCATGTGCTTGTATTTTTTCTTTTCATCTAATATATTCTTTTATCTATGTATGTATGTATGTGTGTCAACATTACCCCACGAACTAGACAACTCATAAGATATGCCGCAAAATAAAACAACACAAACTTAATCACCGAGTAGCAAAATTAGAAAATTATAAAGGCCAACTGAATTAAGTTGCAATGATTAAGCTCTGTAATAGTAATACAAAAAAGTAAAAGTGTGTTGAATTTTGGCATACCTTTGGCGAGCTTTGAAGCCGGATGTTACTGTGCGGAGAATGAGGTTGATTAAACCCTGTTATTGATTGTTGAAGTATGCATCAATCGATTGATCAATTAATCTAAACTCTCTCATCTGATGATCGGCCCTATTCGGTCCATAAAAAAGCAAACACCAAAAATTAAAAGGTACTTGAAAAAAGAGAGATTATGAGAAAATATTCTTACTGTAGGGATTAATTGATTACTCACAGTATGTATTATCAGCATGTGACGAAAGAGATTGAGATTGGTAGTCGTTGAAATCGAGAGAGGGATAAATCAAAGTACAACATTTGAGGAGATTTATAGAGAACTACTAGCCGTATAGAGTAAGAGGAGATTAAGATATGGAGATTTATAAAGAACTATACTAAACGTATAGAGGAGATGAGGATATGAAAAGAAGATCATTCGACAATTGACAAATCCTTCGTACATCCTCCCAAATAACGCGGCAGAATGTTTGTACCTATCCGACACAACTCGGTGAGTTTTGCAATTAAGCATCGCTTTAACGTTTGTAACTATCCGAGACAAGTCAGTGAGTTTTGCAATTACAATAATTCTACAGCAACCGTGTATTGGCTACTTTTTTGACGACCGGGCTGATGTGGCATAGCCACATCAACAGAAAAGAAAGAAAAAACACGGAAGCTAAGTGTAATTTACTTTATATCATTTCCATTTTCTCTCTCCTCTTTCCGCCAAACCAAGGCTCTCTTTCTCTTTACTCTGTTTTGCTCTACAAATAGACTCACTCGCTTACTCTTCTTGGACTCGTAAATTCCCCTCAATATAGCAAACACCCACATTAAATACTCAGATCTCATCATTTCTTCTTCATCAATGAGTATGTCTTCAAGAACAACCTCATAATTTCTTCTTTTTCTTCAATGGTGCAAACACTTATAATTTCTTCAAGTTATAAGCTTTTTTTAGCTGTTAAAAATGGCAGAAACCGCGACGGAGCAAAAAGCAATGACTGAGGCAGACAAGAAGAGCAAAGTTTACCCTTTTGGCGAGAAAGGGAGAGAGAGTGTAATATTGGTAAAGCAGCAGCAAGAATTGGTAAAGTAAATTACACTTAATTTCTGTGTTTTTTCTTTCTTCTCTGCTGATGTAACTGTGCCACATCAGCCGGTCGCCAAAAAAGTCACCAATACACGGTCGCTGTAGAATTATTGATATAAATATTCTTAAAAAAATCCTTAATTGCAAAACTCACCGACTTGTCTCGGATAGTTACAAATGTTAAGCGACGCTTAATTGCAAAACTCACCGAGTTGTGTCGGATAGGTACAAACATTCTGCCGCGTTATTTGGGAGGATGTACGAGGGATTTGTCAATTGCCGAATGATCTTTTCATATCCTCATCTCCTCCTCTATACGTTTAGTATAGTTCTCTATAAATCTCCATATCTTCATCTCCTCCTACTCTATATGGCTAGTAGTTCTCTATAAATCTCCTCAAATGTTGTACTTTGATTTATCCCTCTCGATTTCGACGACTACCAATCTCAATCTCTTCGTCGCACGCTGATAATACATACTGTGAGTAATCAATTAATCCCTACAGTAAGAATATTTTCTCATAATCTCTCTTCTTTCAACTACCTTTCAATTTCTGGTGTTTGCTTTTATATGGACCGAATAGGGACGATCATTAGATGAGAGTTTAGATTAATTGATCAAGCGATTGATGCATACTTCAACAATCAATAACAGGGTTTAATCAACCTCATTCTCCGCACAGTAACATCCGGCTTCGAAACTCGCCAAAGGTATGCAAAAATTCAGCACATTTTTACTTTTTTGTATTACTATTACAGAGCTTAATCATTATTCAGTTGGCCTTTATAATTTTCTAATTTTGCTACTCGGTGATTAAGTTTGTGTTGTTTTATTTTGCGACATTATGAGTTGCCTACTTCGTGGGGTAATGTTGACACACATACATACATACATAGATAAAAGAATATATTAGATGAAAAGAGAAAATACAAGCACATGAGAAACAAGTAGTTCCCCACCTTATAAAAGGGAAAAAATGCAAACATAAAATACTAAATAAAAAAAGAAAAAGAAAATAGAAGCATATCTCCCCATAAAGTGTTGGAATGATTAGGAAGAGAATATATTTTAGGGAGTAAGAGAAATATAGCTTTAGAGAATATAATAATACTTTGATTTCACTTACTTGAAAATGATTCAATTACAAACTTTTTATAAGACTCAAGATATTTCTAGAACCACATTAATAATGACCATATTCATGTACATGAACCTAACACTGAACACATTCATGAACATACATGTATCATGTACTTGGATATCATCAATTCATGTACTAATATTAATTAAGATAAATCTTGAACAATCTAGAAAGTATTTGGTTTAGTTAACATAAAGATCAGAAATTGAAAATTCCCTCAAGACACTCAAATATTAATTTTAACATATTCAACTCAACGTTTGTTATTGAAAAGTCTATATAAGAAAAATTTATTGAAAAAAAGGATATCATTCTCATCGCATATTTAACAAATTATTCAATATATTCTCAGAACTAGCACGTGCATTGCACGGGTTATCAACTAGTACAATATAATGGCACATGAGCTTACTTCCTAGCAAACAAAAAAGCTCATCAGTTCCTTTTTCTATATGTGTCATTCATGCATACTTTTATTACTCTTTAACTCGTAATTATGGCTACATATTATAATAAAATTATTAAAAATAAAAATTTGTCAAATAAAAATAAAATCGGTACGTAACCGGTATTACCGGTATTGTCCCTATATTGAGCCGGCACATACCGTCCCTATATTGAATCGGCACATATCGGTTCGGGATACCAGTATTTCGATACCAATATCGATACTTTTTTTTGAAACATTCGGATACCGTGCATTGTGTCGTATAATGCTATGCTTGATGCTTTTGGTAAGAATGGGGAGATGAGTTCTGCTCTTTTATTAATGGATACAGAAGAAACGAGTGTTTTAAGGAGGCAATCGAGTTTTTCGAGAAGATGATGGGGCATAGTGATGTGTGGATTGTTTTGTAAAACCAAATGAAGCCACATTTGTTAGTGTCATCTCCTCATGTGCTAATGTGCATGGAGGAGGTGGTTTGCATCAAGGAAAGCAGATTCACGGGTACATGATCAAGAACGAGATTGAATTGACTGTTTATATGGGCACTGCATTGATAGCACTATATGGCAAATTGGGTTGTTTGGGATATGCAATAAGAGTATTTAACAAAATGGGTGCTAAACAGGTCTGTACTTGGAATGCACTGATTTCTTCTCTAGCTTTAAATGGTATGGAGAAACAGGCCTTAGACATGTTTCAGAAAATGAGGAGCGGAGGGTTGCACCCAAATGAGGTTACTTTTGTTGCTGTCCTTACCGCCTGTGCTCGTGCTAAACTCGTGGAGTTGGGTTTAGAATTGTTTCAATCAATGTTGCAAGTGTCTAAAGTTGTTCCAAGAATGGAGCATTACGGATGTATGATTGATATATCAGGAAGAGCTGGGCTTCTGAAGGAAGCACACGAGTTTATGAGAAAGATGCCTTTTGAGCCTGATACCACTGTTTTGGGGGCTTTGTTGGGTGCTTGTAAATTGCATGGTGTCGTTGAGCTAGGAAATGAAGTGGCAAAAAGAGTGCTTGAATTGCAACCACAACATTGTGGACGATATGTACTACTGTCGAGTATTTATGCAGAAGCAGAGAGATGGGATCATGCTGCTACATTGAGGAAAGCCATGGTGGATGCTGGAATAAAGAAAATTCCAGCTTATAGCATGATTTGACTCGACGTGAAGATTACACGGTAGTTTTTAAATGCTGCTTTGTCTCGTGAAGATTAACAGGAGGGTAACATCATTTTCAATCAAGTGAATGATTGGTTACAGGGGACATGAAGCAGGAATAGGAAAGATCATATGCACTGTGTTTGGTTGGTGGGAATGGAATGATCATTCCTTCCGGAATGACTAAAAACATGTTTGGTTAATAAGTTGGAATGACTTTAGTTATTCCATCACTATCTGGAATGTTATTTTTCATTCCTTTCTAAATAGGTGAGTTTATTTCATCCCCTTCCAGCTTCGCTCGCCTCTCAAGTCCTCCATCACAAGTACATGTCCCTCTTCTCTCTCCTCTACGTTCTCTCTATCTCCTACATCATCTGAAATTGATTTTTATTTTCTAGGGTAATTTTTCTTCTTTTGCTTTACTGCTCTCTTTCAATTAGATAAGACATCTAATCTCAGTTTATTTATTTGTAATTTCTTCATTTTGTTCATCCATTTGTGCTTAATCAAATCTGATTTTAGTTATATGTTGTGATTTTAGTGCTCAATCAATTTTTATTTTGGATATATGTCCACCACATGTTTGATGTATTGACGATATGAAGATTAGAATAGTAAGTTACTTATTTGGTACAACAAACCCCTCTTTATATTGTTGGGGTCTTTTCACATGCATTCACGTAGAAAGCAGTTCTATTTTACATTGGTGACAAGCATCTTTATCTCCATTATAGCTACTGGGAAATGAGCGCAATATTGCAAATTGTTTCATGGGTTGCTGTTATTCGGCATTACTAACTGCTTTCTCTTATTGTTCAAAATCTTTCCATTTTATCATCTTGTACCAACATTGATGAATTATAAAGCCTTTCCTATTCCAAATTTGAAGCTGACTTCACATTCTGGTTTTTTAAAGGAATTTGATGTTGAGTTGTGTTACTGCCTTTGTTAGCAATTTAGGATTGTTGTGGTTTGTGTTAACAATTAATCTTGATTTTTCTGTTGATTTCATATCTTTGAGCTTTTTATTGATTCCTAAACATCATAAAACAGCCCTGTGAGCTTATTTTTACTCGTTTGGTGAGCAATGGAAATGAAAAACTGTTCTTGTTTGGTGGAACTGGGAGTATTGGGATTTCAAGAAACTTGAAATTGTGGGAATTGGACGGGAAAAATCAGGTGAAAATTGGGAGTGTGCCAGATATGATGTGCAGGAAATTGGTATCAGTTTGTTTCCACAATTATGAATATCTGTACATATTTTGGCATGATGGTTTGATTTGTGTTTCTTGTTATTCTTGGCCCGAGATTTTGTACTACAAGGTCTCTAGGAGGACTTGGCATTGGTTGCCTAAACGTCTTTCAATGCCTGAAAAATGGAGCTGTGGTTTTAGATGGTTTTCCTTTGTTCCAGAGCTTCATGCTTTTATATGATCATCAATCTACTCTTTTCCCTTCTATTTTTTTTGTACTAAAATTCTATTGTAAATAGGTCTTTTTTTTCTTTGATTGATATTGGGATTTTCATATAACGAATGAGATCAGTTTTTATTATTCATGCAGCATGTAGGAAGTAGAGTGTGTCAAAAGCTAGTTGCTGCCTTTTTTTTGGGAGCTAATTCTGAACTTGTTATGATACGCTTTTCCAAATTTGGTTCTCTATGAAAACAGTGAAAAACTATCTATCATTCATTTCCAAAATTGTTGATGTTTTCTACGTTTCTTTAGTTTATAGGTAGCTAACCAAGAATGATTTACAGTGAATTTTTTCTTCCATTTTCAATAGCTTGAAGGTAATTGTAGTTTTGTTCTTGGTAATTTATGATTGAGAGATGCATTCTTTTGTGGCTCTGATATCATGTTGTGTTTTTTGTTGAATAGATCAATAAGGATTTAGGAGAGAATGCGAGAAAGAGTAGATCACTTTGCAGTACATGCTGTCTAATTTACTCTGAATCTGAAATTCACTAATTTGTAGCATAGAAATGATAGATTTAAAAATGATTACCAGGATATACATCTTTTTGATAGCTGTGAATTTTATTGAAAATATCCTAAATTTTAATATATTTAGGCAGATACTTAAAATTTCTTCTCAATTAATTGCCCAATTTTCTAATCATGACATGAGTTTATTTTTCTTATTCATTAGTTATGGAGCCAAGTACTCTAAATTCGGAGAGAGGTGCCGGAAAGAATTAAGAGAAAGTGAAGTAAAATAGAAGATGAAAAGTTAATTGAAGTTTTACTCGAGTTTGTGAATGCTGGAACCCACAAGACGGACAATGGATTTAGGCAAAGATACTTGTTGTTCTTGAAGATGCATTGCTTGCTAAACTTCTTGGATCGGATCTTTTAAGGCAAGGCCTCATATAGTCATGAATTAGGACTTCGATACATATTTTGAACGTTTGTAGTCTGCATATTTAATTATACTACTGACATTACAAAGTATCATTATATGATTTGATGATAATTCCCTGGTATCATATTGAAATTTGATTTTTTTTTTTTAAATACCTTTTTAAAAAGTCAACATTTCAAAAGCAAATAGGTATATACAAATTAAAGAGCTTCCCCTTTCAATCCTTCAATTGTATATGCATGGACGGTACCTAAAGATTGTTAAGT
Organism: Panax notoginseng; assembly: GCA_016801055.1. NCBI lineage: Eukaryota > Viridiplantae > Streptophyta > Magnoliopsida > Apiales > Araliaceae > Panax > Panax notoginseng. The sequence continues at coordinate 26,955,921 of CM029020.1, read as the reverse complement.
GGAGATACCATCATTTTGAATGGTATAATGATCTTAGTATAATGTTTGGAAAAGATAGGGCAACGGATCATAATGCCCAAACTGATGCGTGTGAGGAATTTGATAAAGAAGATGTTAGTCTCCAAGGTGCAGAAGTTGGGCTTCAGATGAGATACATGGCATTAATTCTAGTATGGATCAAAATGTTTGGTAAATCAATGTTTTAAGGTTTTTTTTTCTCTTCATGAAGGTGTTTATTTGAATTTTTAATGCATAAAAATATTTTAAAAAAACGTATTTTTATAGTGAAGACAATCTATTAGTTCTATTTAATTTATTTTTTCATTCATTTTATAAGTTTGTAGTATATAAAAAACGAAAGGATCATTTCACATTGTAATTCAAGTAAACCAAACACTTGAGTTTGAATGATTTCTGATGGAATGAATGAAAAAATCAAAGAGAATGATTCATTTCATTGCTCAAGTCATCATTTCATTCCTCAAGTCATGTTTAACCAAACATAGTAATGGAGTTTTTGGGTGATGCTATGCTTCTGGGCATTTTTGAAAGGGCTGTGTTAGGTAAGGAGAAATATGGAAGTCCGTCCTCAACTATTTAGCATTGGCATTGTTACAAATGATAGACTTTCTTCAGTCAACAGATTTCTTTAACAAGTAAATTTGTTTGAACTTTAAGTATTCTTTTAGAAGGGAAAATTATGTATTTTTTTAAAATATATTATCCCTAAATTCTTGAAAAATATCTTCTTTTTTATTATTAGTTTCCAACTTACTGTACACAAATTTTAATCATGTATTATAAATTGTTTTTATTTAATCTGTGTGAGAGAGAGCCCGCTTGACTGCATGAGGTATCAGGCTAGAGAGGAGGCCCGGGCAGAAGCTGGTCGAGCTTATCTTCGATAACATCGGAAAAAGTTAAATTCAAAATGAGGAATATTTGTGGATTAAGCAAATCTCTTGAGTAATATCTTTTATTAATTTTAGTTAGTTGGTCAAAATATTAAATACATTCTACAATAATTTATGTCTTTACTTCTAAATTGACCCTTAATATAAGAATTGAGGAATACTTTTTTAGATGTTATTATTTTAAATTGAATTCATACTTGTTGGTATCGTTTTATTTTTTAAAAAAAAAGAAATAAAGAAAAGAAGAAAAAAATAATTGAAAAACTGTAATAAAAGTCAATAATTTTTTTTTCATTTTAATTAATATAGAAATTATTAATGTAAATTATTTTGAAAGTGCTTCTAATAAAAATAATAATTTCTTAATACTTAATTTAGTCACGTCAATATTAAATTTTTATCATTTTAAACTATCTAAACACCATAACAGAGAATAACCATATTGCCACTCAATTTAGGCCTAACACATTACCTACACAATTTACTATTTTTAGTTGCAGGAAGAAAAAAATTAACATTACTGGAAAAAAAGACGGGTGCCGCTATCAAGAACATTTACTGGAGCTAACCTCTTTCAGTTCGGTGCGTGGAAGGGGCTCCCCTTCCAAGTCACAAAGTCGATAGCTCATTGACTCGCTCCATTTTCCGGTCATCAATATTTTTGGTTCTTCAGCAGCATTATATACATATCCATCTACTTCATAACGACCGGTGCTGCAAACAGGCACAGGTGCATAGATTGGCATGAGAATAAGAAAATCAATGAACTCCATTTAAAAATACAGTAGAAAATAAAACAAAGAGATTACTTAAAAGCTCCCACGCCCCACATTTCAAATTAATAATCAGGCAGTCATAACGCATTAGTTTTCAAAAATTGTATCCATACCACACAAAAAAAGAACTTCATGAAAGTCCAATTAACATTTTGTCACTAAGAGCACAAGGTGATATCAGCTTCAACTTATAAAGGAAGGACAAGATAAAAGACAGAATTGTAACAGTAGCATAGCCAACAGAGATTAGACCTGGCAAACGGGCCGGACCATCGGCAGGCCGGGCCAAAATGGCCCGGGTTTTGGTGGGCTGGAATTAAGCGGTCCGGCCTGGCCCTCGGGCCTTTTCATTTCTTTTTTTTTATAAAAAAACCTGTACATCACAAATTCACAATAATATTTAAATTTTAATCAATCATTCTCTCCTATCTCCACTTTCTTTCTAGGGAAAATTCAGTTGCTGTAACATATTACAATTTACATACAATGATGAATGATTGATAAATGATAAAGTACACAAATTCAAACCAAGACAACAAGACTATTCATTTCATTCGAGTCATTTGACATGTCACCATCAACAGAAATAAGTTCCAAATGCATACTTGCAATCCCATCTGCTAGTGAAAGAATGGCTTGACAGTTGACATCCTGTGCAAAAAGATTCATAAATGTGTTATATGGACATTGGACCAACTGAAGCAATTGGTAAACAAGTATTATCCCCAACTCAGTGTTTATCTTAAGACTAGTAAACAAGAACCTGTACTCCCATTGAATCTCTCTTTAATACTCCACACTCCAGAGTATTCAAAGAGTTTAACACAACAATCATTCAGCTTTAGTAATAAAGTATATGACAGAAATAGTCAGACCATAAATGCCAAAATAACCATTCTAGATTTGTGATTCAAATCACCAAGATGCAATATTTTCTGTAGGTAAATCAAAATACAAGACACTGCAGCAAGTAGACAAAATATTTTGCAGTGAAAGTGTCCTTAAACAACAGATATTTTGCAGTGAAAGTGTCCTTAAACACCGAGTACAAGCATGGTAAACTAATTCATAGCAGATCCTGCAAATGCAAGCATGGCAAACTTGGCCTAATCATTGTATGTAAACATGCCTAATTCATAGCAGATGCAAGCATGGCAAACTAATTCATAGCAGATCCTGCAAATGCAAATGAAAACAGGCCTAATCATTGTATGTAAACAGGCCTTATAAAAAACAGTACAAGCATGGCAAACTTCCCCCAAACTGTGTTTGGTAAAAATTCAAATGAAAACATGCCTAATCATACTCCAATAATCCAATTCAAATGTAAATCACAATGCTACACAATTACAACACATGCATATAATATTTTTTCTCATATATGACTAACAAAACCTGCTTCAAAAAAATAAAAATACATGTCTAACAAAATCATAATCAGTAAGTACAAGGATTTTTTTTTTAAAAAAAGAATATACGAGACAAAAACGACTCTTTTTCCTTCATATCCGATCGAATGATCACTCAATAGTTTAAGAAAAATAAAACTCGTCAGAAGAATTTTTATAAAGATTAAAAATACAGAGGTGGTTGAACTGAAATCTGCAGATGTAGTTAAGACTGAAAAGTGAAAAACGCAGAGAAAACTACCTGTAGGCTGTAGAGAAGAAGAAGCTACACAGTCGTCAGTCGGCGACTCGGCGACTCGGCGTGGTCTAAGACCAACTGTCAACTGGACTCTCCGCTCTCGGTCTCTCACACTCTCAGACCAACTAGACTCTCCGATCTCGCCAGTCGCCTCGGTCTCTCTCTCACTTCCCTCAATCTCAGTTCTCAGTTTCAGATCTGGATGAGAGAGATGACTAGAACTAGAAGACTGAAGGCTAGATCTAAAAGACTAAAAATATCCCTTTTGGCTTTTACTTCATTAGCGAGTCATGCTTTCTCGAACATAGCATTAGCAATTTAGCATAATAAATGAGTAATTGATAGCCATTAACCCTCACTAGTATGAGTAGTACCGAATAAGGTTTTTTTTTTTAAATGACCGGGCGGGCCGGGCACCACGGGCGGGTCATCATTGGGCGAGGTCAAAATTGGGTCGGGCCAAAAAAGCCCAGATTTTAATGGACTAAAAAAATGAAGCCTATAGTCCAATTTTTAACGGGCAGGCTGGCCCAACCCGCGGGCCTGGACCATTTTTGTCAGGTCTAACAGAGATGGTTGTAAAAAAGCACTTCCCACCCTCATGCAACTGTCATCCCTTTCTGTTGATTAATTAAATAAGCAATATATACTTAAAGAAGGTGACAGGACAATTATCGACAAAAGTATTATTTTCTTACACAAAAAGTCAATATAGAAAAAGGTAAGTTTATTTTAGCAGCCGTTAAACTGGGTACAGTTGGGCAGTTCAAACACATAAAAAGGCTTAATGGTAAATAAATGTTATGTACCTATAATGTGCCAAGTTGTTATGAATATAATGGTAAGATGCTGTGTAATGTGCCAAAAGTGTCCCTATATAAGAAATTCATATGTTTCCATTTGGTGTATATTCATAAGTTCATAGTGTTTACAGTACATCCAAATTTGGCTCCGTAGGAGTTACACGTTGCTTGTACTTTGATGGTCATGATCATATGATTTGAACGAATAATAGTTTCTTTTAACATATTGGGTGTGCAAATATCAACATATTGGGTTTTCTGTAACTTTTCATTTTGAGGCATGTCGGGTGGTGTTGATATTTGCACACCCAATATGTTAAAAGAAACTATTATTATGATCATGACCATCAAAGTACAAGCAACGTGTAACTCCTACGGAGCCAAATTTGGATGTACTGTAAACACTATGAACTTATGAATATACACCAAATGGAAACATATGAATTTCTTATATAGGGACACTTTTGGCACATTACACATCATCTTACCATTATATTCATAACAACTTGGCACATTATAGGTACATAACATTTATTTACCATTCAGCCTTTTTATGTGTTTGAATTGCCCAACTGTACGCATGGCATTTTTGTAGAAAGACAACATGGTAGACAATATGGCATCAGGAAGCATGGTAGAGAGCAACAAATTTGATTTAAGGATTCAATCAAGCAATGTCATTGTCAACAATTTGCGATTTGTAAAATAACCCGCTCCAATTAGAATGGAAATGAAGGTCTAATCTATTATGCGTGCCCGAATGGAAAATGTGGTTTCTTGGGATGGTGCAAAGCTATAAATGAAGAAAAATCATCAGCAACTATTGAAAAACAACTGCCAAATAATTTTATTACGCGCGATCCTACTATAATTGACATGAGACATGAAATCAAATTATTGAAGAAATTAGTTTTTGTAATACTTATTCTCTGATTGTTTGTTCTTATGAAAAACTAGTTGTCTTTTGTTGAAAGTTGTAATGGAGGTGAAATTGTGAAAGAAGTTATAATTGACAAAGTTGGTTTGTTCTGTAATCAGAAATATTATTTTCATTTCCATAGGCGTATGTGGATGGATGTCTGTCTTTTATTAACTAAGTGAGCAAAGTGATCCAACAAAATAACAGGCGTTGTCATGTTACCCAATATGCTCTTCACTATTGCTTCTCCTGGGTCATTTTCAGGTTATATCTAACATACCAACATACTCAGGGATGGATGCAAGCAAGCTTAAAGACTTAGACTAAAGAACCTGGAATGCTATTCTCTAATACAATTAAAAGTCACCAATAACGCGAAAAGTATAAGCTGTACAAAAAATGAAGTTAACAATTTAAGAAGTTGCAATACTAGATTATCACTCAAAGTCATTACAAAACATAGTAACAAGATCCCATTGCAATACTAGATTATCACTCAAGTCTACACGACTAGGTCCCTCTCAAGGCAAAAGTATGCAGTGTCCTTCTCCTTGAACTTCTCAGTAAGTACCTGTTCGGGAGTGTTTTCCCGACCCTCTTTTGTTCTGAAGGCTTGGGTCGGGTCAAAGGAGGTCGGGCTCGTATGTTCAGAGATGTAAGATCGGGGTCGGTTACCCGATCCCAATAGGCTGGGGCCTGTAGTCATCGTGAGGGTTGAGTTCGGGCCTGTTGGGTTGGGCTATTGGTTTGGGCCTGAGCGTATGAGCAGTCCACATGCAGAGTTGGTGCGACAAGGAGTTTACGTGATTAAGGGCATCAGCCCTAATCCTACGTCAACAAGGTAACTCTGGATGTAGTGATGGAAAGGGATTCCACTTACACTTTTTAAGGAGATTGTGTTGGACCCAAATATGGTAGCTAACATATTTAGGAGTCCTACTCTAATCCAAAGAAGAGGATACCAATGTAGTGGGAGCTCTATAAATACAAGGCCGAGGTTACAATTAACAGGTAATATCTACTTTGAGCACTAAACATATAAACCTCCATTGTTAAACCTTGTGAACGGCCTGTGCTTATTCTCACACCGGAGCTATCCCCCGGCGGTACGGCCGTCAAGCTTCTGTGTGATCTGTTATTGTGCAGGATTCAGCGCGTGGATTTTGTGATTGGACGCGCGGACGAACTTGGCGTTAACATTGGCGCTAGAGGAAGGGGGGCCTAGTTCACTGCAACCACAAACACTTTTCTTCGGCAGCAATCATGACGAGTAGAGATAATATCGCTGTCTCGGAAAGAGCCAAGACCCAGCAGTCCCACCAAACAACTCAGGCGAGGCGGTCAGTGAAGGACCGACTGGGGTCTAAAATACAGGAGGTAGAAGAGTTACCAGTCCATGATCTTCGGCGGAAGCTCTTCCCCGAGAGTCAACACACGCCTCATCAGGCGAGTCAGGCCGACGAGAGGCACTCTCAAGCCCTCGTGAGGCAAGACCGGGGAGCAGGAAGCCGAGACCAACGAGAGTTTCTCTTGCAGAAGAGACTGGACCAGAATAAAGACGCCATGTTGGCGCTCCAGCTGCAACGATTGGAGTTGGAGAGACAGATGGCCAACATGGTTGGGGATCAAGAAGTGAGTTCCAGAAGGCGTAGGAATCGAAGCCGGTCCCGATCGCCTCGGCGGGGGGAGGCAAGAAGAGAACAGAGCAGGCACCGGAGTCGCTCTAGAGATGGAAAGAGCAGAGGGAGGAGTCCTTCGGCCGGGCGCCGATCAGAACACCAAGGCAGGACCGGGCAGATAGAAAGGGAAGCGTCTCCTGATTATGGGAGGGACAAACCTCGATCGTCCCCTCATAAGGAAGGATCCGACCCCCTTACCCGGAGAGTGTCTGAATTAGAAAGGTTGCTAGGGACAAAAAACTCGACGGGGACATCTTCGGCAGGTTTAGGATCTCCCTTTTCGCCCGAAATCAACCGGGTGATAGCCGATCCAAAGAAGAAGATGCCCCCGATGGAGACATACGACGGATTGGGAGACCCCTACGACCATTCGGATGGATATGATCGCCTGATGTCGTACTATGGGCATTCGGATGCAGCCAAATGCCACATGTTCGCTACAACACTTAAGAAGAGTGCCAGGGAATGGTTGGGGACCCTGGCACCAGGATCAATCGGGTCATGGAACGATCTTCATGAAAAATTCCATGCTCGGTTCGGCAGCAACCGAAGACGAGGGAAGATCACGGCGTCCCTCATGCAGGTACGGCAGAAATCAGACGAGACCCTAAGTCAGTTCGTCAAACGATTTAGAGAGGCAGTGGGATCTGTAGCGGAGCTGAATTCCCCACAAGCACTGGGATTTTTTACGACCGGCTTAGACATCGGGAGATCTAAGAAGCTGGTAAAGGATTTGGTGATTAACCCTCCGGCAGACTTGACCGAGGCCTTTCATCGGGCAGAAGGGTTCATCGCTATAGAGGAAGCTTTGGGAAATTTCAAACCACACCAACAACCTTACGAGAAAGCTAAAGATCGGGAAAAACCGACCTACCAACGTTCGGACAATAACCAGTGGAAATCAGACCGTACGGAAAAGAAAAACTTCAATGGGGGAGGTTCAGCTAGCAACCGGCCTCCGCTACCCAACCGTAACGTCAGCAAGGTCTATACTCCCCTCACCGCGGATCGGTCGAAAATCCTGCAGGAAATGAAAAACCAACCATTCTACGAGCCATGCCCCAGGCGAACTAAGCCCGGAAAGCGTGGTCGGGATAAGTATTGTGAATACCATCAGAGTACCGGACACTCGACCGAAGCATGCGTTAATCTGATGGATATGATCGAGAAAAATGTCCAAAACGGACAACTGTTACAATACGTGGCAGGCCGGGGAAATGCCGAGGTGCCCAGAGAGGAGACCGCAGATCAGAACCTGGATACCCAGGCGCCGCAGAACCCCCCAGCCAGAGGTGTAGTTGATGTCATTTCGGGGGGTTCCGTTAGACGGGTATCGGGAAGAAAAAGAAGTGGGACTCTGGAAGCAGTGCTATCTGTTTCGGGGTCAACCCCTAGAAAGGATCGGGCATATCCGGGAACGTCTATCTCATTTACGGACGAAGATTACCCGATAGATCTCATTGAGCCCCACGATGGTGCTTTGGTAATAACGGCTCAGGTCGGGATAGTGGATATGAAAAGAATGATGATAGATAACGGGTCTTCGGTCGACATCCTGTATTCCCACGCCTATCAGAGGTTAGACCTGCAAGGAAAGAAGATGGATTTGGGAGGGGAAGGCCCCTTGTACGGATTTAGTGGAGATCCGGTGCTTGTGTTGGGCACTATCGAGATGCCAGTCAAATTTGGTACGGCACCTAATCAAGTCGAAATAGTGGTGAAATTTTTTGTCGTCCAAATAGACTCGGCATATAACGCGATCCTCGGAAGGCCTACCTTGGCAGCCCTGCAAGCAGTAACATCGATACCCCATTTTAAAATCAAGTTTCCAACACCGAACGGGATCGGGGAGGTGAAAGGTGACCTAGATATAGCCCGAAGGTGTTACCGAAACAGCTTGATTTCTTCAGGGGTCGGGGTCTGCAAACAAAAACAGACAATGGCCATTGAGATCGAACCATTCACGGAGGGAAGCACAGAGCCACTTGCTCTTCCGGCCGAAGAAACTAATGATGTAGAATTGGTACCTGGGCAGGAAGACAAAATAATTAAGATTGGGTCGGGGTTATCAGAACCCTTCCGGACCGGGCTGATAGAATTACTCCGAGTCTATGCCGATATCTTTGCATGGGAACCCAGCGACATGCCGGGGGTAAGTGAATCAGTGGCTCTACACCGGCTGCACGTGGACCCTGACAAGAAACCGGTCATACAGAAGCGGAGGATTTTCGCCCCAGAAAGGCAAAAAATCATCGACGAAGAGATCGCCAAGCTCCTGGAGGCCGAATTCATCTTCGAGATTGATTACCCGGAGTGGTTGGCCAACGTGGTTTTGGTCCAGAAGCAAAATGGGAAATGGAGGTTGTGTATTGATTACACGGATCTAAACAGGGCGTGTCCGAAGGATTTCTACCCTTTGCCCCACATAGATCAACTGATCGACGCCACATCGGGATACGGTATGTTGAGTTTTATGGATGCATTCTCCGGGTACCACCAGATTTCGATGAATAAGGAAGACATCCCGAAGACGAGTTTTATCACACATCGGGCGATTTACGCATACAGGAAAATGACCTTCGGGCTATTAAATGCCGGGGCAACTTATCAACGAATGATGAACCTGGTGTTCACGAAGCAATTGGGGAGGAGCATGGAGGTCTACGTAGACGACATGATCGTTAAAAGCATGTCAGTCCGCAAACATCTTGAAGATCTGGAGGACTGTTTCGAGACGGTCCGAAAACGCAAGCTAAGGCTAAACCCGACCAAATGCACTTTTGGGCTGGGATCGGGTAAATTTCTAGGATACTTGGTCAGCAAAAGGGGAATCGAAGCAAACCCAGAGAAAATCCAGGCAGTCCTGGATATGAAATCACCAAAGTCATACAAGGATGTGCAGAGACTAACGGGTCGGATTGCGGCCCTACGAAGGTTCGTCTCTAAATCAGCTGAGAGGTGCCTTCCATTTTTTGACACCCTGAAAGGACCCACGAACAAGAAAAGCTTCCAGTGGACCTCAGAATGCGAGGACGCGTTCCAAGGGATCAAACGATATCTTTCTTCGGCACCTCTGCTGATGAAACCAATCCCTTCAGAACCCCTATATCTTTATCTGGCGGCGAGTTCGATGGCAGTGGGGGCGGCATTGGTTCGGGTCCAGGGAGGAAATCAGTTCCCCGTGTACTACGTCAGCCACGTACTTCGGGACGCAGAACTCCGATACCCGAACCTGGAAAAATTCGCCTATGCCTTAATCATTGCAAGCAGAAAACTTCGGCATTATTTCCAGGGTCGGGTGGTGGTGGTGTACACCGATCAGCCGTTGAAGAAAATTCTACACCGACCTGAGGTTTCTGGAAGACTGGCGGCATGGGCAATGGAGCTAACACAGTTCGCGATAGAGTATCATCCCCGAACGGCAATCAAAGGGCAGGCGCTAGCAGACTTCGTCGTGGAATGTTCGTTTTCGGAGCCAGATGTGGGATCGGTGGCCGAAACACAACCCATAAAGACTTCATGGACACTATATGTCGATGGCTCGTCAACGTCAGACATCAGTGGTGCAGGGGTCATACTGACGAGCCCCGAAGGATTCAAGGTCCAACAAGCTATTCGATTCAAGTTCAGAGCGACCAACAACGAAGCAGAATATGAGGCCGTTCTAGCCGGGTTAAAATTGGCCCGAAGCCTGGAAGTACAAAACTTGGTCATCTACAGTGACTCGCAGCTGGTCGTCAAACAGATATCGGGAGAGTATGCGGCTCGGGGGGCGAGAATGACGAAGTACTTAGCCGAGACAAAGAATAAACTGACATACTTCCACACGGTCAGCTGTCAGGGAATTGACCGATCCGACAATACAATAGCAGATGCCCTGGCCAGACTGGCGACAACCGATGCCAACTCCTTCAACGGTTCGGTATATCTAGAGACATTGGAGCAGCCTAGTGTCTCAAAAGAGGAGGCATTATGTATTGATCGGCTAGACTGTTGGCTTACGCCCTACATCTGTTATCTGGCTGACGGAACCTTACCATCAGACCGCATCCTAGCAAGAAAGATCAAGCATCGAAGTTCGAATTTCGTACTGATTGATGGAGATTTGTATCGAAGGGCCTTCAGCTCTCCCTTACTTAAATGTTTAACACCGTCAGAGGCAATCTACGCACTTCGAGAGGTACATGAAGGGATCTGTGGAGATCACATGGGCGCCAAGTCACTGGCGAATAAAATTCTAAGACAGGGGTATTACTGGCCAACCATTTACACAGAGGCCAAGGAACTCGTCAAAAAATGTCCCAAGTGTCAACTGAACAGCAACATCCCGCATCAACCCCCCGAAGAACTCTACTCGGTCTTATCCCCGATCCCCTTCGCAGTATGGGGAATCGACATCCTAGGACCTCTGCCGAAAGCCAAAGGGCAAGTCAGCTTTATAATAGTGGCTATCGATTACATGACAAAGTGGGTCGAAGCCAAACCACTGCAGAAGATTACCGAACAGGAATGTCTTAAATTTGTGAAAGAAGGAATAGTTTATCGGTTCGGCATCCCGATGGCTGTAGTATCGGATAACGGTAGACAGTTCGTGGGGTCAAAGTTTGAAAGCTTCCTGAAAGAGTTGGGAATTCAACACCGGAAGACTTCGGTTGCCCACCCTCAGTCAAACGGTCAAGTGGAAGTGACAAATCGAACCCTACTCAACGGGATAAAAAGAAGATTGGATGAACTGAAGGGTCGGTGGCCCGAGGAACTGCTTAGCGTTTTGTGGGCATACCGGACGACCCCGAGGACAACCACTGGAGACTCCCCTTTCCGATTGGCCTATGGGACTGATGCACTCATACCAGTAGAGATCGGGTCACCCACTCTTCGGGTCAGCCAGTACAAAGAGCTCTACAACGATGAAGGTCTGAAAGTAAATCTGGACCTGCTAGACGAGGCCCGTGATGCTGCGGTGTTGAGGTTGGCCCTTTACCAACAGAAGACAGCCCGACACTATAACCAGAAGGTCAATTTGAGGAGGTTCGAGGTAGGAGATTTGGTGCTTCGGGAGGCAGAGGCATCAACCCCCCAGAACACAGGAAAATTAATGCCTAACTGGGAGGGGCCTTATGAGATAGTAGAAGTGCCGAAGCCAGGGACTTACCGGCTTCGAGCAATGGATGGGTCGGAAGTAAAGAATACATGGCATGCTGGAAGACTTAGGAGATATTACCAGTAAATACATGCCTGTTCTTTCCCGATAATGGTGTAATTTATGCAATTTATCAATGAAAGGAAAACTTCTCTCAAGAGAAACGTTTGTACTTCATTTTAATCTTGCACTGCTTTACCAATCATATAAGCTTCGAGCGTAAAATGATCAGACGGTTCGAGAGAGCTTAACTGGTTGATAAACGCCACAAGTATAACTGATTGACAAAGCTACACATCCGATCATATAAGCTTTGAGCGTAAAACGATCAGACGGTTCGAGAGAACTTAATTGGTTGATAAGCGCCACAAGTATAACTGATCGACAAAAGTTATAAATCCGAGACAGTACGCTTTAGACATAAATTGACCAGACAGTCAGAAATGACCTAACTGGGCGATAAAAGTAAAGTCGAACTGATCGAGATAACTACTTAGAAAGTTTTTGTCTTCATTTATATTCGCAAAGTTTTACAATTCTCGATCAGATGAGCTTCGGTACATACACCGTCGGCTTCACTGGTCAGGTGAGTTACAAGACTTAGAAAAGAAAAATTACAACTATGAAAAGCAGATACTAAAAAGAACTATGGTAAGTCATCATCGGCCTCGGCCTCCTCATCGGAAGAGTCAAGGATCGAGGCATCTAGGCCGGCATCGACAAGTTTCGCTCTCGCTTTTTCCCGATAGGCCTCCACCCCTTCACCAAACTGGGTCATGATCTTATCGGTCAAAGCAGGCGATTCTTCGTATTCCTTGATGGCAGCTTGTTTGAGGGACACCTGTTCGGCCATCAAGGTGTTGTTCGCCTGGATCAAAGTCCTCAGCTGAGCATGAACCCCAGTGAACTTCCCCTCGAGGGCCTCCAGATTCCCCACCAGGGCTCTATTCTCTTCGGCCATCAACTCCTTGTCATGCACCAGCTTCTTGGCATGATCGTTGAGACCGACGAACTCTTGTTGAAGTAAGGAATTTTGTTCTTCGAGTTCAGCAATCCGACGATTAGCCTGGGATACTTTATTCCTGGTATCGGCATGAAGATCCCGCTCCCTCCTCAGCTCCGAATCCCGACCCGATAATTCGGCTTGGAGAAGCTCCACGTCGGTTCTCAGCTGGACCTCTCTTTTGGTGGAGCGGGCAAGAGGAGCGATAGCTCGAGCAAGGATGGCGTTGGCCTAAATACATAGGCGAATTGGTCAGACAGCAAAAAAATGAATGAAGACATATATACAAATGAGGATAAATACCTGAGTCTGGGCTCGGAGATAGGTAACCAGAAAATCCTCTGACGAAAAGTTCTTGAACCGTTCATCATCACCGGAAAGCTTGAATTGATCAAGCAAGTGGAATGGGAATTTGTCAGCTGGGCTCTTCGGCCAGCAGGTGGTTGGGGATCCTCCGGAAGAGCTAGCCTTGGACTTCGGGGAAGAAGCATTGATCGGGGCAACGACCTCCTCGGCATGGGAGGGCCCCTCGACCAACCGCGGCTTCTTCGAAGCGGGCTCCAGAAGCTGATCTGGAGTACCCTCCGAATCTTCGGCCACCGTCACTATGATCGGAGTTGGAGGAGTTGATTTCAGAGCAGGCTTCGGCGGGGGCGCGACAATGGCCTTGGGGGGGAGCTCGAACAGAAGGTCTTTTCTTCGACTTCTTTAGCAAAGCCATCTTGTCGGCCCCCTTCATCTGCAACACGCTTTTCGTGGAAGCATCAGCCTTGGAGGGTTCGGGAAGAGGGCCGGTTGACGAACCGACAGACATTTCGGCAATTAGAACAGCCTCGTCTGAAGGAGAGTCGTCAGCGGCTGGGAGATGGATTGGCTCGATAAGGATCGGCAATGGGGACAGGGCCTCTTCAGTATTGTTTGGCTTGAAGATGGTCACTACAGCATAAAATAAAAGCATGATTATGAAAATAGAAGCAAAAGATCGGGTGAATAAGAAAACAAGGTCGGATAGATTAACTTACAGCCGTGTTCGTAGAGCCAGGATTCGTTGGACACGATTCCTAGACCCCAATTAGTCTGCCTCAGAAGGGCGTAAAACTTCTTGAAGGCTGCCGAACGACTCTTCGGAAATTTGTTGACCTTCATGGGGACATCTTCGGGACCGGCCCAGTTGGGGAGAAGGTTAAGATCGGTTCCCCTCATGAAGAACCATTATGAATGCCACCCCTTGTTGCTGGATGGGGTCTTCACGAAGGTGTCCCGTCCAGGAACACGGTTCAGATGGCGAAGGCCGGGCTCCTTTGACCGACCCACCGAGAACAGGACGAAGAAGAAATCCAGCCCGGGGGTGATGCCAGCCTCCTGGCAGAGGGCGATGAAGCTGATCAGCTGGATATAGGAGTTGGGAGCCAACTGGGAGAACCCGATCCCTACCAGGCAGAGGAAAGAGGAGATGAATTCGTAGAGGGGGAACCGAACCCCGTACCTTAGTGCATACAGATGGACGGCTACCCATTCGCCCTCGGGTCGGTGGTACATCCTCTCGCTGGCCTCAGGAACCCGAAGCTTGTATTCTTTGGGGATGTTGAATAAAGTTTGGATGTCCGACAGTTGTGAGTAGGTGATGGAAGATTTGGTGTTGATGACTGCGTAGTCGGTTTCCGAAGCGTAGAATTGGCGAATTTTGGTTTCGGCGTTCTCCACGGAGAGTTCAACCGGAGTAGCCTCCAGCTCGATTTGGAGAAGGTCACCGGAGTTAAGAGTGGGAGTGCCGGCTGCTATGGTTGGTAGAGGACGAGGATCGCTGGAATCAGCCATTTATGGTGGGAAGAAGGAAAGAGAAGACAAGAGCTTAGTGGAGAAATGGCACGAACTGAAGAAATCTGGAAAAATGAGTGTCTCGCCGGAAATCGCTCTTGCCGGAAAAGTTCGACAGAGATTCAAAATATTAAAGGCTCGAAAAAGTGACGCTGCTGTATGTTGGGGGGCTTATATAGCCCGTCTGGCACGGCTTCCAAAGGCGGCTATTTATGGCAGGTGGGCCCAGTTGTGAGAAAATGTGTACTAGCTCGCGGACCGAGGAGAAACCGTTTGGGTTCCCGAGACAACTCACCATTATGGCGTGACTATCCGAATTCATGTCCTTTCAAGTCTCGTGTCATAAATATCTTATAACAAGAGACTGGGGGGCAATGTTCGGGAGTGTTTTCCCGACCCTCTTTTGTTCTGAAGGCTTGGGTCGGGTCAAAGGAGGTCGGGCTCGTATGTTCAGAGATGTAAGATCGGGGTCGGTTACCCGATCCCAATAGGCTGGGGCCTGTAGTCATCGTGAGGGTTGAGTTCGGGCCTGTTGGGTTGGGCCTGAGCGTATGAGCAGTCCACATGCAGAGTTGGTGCGACAAGGAGTTTACGTGATTAAGGGCATCAGCCCTAATCCTACGTCAACAAGGTAACTCTGGATGTAGTGATGGAAAGGGATTCCACTTACACTTTTTAAGGAGATTGTGTTGGACCCAAATATGGTAGCTAACATATTTAGGAGTCCTACTCTAATCCAAAGAAGAGGATACCAATGTAGTGGGAGCTCTATAAATACAAGGCCGAGGTTACAATTAACAGGTAATATCTACTTTGAGCACTAAACATATAAACCTCCATTGTTAAACCTTGTGAACGGCCTGTGCTTATTCTCACACCGGAGCTATCCCCCGGCGGTACGGCCGTCAAGCTTCTGTGTGATCTGTTATTGTGCAGGATTCAGCGCGTGGATTTTGTGATTGGACGCGCGGACGAACTTGGCGTTAACAGTCCCTACAAGAGAAATTGATCCATCAGACATATACCACTATGAGAGTTCGAAAACTAAATATAGTTTATATAACTTTTAATATACCCTATAACAAATTTGGAATTCATGTTTGAAAATTTTAGGAAAATTAGTTTTAAAACACATCTTTGAGACAATTTATCAAACACCACAAGTGTACAACTTAATGTGAGGAATGTAGAGAGAGTGTGTTATGCAAAGTGAGTTTGTAAAATCTAAAAATCACGCCTCTCATCTAGTTCCATAACAAAAGTTACACCCAAAACAAGAATTTACACAAATTTACAAGCGGAAAGAATCTATCACACCCAGATTTTCTAAATCTAATTTTTTTTAGGATTTTGGGAATTTGGTATTCTAAATCTGGGGCTACAAGATAAATCTGAGAGAGTAATAGTATGCATACCTTAAAGGCTGCTAGAAGAGAGAAGGAAGCGAGCAGCGGCAGCGGGAGTGGCGGCAGAGGCGAAGCACAGTGGACCAGTGAAGTAGCGGCAAGGTGAGATTGGGTAAAGAGAGAAGAGAGGGTAAAGAGAGAAGAGAGGAAAGTGTTTGGCAAGGAGGCGTGATATGACTCTCACACTAAGTTTTTTTTTATCATATATCAATAGTTGATGTGGCTGTGCCACATCAGCCGGTGGCTAAAACTCTCCCAAAACCCTGGTCGCCCCAGAAGGACTCTTTTTTTTCACTTCATCTCTCATGCTGATGTGGCTATGTCACATCAGCCGGGCACTAGAAATGTTCCTAAACCCCGGTCCCTCTAGAATTATTGATAAGGAATTCACAACCCTAATTCATAGAAAAACCTAATGTTCGTCAGCCAGGGATGAGTATGGGCTCCGTGCGTAGCTGTTATAAAGGCCCACAAAAATTATTAGTTAATTCATACGCCTGCAAAGCCCATCTAAAACCAACTTTATAAGGAGTATGGCCCATTTATAAATTACTAGTAAATTATGTGTGATAAAATTAAAATTTTATAATTCGAAAGATTAAATAGAAAGATAAAAATAATTAAATTAAAAAAGGATAAATACATCTAAAGTTGTAAGGATAAAAGAATAAAAAAAACTAAAGCAAGCATGACCCAAAATCACCCTAAAGACCCTAAAGACTTTATGATAATATAATAAGAGAAGTGATATTTCCACACGGTTATTTTATATTTCTACACGGTAGTACCTACATCTAAACCATGGTTAAGTAACTGTTGAAACTTAACAACAATACCAAATTCATTTTTCCAAATTACCCTCAATTATCCACTTACCCTCACCTCCTCCTCTGTCAATCTCTTGCTGCTGCCTACCTCCTCAGTCCATCCTCCTCCTCTCTCAATCTCCTCCGCCTCACTACGCACTTTTCCCTCTCTCCTCCCACAATATTAACCTAGTTTAGAAAAAAGAAGAAGCTCCAATTTCGATTTCTGCAATTTTCGGCGACGACAACGACTTCTCTTCTTATCTCTGCAACTCACCATTCTCACTCAAGGTATCTCACTCACCATTTTCTTAGAGTTTTGGTATGCTTGAATTTGTTTGCTTTTGACTTACCTATCTTTATTCTAGTTAATTTTGGTAGATCTGAGGTGAGCATTTTTTTTATTTGTATTTTGGGTGCTCTAGTATTATCCGTTTCTAATGTGTATTGGGCATCATTAAGATTTAAGTATAGAAGTTGTATGCACTTAAAATTTTCCATTATAGAATGGTGATATTTGGACCTTTAGCATAAGGTCTTATAATTCATTGTTCTAGGTTCACGTGAATTTTGTATGAGTTGAATGCATTTGTTGAAGAATTTTGTCTGGGTTGAATTTTCCTGTTTGAGATAGATTGGCAGCAATTTTCCTGTTTGAGATAGATTGGCAGCAGTTTACTGTAATATGTTTTTGAGATGAACATGTTTACTGTAATGACTGTAATATGAGTGGATTTTTTTGAAGTAATGTTGTCTGTGAAACAATGATATTAGAGTAATCAATTTATGCTATGTTATGCTATGTATTTGGTGAGGGTAATTTGGAAAAATGAATTTGGTATTGTTGTTAAGTTTCAGCAGTTACTCAACCATGTTTTAGATGTGGGTCCTACCGTGTGGAAATATAAGAAAATCGTGTGGAAATATCACTTGCCTATAATAATAGAAGAATCATCAATCATTTATATTGAGAAATTTTAGTTTTTAAAGTCATTTATATTGACAAATATAAGTCATATTATACATACAGGCGCGAATTCAGCCACAAAATTTAGTGGGGTCAAATTAAAATTTTTTTTTGTTAAGAATAAAAATTATAACTATATATATATATACTTTTCTAAATTTAATATAATTTCTCAACACTTAAGTCGTTAAGTTTAATATATATATATAAATATAAATATATATATATATATATATATATATGTGTGTGTGTGTGTGTGTGTGTGTGTGTGTGTGTATTCATGATTTTCTTATACGAAAATATTAGAAAATTTTTTTTATCAACAATTTTTTTTATTAAAAACCCAATATAGTACAAATGTGACAAATCCAAAAGAGTTGTATAAGGTCACACGGGATAAAAAAAAACTAAGTAAATAGTCTTGGAGTTTTAATACCTTGTCTTTGTCTTTGAGTTTTAATTTGGTGATAAAAGAAAAGGAAGCGAATGAAAATAAAAAGAGATAATGTCAATTTTATAATAGAAAATAATTTTCTTTAAGAAAAGTGGTGTTTCTGAGTTTTAATTGGAAAAAAATATTTAAAAAATGAATATATTTCGAGTCAAAAAATTTCTTCTCATTTTTTTTACAACCAAATTAAAAACTTTACAGGATATTAGTTAAAAAAGAAAATAAAATAGAAGAGAGTACTTACTTTTTGAGCCAAATATTACACATGAAGAAAGGAATAAAATAAGTAATACAAAATTATCATTATTTTAAAAAGTCACTTATACAAAAAGAGGGTGGTGATGGGGGTGTGTACGATTGGGAAAGGGAAGGAGCCAAGGAGGACACAAAATTTAGTGGGGGCAAGTGTGTGACGCCCCCAAAATAGGTATACAACACCCATTCTGAGTCGCCAAATGCATGGTACAGAAAGCAAACTACAACTTCAATAATACAATTGTCGTGCAAAATACGACGACACATATTGTGAGTTTGAATACAAATATAGTCTAACAGAGATTATACAAACTCAAAAGGAGTTCTTATTACAATTATTGATATACTATTTTATAAAATAGTGAGGACTACTAATACATTTATCCTGAACCATCACTCCATATCCCGGCTAGTTTCTGCTATGTTCTCACCTCCTGGGAAGAAAAATGGAATAAAAAGGAAAAGGGTGAGCTCAACTAGCCCAGTAAAGAATATTATGACTAAGATAATATACAACAATTTATCATTAGTCTTCAACAGGGAAAAATCTGATATAATATAATAGACAACAAATTTTAGATCAACAAATGCAGCGGAAATAACAATCCATTAGAAGAGTCACGTAGAGAATGAGTTCTACTATCTTCTAAGATTTAAAAGTTCATCATCAATATTTTATCCCTGTAACAACAATCAATATTCATCTTTGCGCTACAAGCCAAAGATATTCATTTATATCACCAGTAGGTCATGTTCATCTCAACACATGTTCATCTTTGCGCTACGGGTCAAAATATTCATCAGTTAATCATTCATCTTTGCACTACAGGCCAAAGATATTTATTTATATCACCATTTAGGACTGAGGATGATGAAAAATCAAAACATGAATTAAACTTTAAGAATAAGGGTCACAACAGATAATTTGGAAGAAAAAAGAATATTTTTTTTTCTTTTGTGAACAGTACCCGTGAACAGTACCCATGAACAGTACCCGTGAACAGTAACTGTGAACAGTACCCGTGAACAGTAACTGTGAACAATACCCGTGAATAGTTCTCAGTCATGAAAAATTCCAAATTTGATAAAAAGTTCAGACCAATATTCCTATGAAATGATATTAGATGAAACAAAATTTCTAACCATTTCAGGAATTATAGAAGCAATACTTATCATAGTAAGTTCAAATTTAGAGAATATGAAATGAAATAATATCCCTTCCATACTATGGAGTATGAAAGAAAATAATATTTCTTACGAGTATTGAAATAAAATAATATCCTTTACCTTGGTAGAAACTGGATTTGACTAGAATATCAGATATTATTCTGAGAAAATCTTGCAGAAAAACTACGCTCAAATTATTCTTATACTCAAGAAAAATACTCATAATACTCTAGAATAAGAATTTCTGATTATGAATATGGTGTGATTTAGGATGGAGGTTTGCCCTCCTTTTATAGTGAAAATCGGAAGGAGATAAATCAACTGCAGCCTAACTTTTCAATGCCTAACATCTTAATTTCAAAATGGGTGGGGGGCCACTCTGTGAAACAATTTTGCAGGCAACACATTTCACCAACCAAATAGCCTAACAACTCCTTTATTCCTGCCAAACTCTGATTTTTTTCATCCTTGAGGGCCCATAAAAGTTAGGCACCACTTTTGCTGACAAATTCTCACCAACCCAAAATAATGCTACACAAAATATGCAAATACATTTTGGTTTCTTCCGCCCCTCAACTTAGAAAAACATTCCAGGAAAAAATAAATCACATGCATAAATATATATATATATATATATATATATATATATAATTGAAATAATTATGATATATTTAAATGAATATTTTATCAGAGAAATAATTGTAATTCCACAAAAATATGTCAAACTTTCAACAATTATTTTATGCTAAAATTCCTTCAGTTGTATCCACATAAAATAAATATTTTCTTATCATAATTATTCACAAATAATATTACAGAATCACAATTATGACAACCAGGCCGTTCCCAGGAAAGATGGGGCTTTCCAATAAGGATTTCTCCTTACTGGTGCGCAATTAGGTGACCAAACCTCTCCTTAGACAGAACTTTCTAGACATTGCCAATAATGCTATCTAATAATATTATTCAAATAATATGAATTATTGATCTGATAATGAAAAATACTGTGCAGTGACAATTATTGAAACAACAATAATATAAAATATCAACGCAGCAATTATTGAATCAATAAAATAAAATATTGAACAGTAACTACTGTAACAATTATTGAGTAGTGCCTTCTTACGTACGAATCAATAATTCAACTATACTGTGCAATACCATGTGCTACTGTGCAACTACGCGTATTACTATATTTTAACCACTGGGTAACTCAACAGTGTTAACGGTAACAATTTACGCCGTTATTTATAAAACTCAATCTTTGTCGTTTTCTTTCATCCAACTGTTTTCCGTTATGGGGCTCACAAATGACTGCGCCATCGTACGAATATTCCCGACAAAAAGAATATTCCACGACCAAAAGAATATTCTCCGACAACAATGATTATTTTATAACCACTTGCTTATTTTGTAAAATTTACACATTTCACTCATAACCAAAGTAGTATATCAAATTAATACCTTATTAATTTAGAATAATGAATAGAGGAAAATTCACTTTTATTTATAATAAGTTGGGGTCTTACAAAGTGCCCCCTGCCCCTTAGGTAGATCCGCCCATGTATACATAGGAATTAGGAAATTGATATTTATACATGTGAAAGTGAATTTTATTTACTATTAATGTGAAGAAAAATTGTATAATTATTATTTTTTATTTCTAAAAATATCTATTCTCTTACTTGTATGTGTATATAGAAAAGTAATTTTAGACATGCCATTAGTCAAAACTAGTTGATAGCCCGTGTTTTTTGATTGTATAATTTTCTAAAATTAGAATGAGAAAGATTATTCATAATAATAATATTTTTTTTCATATACATTTTTCGATTTTTTTTGCATGGCATAGCAATTACATGTATAAATATGTTGCTATTGTTATTTTATTACTTTCGATCCTTGCATTCTTGGCATATCCATAACCACCATTGTCACTACTGCTATCATCGCTTATTTTAATAATTTGACGTTTGTTCTGCCCTTTGTTTTTTGTTGGTATAGATCTGCAAATAAATGAAAACACATAAAATTTTAAAAATAACATGCAAAATAGGAAGAATATATTAGTTAAAAAAAACAAACTAATAGTTGTTGCTCAAGTTTCTGAATCTTCTCTTTCATGGCTTCGATCTTTGTTTGTAACGTAACAATATTTCTTCGATCCTTGCATTCTTGGCATATCCATAACCACCATTATCACTACTGCTGTCATTGCTTATTTCAATAATTTGGCATTTGTTCTGCCCTTTATTTTTTGTTGGTATAGATCTGCAAATAAATGAAAACACATAAAATTTTAAAAATAACATGCAAAATAGGAAGAATATATTAGTTAAAAAAACAAACTAATTACTTTACCTGATATCCATTATTTAGTATTTTGTATGATATTATTTGTGTATTGGGTTTTTTGTTTATGTGATAGTAGTATTTATAGGTGTTTTATATTTAATGAGTATTTATTTTTTTTTGTCATCAGTTCTTATCCGTTATATGTTACCAATTTTAATATTTATGTCTATAGTGAGTGTTGTCTTTTGGATTGTCTATTATCCGCTATATGTTACCAATTTTAATATTTATGGCTATACTGAGTGTTGTATTTTGGATTGTCTATTGATTTAACTCTGTATCTTAATTGTAATGCAATGTTATATAGCATGAATTCGTGTGGCAGTTTTGAAGATGAAAGAAAAAGAAAAACTATTGGATTGGAAGAGGCAACTGAATTAATGGTTTTCTGTTATGTATTAATGGTTAATATTATGTATTAATGGTCAATATCAATTGTATATGAAATTTCAATTGATTAAAATTGAGTTGTATGTGGGATTTAAATTGATTAAAATTACATGCAAAATAGAAAGAATATATTAGTTAAAAAAACAAACTAATTACTTTACCTAATATCCATTATTTAGTATTTTGTATGATATTGTTTGTGTATTGGATTTTTTGTTTATGTGATAGTAGTATTTATAGGTGTTTTATATTTAATGAGTATTTTTTTTGTCATCAATTCTTATTCGTTATATGTTACCAATTTTAATATTTATGGCTATAATGAGTGTTGTCTTTTGGATTGTTTATTATACGTTATATTTTACCAATTTTAATATTTATGGCTATACTGAGTGTTGTCTTTTGGATTGTCAAATGATTTAACTCTGTATCTTAATTGTAATGCAATGTTGTATAGCATGAATCCGTGTGGCAGTTTTGCATATGAAAGAAAAAGAAAAACTATTGGATTGGAAGAGGCAACTGAATTAATGATTTTCTGTTATGTATTAATGGTTAATATTATGTATTAATGGCTAATATCAATTGTATATGGGATTTCAATTGATTAAAATTGGGTTGTATGTGGGATTTAAATTGATTAAAATTGGGTGTGTTAATTAATTAATTGATTTAAAATTGATTGAGTTGGAGGATAGGCTGTGATTAATGGCTAATATCAATTGTATATGGAATTTCAATTGATTAAAATTGGGTTGTATGTGGGATTTAAATTGATTAAAATTGAGTGTGTTAATTAATTAATTGATTTGAAATTGATTGAGTTGGATTTGAAATTGATTTGAAATTGATTGAGTTGGAGGATAGGCTGTGATGTATTTATATATAAGGATTGATTGATTACAATGACTTCTCTGTATATGGATTTTCAATAAATAAATAAAAACTCTCTCGACGTGAAAATTAGACACCGAATATTTTATAATTTTATCTATTTATATTTTAACCCCTAATGAGAGGTAAAAATAAAAATAGGTGAAATTGATGTTCACATAGAAGAGCTCCAAATAAATGATAGTCACTAAAATAATATTACATCAATGGTGACATAATAAGATAAGAAATTTATAAAAAGATAAATCCCAATAAATATTAAGCAAAATCTTATGATGAAACAAGTATAAAAGAAAAAGAATAACTCAATCTTGTTCCATCATTGGCTTCAAAACTAAACATAAAATTTTATTTGAAAACTTAAATTCGAAAACAATAGAATTTTTTAATATAAAAAAATTATAAAATAATTTTTTTAATACGTAATGTATTTATTATTTTCAAAATTTAGACAAATCATAGTAATTTAAAATTCACAAAATAGACCTGGCAAATCAAGCTTAAGCTTGCGAGCTGGGCCGACTCGCCCGCTACGGGCCGAATTTTGGACCGTATAATTTTAGTCCAGTAAAATTTGATCGTTTTTGGCCCTGCCACCTAGGGCTGTGCAAAAATTTCAGTTTTTTCAGTTTTTGGATCAATCGGACCGGTCCGAACCGGCCGGTTGGTATAAATATGTACCGGTTCGGTATCGGTACAAAAAACCGATATGTACCGGTTAAACGGTACCGGTTTCGATTCCTTATTTTCTTGGTTCAGTATAAACCGGACCGGACCGGTCCGGTCCGTACCGATTTTCTATTTTTTATTATTATTAATAAATAATAATAATAATAAAATAATGATTATAATAATATTAATAATAATAATAAAAGTAAAATAATAATAAAAATTATAAAATAATAATAATAATAATAAAATAATAATAATTATTATTATAATAATTTTCGATAAAAATCAGTACCGAACATGTACCACCGGTTCGGT
Organism: Panax notoginseng; assembly: GCA_016801055.1. Classification (NCBI taxonomy): domain Eukaryota; kingdom Viridiplantae; phylum Streptophyta; class Magnoliopsida; order Apiales; family Araliaceae; genus Panax; species Panax notoginseng. Next base: position 26,931,544 of record CM029020.1, on the reverse strand, counting down.
ATACCGGTTCAACCGGTACCAGTATCGGTATTAAGACTTGGATGATTTCGGTACCGGTTCGGTTCGGTCCGGTAAAAACTGGTTGAACACCCCTACTGCCACCCGTCCGACCCATTTGGACCAAACCAAAAATTAAAATAAAATAAGTACGAATTCATCTCGGTCCGGCCTAACCCGCCCGCCACGAGCAGGGCTATGGGCCGGCCAAACCCACCTGTTTGCCAGGTAATCACAAATAGACCTGGCAATATAATTGGTTAACTGTCGGGTCAACCCATATTAACTGAAACCAAATGGGTTGGTTAACTATTTTTATTTATTTGGGTTGGTTAAAGTTTGGAACCATACTTTAAAAAAGAAATATAGTTCCAATTCGGTAAACCATTTTTCGACTCATATTTTATTCCAAATCAAAATCAAAAGTTCTTTCCACCCATATTTACATATTCAAGAAGGTTAACCACCCACTTACCCACCCCACCTAACCCACCCACCCCCGCACCCAAACCCAAAAAAAAAAAAATTATGTATACACCCCTTATCACCACCCCTCCCACCCCACCCCACCCCACCCCACCCCCACCCCCACACCTACACCCACACCCACACCCAAAAAAAATAATATTATGTGATTATGTATATGCCCCTTACCCCCCACCCAACCCCACCCCACCCCTCATCCCCCCACCCCACGTCCACCCCCACCCCCACCCACATCCATATCTAAAAAAAATAATATGTATACACCACCGACCCCACCCCCAACCCCACTCCTACCCCTACCCCTACCCAACTCACCCCACCTACCCATCCACCCGCCCACCTTCTAATCCCCACATACCCACCTACCCACCCACCCCACTTACCCACCCCACCTACCAACCCTCACACCCACCCCACCTACCTACCCACCCACCCCTCCCTCACCTACTTACCCACCCACCCACTCAACACTTCCTACTAAGAAAAAATAATATTAAGCGATTATATATACACCACTCACCCTACCTACCCCCATACCCTATCCCCCACCCCACCCTATCCATGTGACACCCTCAAAATAGGTATAATCCACCCAACCTATTCTGAGTCGCCAAATACATGGTGCATAAACAACTACAACTTTATTAATACAATTGTTGTACAAAATACAACTCATCATTTAGGACTGAGGATGATGAAAAATATTTTAAAGAAAACGAATTCAGGGAGACAAAATAACAAATATTAGGTATTCACACTTTTAGAAAATCCAAGTTAAAAAATACTCCATAATAAACTATTGTGGAGTAGAATTCAAAAATAAAGATCAAAACATAGGTCCAATCAAAGATAGGAACCATAACAGACAATCTTGGACACAGAAAAGAAAATTAAATTTTTCTGTGAATAATGCCGTATTCGTGAATAGTACCGTATACGTGAATAGTAACCCCGACACAAAAAGGTAGAAATTTCACAAGAAAAATCATCATACTTTGTGAATAGTACTCGTGAATAGTAACTCGTGAATAGTAACTCAACATGAAAAGACAATAATTTCACAAGAAAAATCTTACAAATATTCCGGCATAATGATATTGAAAAAAATAATATCATTTATAAAAAAAATAACATCCCTTACCTCCAAAAAGACAGTACTTCTGACCGGAATACTGGATATAGTGCTGAAGAAACTTGCACCATATAGCAACACTCAAAGTATAATAATACTCACAAGAATACGCTCGATAATATAGAGAGAGAAAACTTCTGTTTCTGGTGTGATTTTCAATTATAACCTAAGCACCCTATTTATATGAAATTGTTTAGAATACCAAAGCAAAAAATTTAATAAAATATTAATATATTTATAAAATTTTCATGCCCACCTTAGAAATCTGATTTCAGCTCATTTACCACACATGTGGGGCCCACCAATAATGAAAAAATATTTTTCTTTTAAAAAATATTTAAAACTTAAAAAATTAATTATTCCGGAACTTCAATAATTCATAATAAATAGTCTTTTTATCAGAAAAATTTGAATCTTATGTCCTTTTCATAGGAAATTCAATTTTCTACAACTTTGTAAGTTTAAGCTTTTTCAAATTTCAAACAGAAATTAATCGAAATCCACAAACGAACGATTTTACAGGCTATAATCAAATTTCAGTCAATAAATGGGGTCAAAAAACATGTTTAACATGTTTTTATTATTTATTGCAACAAAAATACTCTTCCTCCTTATTTATTCATATATCCCACATTCATTGTAAAAATAGCACAATTATTATATTATTATAATATAATAATATATTAAATGAATTATTTTATCAGAAAAGATAAAATATCAATTTTTAACAATTGTCACATTAAAAATTTCCTCCATCTATATCCACATAAAATGAATATTTTCCTTATCATATAAATCAATAATTAATTATTCACAAATAATATTACAGAATCACAATACTGACAACCAAGCCGTTCCCAGGAAAGAGGAGGGTTTCCAATAAGGATTTCTCCTCACTGGCGCGCAATTAGATGACCAAACCTCTCCTTAGACAGAACTTTTTAGACATTGTCAATAATGCTATCTAATAATATTATTCAAATAATATTAATTATTGATCTGATAATGAAAAATATTGTGTAGTGACAATTATTGAAACAACAATAATATAAAATGTCAACGTAACAATTATTGAATCAATAAAATAAAATATTGAACAGTAATTATTGTAACAATTATAGAGTAGTGTCTTCTTACGTAAGAATTAATAATTGGTGCAATACCGTTTGCTACTGTGTTTTAACCACCGAGTATTCCAACAGTATTAACGGTAACAACTACGCCGTTATTTATAAACAACTTATACTTGTCGTTTTTGTCATCCAATCGCTTTTTGTTATGGGGTCCACACAAGGCTGCGCCGTCGTATAAATATTCCCCGACAGCAAGAATATTTCACGACTAAACGGATATTCCCCGACAACAATGAATATTTTATAACCATTTGCTTAATTAAAATATTTGCGCATTTTACCCATAACTAACCACATTAATCAAATCAACCCCTTACTATTTCAAATAATAAATAGAGAAAATTCAATTTTATTTATAAAAAATTGGGGTCTTACAACCCACCCTACCTACCTACCTACCCCACCCCACTCATCCACCCCCCACTCCCACACCTACCCCACCCACCCACCCACGCACCCACGCACCCACCCACCCACCCACCCACCCAACACTCCCTCTCAAGAAAAAATAATATTAAGCGATTATGTATACACCACTCACCCCACCCCACCCCCACACCCTACCCCCCACCCCACCCCAACCCAACCCAACCCACCTCCACCCACCCCACCCACGTCACCCCCACCCCCACCCACCCCACCCCCACCCCAGTCTCCCAAAAAAAATAATATTATGTGATTATGTATACATCCCTTACCCCTCACTCACACCCAAAAAAATAATATTATGTTATTATGTATACACCTCTTACCCCCCACCCCACCCTACCGGACCCCCCACCCCCATCCCTATCCAAAAAAAATAATATGTATACACCACCCGCCCCACCCCATCCCACCCCACCCCACCCCACCCCACCCATATTAAAAGTTTATTTAAAGGTTCTGTTTAAAAATCAAAACATCTTAAAAATGGTTAATATGGTTTTTAACCATAACCATATGGTTCCAACCCACATAACCCATATTAAAAATAGTTAATATAGTTTTAGTTCTTAGAACCATAAACATATTTTAAAAACCAAAACCAACTCATAACCATATTTTGCCGGGCCTAATCACAAATTTACTTCTAAAAAAATTTTAAAATGTACTATATCTAATTTAGCTTTAAGTTGATTATTTCTATTCTTCGTTAAAATTGAAGTTGTACTACGAGGAGTCGATTCTCTCTCCCTCCACTTTTCAGCCATGTCAGAAGCAACCTCGACTAGTGCGGTTACAGTCTCCGCAGCTTCACCGGAAGACTTATTCCGGCCGTCATCCGCCACTGTTCTCGGAGAAGACTCAGCCATGTCTAATGTCACTCAGACCTTTCATTTTTCTTCCGGTAACCCTAGAATCGAAGAGACCAGAGGTATCATGATTCTCTACAGAGACGATGCCGTATCTTCATCTCCCGAATTACTACCTGTAAGCGTCGAGTCCTCAATATTTCTTCTAATTTATCTCCGTTCGATATGTTTCATGATCAGTTTCAGAATTATCAATTATTTTAATATGTCAAATTTGAGAGACAATTTTCTGTAGTTTAGGGTTTTTCTTTTTGTATAATTGCTTGTTGTTTTTGGTTTTCTTACCTGTGGACTAGCTACCGACTCTTTCAATTGCAGTATATAAATGAGCAGTGAGGGTGTATAACTCTGTATTTGTTTTGTAGGATGTGTTACGTTGTCTCAACAACGTCAGAATAGAAGAGATGCTAATATTTTCATTTTTTATTTATAGTTATTCAATTAGGAATAGGGAATTGAACATATTAATCCTTATTTTCTAGTTGTTGAATAAATTATACAGGAACGTGTTATTGCATAGAATAAAATAAAATCAATCATCATATATTAAGTACTTACATGAATAGAGAGAAGACCTTTTGTGTGTATCACGCTTCCGCTGCGTTTAAGGGTGAAGGTCTTCAATTGTCTCTCTCAATCTTATGATGGATGTGTAGGTGTGTATAAAGTTCTTGAGACGACAATTGGGACCAAACCCTAACTGTTTTATTTATATAATAACTAAGAGTCAAAATCGTCTATCAAGATTATGAAACCCTAGGGCCCATTATGCCAAATACTATTAGGAATATTATTTATAGGCCACATAATTAATTACCAAATCCATAAATAAAGTGATTAAATTAATACAATATGCAAGCCCAATAATTACATAAATAGTAGAGACCACATACAGAATAAAATATTCTAACATTCTCCCACTTGGCCGAAATACTATTTATATACAAAACATAACGCTTACAATCATTAATTTGGCCAAGTATTAATTTAATGCCTACATCCTGTTCAAATAAAAACACCAATGCAAATTAATACAATTTTTGTGTCATTATTAACACAAGATCCCCATTAGTTACACAATTAGTACTTTTATTAGAACAAAGATTAACATTAAGCATAACAAGTATGAATAGAGTTTACATAAGTGGTAATAGATTAAACTCATTCATATGGTCCAAAACATAACCGTACCGTTTGCTCACAAGTTCTCAAGTGTGCACAATAAAGAGAATAGCAAACCATAAACATAATGTGAAGTTCAAAACAACGAGCTCAAAATTGTTGTCTTACATCAAAATAGCTTACTAATTAAGACTACCAGTTAAACTCATGCCGGCAACATGCTCTAAAAAAAGCTTGGGTGGTGAGCTTTTCGTAAGTGGATCCGCTAACATATCATGCGTACTAATATACAACGTTTTGATCTTCAACTCTTTCCCTGACAAATAAGTACTTAGTGTCGAGGTATAGTCCAGCACCACTCGAAATGGTGCTATTGAAAAAAAAACTAACAGCATAATTATTATCACAAAATACTTTCAATGACCTTGAAATAGAATCTACAACCTTAAGTCCTGAAATAAGATTCCTTAATAATATGGCGTGACAAGTAGCATGATAACAAGCCACATATTCTGCCATCATCGTGAAAGTGGTAGTTAACTCCTGCTTATGAGTTCTCTACGAAATAAGGCCTCCTGAAAGCATAAAGATGTACCCTGATGTAGATTTATTTTCGTCTTTACACTTAGCAAAATCAAAATCAGGATAACCAACAACTTCAAGGTTCTCTGTTTTTCTAAATGTAAGCATAATATCCTTAGTACCCTGTAAGTAGCGTAAAACCTTTTTGGCTGCTTTCCAGTTATCCAAACCTGGATTTAATTGGTAACGTCCAAGCATGCCAGTTACATACGCTATATCTGGGCGTGTACGAACTTGAGCATACATAAGACTCCTAACCACATAAGCATAGGTAATAAGATTCATTTGATCACGTTCAAGTTGATTCTTAGGACATTGATATGAGCCAAATTTGTCACCCTTAACAACAAGGGCGATAGTAGGGGAGCAATTTTGCATGTTGTATTTGTTAAAAACTTTGTCAATATAAGCTCTTTGGGACAATCCTAATACCCGCAAAACTTATCTCGATGAATTTCAATACCTATAACATAACAGGTTTCTCCGAGATCCTTCATATCAAAATTTTCAGAAAGGAAACGTTTGGTTTCATGCAACATGTCTAAGTTATTACTTGCAAAGAGTATATCATCAACATACAAAATAAGAATAACAAATTTACTCCCACTGACCTTCAAGTATATACATTGATCCACTATATTTTTTCTTAAAATCAAAATTACTCATCACCTCGTGAAACTTAAAATACTATTGTCGAGAAGCCTGTTTTAACCCATATATGGACTGCTTAAGTCTACACACCATATGTTCCTTGCCTTTAACCAAAAAAGCTTCTGGTTGTGCCATATAGACATTCTCATGCAAGTTACCATTAAGGAATGCAGTTGTAACATCCATCTGATGTAACTCTAAATCATAATGAGCTACTAAAGCCATGACTATTCTAAATGAATCTTTCCTGGATACTGGAGGGAAAGTTTCATTATAATCCACACCTTCCTTTTGAGTGAAGCCTTTAGCAACCAATTGAGCTTTATACCTTTCAACGTTCCCTTTAGGATCTAATTTGGTCTTATAGACCCATTTGCAACCAACAGGTTTAAAACCTTTTGGTAATTCTTCAAGATCCCAAACGTTATTAAGCTCCATTGATTTCAACTCATCATTCATGGTTTCAAGCCATTGAGTTGATTGAGTACTCGTAATGGCCTCTTTATAGGAGATATGATCATTAATCTTACTTGAATCATAGTCAATCTCATTAAGATAGGTTATAAAATCATCCAAATTAATAGGCTTTCTAGGTCTTTCGGACCTACGTAAAGGCTGCACAATTTCAGGAATATGATTTTCAATAATGTGAGGTTCAACATTAGGTGGTGACTCAGCTATCTTAGGGGCATCATTCGCCTCAATAGGAGGTTTTGCCTCACCCTCTTGAATTACAGGATTAGAAATATAAAACCTATTTTCTTCAAGATCAATTTTTCTAAGCTCACCACTCCCACTTAAATCACCATTCTCTAAAAACTCTGCATGTCTAGTCTCAACAATTCTAGTGGTATGCGAGGGACAGTAAAATAGAAAACCCTTAAATCTCTCAGGATATCCAATGAAATGATAACTAATGGTTTTATAATCAAGTTTCTTTATTTGTGGATTAAAAATCTTAGCCTCGGCTGGACAGTCCCACACCCGTAAGTATTTTAAACTAGGTTTCTCACCTGTCCAAATTTCATAAGGAGTGTTAGGGACAAATTTGCTAGGAATCCGGTTTAAAATATGAACAACTGTCTTTAATGCCTCGGTCCACAAAAACACAGGTAAGCTAGAATTACATAACATACTACGTACCATATCCATAAGGGTACGATTTCGCCTCTCAGCTACTCCATTCTGCTGCGGTGTACCATGCATTGTATAATGAGTGACGATTCCATTTTCTTGACAAAATAAGACAAATGGGCCAGGACTATGACCTGTATCGGAGTGTTTACCATAATACTCTCCGCCTCTATCTGATCTCACTACTTTAATTTTTCGGTTAAGATGATTTTCAACTTCAGCCTTGAAAACTTTAAACATATTTAGTAATTCAGATTTTTTCATTAATCAGGTAACTTAAGTATAACGAGAATAGTCATCAACGAACGTAATGAAAGATTTGTGTCCACCAATTCTTGGAGAAAATGGTCCACATATATCAGTGTGAATCACCTTAAGAAGTGCACTACTTCTAGTTGCTCCTTATTACCTTTCACAAATTTTTCTTTTATACATTCAATACAATGGTCAAGATCAGAAAAATCTAGTGAATGAAGAATTCCATCCTTTATAAGACGTTGCATTCTGTCTTTTGAAATATGGCCTAAGCGTTGATGCCACAATTTTGAAGAATTCTTATTATCTAGTTTTCTCTTATTTTCACTTTTAGAGGTATTTTATGTCACATTCATTGTTTACAAGGATTCAGCAAAGACATTATCCAAATTTATCTTATAAAGGTTTCCCTCTAAAGAGACAGAACCAATAATATGAGAGTAATGATAAATAATTATTTTATTATTCCCAAACTTAAACGAAAATCCATTAACGTCAAGTTTAGATACAGAAAATTAAATTTCATGTTATACTGGGAACATAAAGTGTATCATATAAATACAAGGTGAAACCATTCTCCAAAATTAAAGGAAGAGTTCCTACAGTTTCAACTTGTATAGACTCTCCATTGCCAACTTTAATAGTTCTTTCCCCCTTTTGGAGTGTCTTCTTTGAAAGGAATCCATGCAATGAATTAGTAATGTGAACCATAGCATCAGTGTCAAGCCACTATGTATTAGAAGGAACATCAATTAGAAAGGATTCATAAGTTGCATAATTGAAGGACGATATACCTTTCTTTTCAAGTCATTCTCTTAATTTAAGACATTCTTTCTGAATGTCCTTGTTTTTTACAAAAGTGACATTTAGGACATGTCTCAGAGTTGTTACCTGAATAATTTGCCTTATTTATTTTGGTAGAAATTGGTTTATCTTTATTCTTAAAACCTTTGCCATTTTTATAAGCATTCTTCTTATAGGATCCAGTGGTAGTCAAATGAGCAACATTAGGTTTTTCAACCTTAAGCCTTTCTTCATCTTGGACGCACATAGAGATTAACTTGTTCATCTTTCACTTTTCTTTCTGCGTGTTATAATTGATCTTAAATGAATCAAACTGTGCAGAAAGAGAAGCCATAATGAAGTGAATAAGAAAACTCTCAAAATCGTCATGTCCATACACTTTAATTTAAAAGCCATGTCGTTCATCATCATAATGTGCTCGCGCACCCCACTAACCCCATCATACCTGCTAATAAGTATTTTTAAAATAAGGGTACTTGCATGAGTTTTAGAAGAACCCTTACATTGTTACTCGACTGAAGTTAAGTACTCTTTAACATTCTCAAAGTCAAGAATGACTCCTCAAATGACTGTCGTGATAGAGTTTTTCATAATCATAAGGGACATGCAGTTGGATCGCTCTCACTTTCATAAATATCCTTTTGCTCAATTGAGCTAGTAGTTGTAAGTGGAGCAGGATGATCTACTCGTAGTGCATAGTCCAAAACCATAGTGCCGAGAACAATTTTCACTTACACTTTTCAAGCAGTAAAATTAGTTTCATTCAAGGTTTAAATTCCAGAGAGATACCCAAAAATACTAGTTAGAGTCAATGCTGAAATACAATCAAGCTCATAAGCATGCTTACAAAAAAAATTAAAAGAAATCCACAATGTACAACAATAACTAATAATTAATCATAATAAAAAATCAACTGTAGGGCAAGCAGTTAGTTACATAAAATCTATTTACAACACCCAAAAATAGATTTGAATGAGATGTTGGTGCATAATTATTAATCTTTTGTTGATCCAATTAATAATATACTAATAACATCCCCATAAAATAATGCACAACACATTTATTCACGCATCACCGTTGGGCAGAAAACAAAATAAACTTGTTACTTATGCAATAAAATTTCATTTAATAAATTCTAATTCTAATTTTCCGTTGGGTAAAATTAAAATATTTATTTATTAAATGTAACATTATGTGACTTTTCTTAATATTTAATTGTTTCAATTAATAACCCTCCGTTGGGTTGATTATTAATTTTAACAATAAAAGAGTCACGCATACATATAAATTATTATGATCAAACTTAATTTTTCTTTAAACATATTAATCAAGTTTGAAAATTAACATTATTTAAAATTTACATGTAACAACTTAAAAGCCCTAATAATATCTCACATCATGTTCAAAATTTTAAATTAAAATATATAATTATGAACATGAATTGATTATAAAATAATCACGTTAATTTTAACATGAGGGTATAAGAGTATCATAATATTATCTAAACATAATAAATAATAAATTTAATATATATTATTTTAATATTCATGACCATGACGTTCATCTGCCCACATGCAATCTATGTCTATTAAGCTTAAATAAAGCTTTGATCTGGAATATTAAAGGTAATCAATTCCTTTCCATTATAAAGTTGTATTTTATTAATTTGGTTCACATACTGTTTGCCATATATATGATGTGTACATTCTCTACCCTTGGGCAGAATAGAGGGACCAAAGCCTTCCCATTCCCATTATAATGTAAATTCAAACAGGTGGGACATGAGTGTTACAGGTTGACATAAAGAGCAGGAACAGTAGCAAGAAAGCATCCAATTAATTTTTACTTAACAATAAGGAACTCCAATTGGTAGGGACGTGCATCGTTAAAAAAAAAATTAAATCGTACCAGATGGGAGATTAGGTTGTTGGGTTATGCATGCCTATGAATTGCTTTTCCACATATACTGAACAAGTCACTTTTTGGAAAAATTACTATCGGAAATTCCTTAACATATAGAATAATTCTATATTATACCAATAAAGAGATTATGTGGAATTAAAAATTATAGCATAACATCATATATAATTAATTTTTCTATACAATAACGTAACCATGCTTTGATACCAGATGTTGAATAAATTATACAGGAATGTGTTATTGCATAGAATAAAATAAAATCAATCATCATATATTAAGAACTTACATGAATTGAGAGAAGACCTTTTGTGTGTATCACGCTTCCGCTGTGCTTAAGGGTGAAGGTCTTCAATTGTCTCTCTCAATCTTATGATGGATGTGTAGGTGTGTATAAAGTTCTTTTGACGACAATTGGAACCAAACCCTAACTGTTTTATTTATATAATAACTAAGGGTCAAAATCGTCCATCAAGATTATGAAACCCTAGGGTTCGTTATGCCAAATATTATTAGGAATATTATTTATAGGCCACATAATTAATTACCAAACCCATAAATAAAGTGATTAAATTAATACAATATGTAAGCCCAATAATTACATAAATAGTAGAGGCTAAATACGGAATAAAATATTCTAACACTAGTTTGTTGCTGTATCTTCTTTTTCATCACTAATGAGATCACTAAGAAAGGTACTTAATTTTTTTTGTTCAAAAAATTATATCATTAGGAAAGGTATTTGAATTGCAATTAAATGTAGGAGATTTGTAAAAGTTTGATAGCCTAGTGTCATTTGGGGTTTTATATGGTCGACTTGATCACTATTTGAAAGCTCTATCCTTGTCTTGTTTTATGGGATAGCTACTTAGCTAGACAACATTTATGTTTCTCTAATTTAAACTTAATACTTCTTTAAACTTTATGATGAGCACATTCAAGAGTCTTCTGACTTGGTATATTATCCATTTATGAATAATGGATTTAAAAAAAGACTGATAACTACCCGAAACAATGACTCATGAAAGAAAAAAGATATGATTTGCAAGTGAAGACTCATTGGTACCCGGATAATTTAACATAAATTTTATATCTCTAAACTTGGATTGAGACCAATGTGAACAATTTTACCTCATGTTATCCATTTATAAAAAATGGATTAAAAAAGACTGGTAACTACCAGAAACAATTACTCATGAAAGAAAAAAGATATGATTTGCAAGTGAAGTCCCATTGGTACACCTGCCTAATTTAGCATAAATTTTATATCTCTAAACTTGTATTGATAACAATTTTACGCCATGTGAGAATTCTTTGTCATTATTTAGGTGACGATGTGTTCCTTTTATTTTTCTGATGGTGCGGTTTAGGTTGAGAGAAAGCCTCTTGTCTGTGTGCTAGGGGTGCCAAACCACATGACATATGCAGACTTTTGTCAGTTCTGCGGTTCATTCATTCAACATATATTGGAAATGCGAATTGTAAGGTTTGGTTTCAGAAACCTAATCACTTGGTATGAGCGGATTGCTAAATGTATATCTTGTTGGATTTGGTTGTGATTCTGTGCATTTTCTTGAGTTTCAGGAATGATGGGATGGAGGATCGATATAGTGTTTTAATAAGGTTTGACGATCAGGATTCAACAGATACTTTCTACAAGCATTTCAAGGGGAGACGTTTTTCCTCTCTTGAGGTTGTTTTGCTTTTAGTGTGCTTCTAGATTCATAAAATAATTTCTAGATTCTGAAAAAGTCACTTTGTATAGGTCTGATATAATATTTGTATTTAAATACAGGTAGAGGCTTGTCATATGCTTTTCACAATTGATGTTCAATACACAGGTTCAATAGAACATGCACAGGCTTCACCTGTAAGCTCTACAGAGCAGCCATCTTGTCCGGTCTGTCTTGGTATTTATCTTTACAATTTCTATTATATATGACTGTTAAAAACATAAAAATGGTAATGCAAGACTTTATCTTGTCTGTGCCAAGTTGATATAAATGTTGCATACTTATTCCAAATTGTGAAGTTTCCTTAAAGACCTGTTTATGATGCGAGTTTTCAGCTTGGAGAATCTTGAACTCCCTGATGTTCTGGATAAGTTAAATTTCATTGAATATAATGGCCTAGCCGCTTGTTTGATGAGATGAATCACATCCATGAGTATATGTTAACTATAATATATAAGTTTGATGGGAGTTTTTAATATTCCATCAAATCTTGACTTTGAGAAGAATGTTATTCTTATTGACGATTTATTTCTATTCTTTTATGCAACTTTTGAAAAGTAAATATGCTTCTGATGGAAATTGGTGGGGTAAATTTGGTCATTTTTGGATTTTAGAGGTCCTAGCTACTCCTACGGATTTTAAACCTTAGCCAACTCTTTTGCAAGTTTAGCATGTGGTATAGCATAACAGAATTTACATAATCTGTTAAGCTTTCTCTAAAAAAATTAACAAAGTAAAAGAGTGCAAGAAAACAAGGTTCTCTGTGCAAGGTGAGGAGACTACTCAAAAAAGTCGAGCATAGTAGTTCCCTTGTCACTTTTTGAATGTGCTTTCAGGTAATGTGCGGTGGGGCTGTAAGAATTTGAACTATCTTTTGGACATGTAGGTCAATGAAGTGTTTATAATCTTCAGGTACTTTAGGGAACTCTAGTAGTCTAATAAATGCGTTATAAGAGTCTCATAGAGTTTAGAAATTCTAGTGTTTCTTATTTCCTTGGTTCTTTTTGAGATGTATGGAATTGTGTTATAGTTGTATAATATAATACCACTTTATGATTGTGAAATTCTTGTTTTTTCTTTTTGCTTTGTGATTCTCTGGATATTGCTTATTTTTCTCCTGTGTTGTAGAGAGATTGGACCAAGATACGAGTGGGATTCTCACAACTATCTGCAATCATTCTTTCCATTGCTCCTGTATATCTAAATGGACAGATTCTTCTTGTCCGGTAAGCAGTTTTGGTTGTTCCTACTGGTAACTTTGATTTGGTCTAAATTATTGCAAACCTATCATTGTTTGTGAAGCTGTTTTTACCAAATCATTAGTGGGAAACGTTATATTTCAAATTTTACACAGTTAGGTTGGACAAATTCCAAATTCCATGAGAACTGGTGATTGTAGAGTTTGTACATGTCTTTTTTGATTTTAGCAATATCTGTCTGCCGTACTGTTATCCCACATCCATCACTTCTCTCAGTTGAGGAGGTTTTGGCTTCAACTATTTGTTGGAGCTTTGGTGTTCTGTATACCTATTAATATGCGTGTTTGTGTAGTTATATATGAAGAAACCCTCTCTGATATCATAAAGTGAGCTTAACATTACATTTTTTCCAGCCACCTAACATTTATGGGTTTGCCCTGTTGTGGGCCTATATACATGTATGGAGTAGAATGTATGCAACTAAAATGTATGGGTTTGTCCTGTTGTCTGCCTGTCTTAATGTATTTATGCTCTTACGATTTCAATCCTGCTGGTAGAAATTAAGTGGATTGATTGCCTAGAAAGTAAACGAAAAAATCCCCTGAAAAATAGACGAAAACAGATTTGATTTGTTCCTCCTAATATATTGGTCTTTACTTTTCAGTGCTTTGCTTCTTCCATTTCATTTCATTCCAGCTGAAACACATCATCTCTTTTCAAGTTGTTTGAATAATATAGTTCCAAGTCATATTCATCCTTAAATTTACACAGCATACATCCTATCTATCCAAGTTGAATTGTTTTACCATGAATCTTATATAGAATGATTGAGATGGCCCCTGGACCTCCATTTATAATCTGGCTTCTAGCTAGGTTTTGTATTTCAAATTATAATAAATCTCTTTGTAATGGTAATATGAAAAAAGGTGGTTTTATGTTGAATTGGTTTAGACTTGTTATTGCAGGTATGTCGGTATTGCCAGCAACAGCCAGAAAACTCGAAATGTTTTATCTGTCAAACTTCAGAGAATGTCTGGATTTGTGTTATCTGCGGTTTTGTGGGTTGTGGGAGGTAATTATCTGATTGACCTTTTCATTAAGTTATAATATTTGTATGTGTTTTCTTTCTCTAACAAGTTTATTATAGTTACCTGCCATGGAAAAAATACATGTCTTTTTTTTTTTGGTTCTTCTAAGTTCTAACGAGTAATATTGGTGTAGGTATAAAGAAGGGCATGCCATAAAACATTGGAAAGAAACACAGCATTGCTACTCCCTTGAATTGGAAACGCAACGTGTGTGGGACTATGTTGGAGACAACTATGTTCACCGTTTGATTCAGTCCAAAACTGATGGAAAACTGGTCGAGTTGAACCACCATTGTACACATGGTGATGACGGTTGTGGCGTTTGCGAATGTGGTTCAGATTCTGGGTTTGGGGAGGCTCTTTTGAACAGCAAAGTTGAAGCTGTACGTTATATTCTTTCCTTTTTTACTTTCAGTTGATTTTTGCCCTAGATACTTTGTTTCTGGTACAATTTGATTCATTGAATTTACAAAAGTGAATTTTAATGTTACAATCAGATTGTCAACGAGTATGAAGAGCTGCTCACTACCCAGCTTGAGAACCAAAAGATTGTAAGTTTGTTCCTCTAGTTTCATGACATAATGAAGTGCATTTCACTTCTGCTTGAGCTTGAAAATTTTGCAACATTGAAAATTCTTAATTGTTCTAGGATTTGGGTTTTCTGACAGCTGATTTTGTTTTATTACTAAGTTAGGATGATGACTGTCGGCTTATAATATTAACAGTCTCTGCTTTGATTCATAGTATTTTGAGTCTTTACTTCAAGAATATGAAGAAGAAACAGAAAGAAGATGTGCTGAAGTTGAGAAAGCTCCAAGTCAGACTTTAAAACTGCAGAAGAAGCAAGCCAAGCTGGATAAAAGTATTGAAGAGAAGAAATTCCATGATAATGTGAGTATTTATGTTTGCCTCTGTTGTGTTCCGAAGTCAGGAGTCCTCTTTTTAGAAGAGTGTATTGGATTAGATTGTTAGGGCTGTAGAATTCTGCACTTTCCCCCCCCTGAAAGTTAATATTAATTTGATTTGTGAAAGCATGAAATGTTTGATTATTGGGTAGAAATGTTAAATCTGTGTCTTTCACCTGTAGATCAATGAGAATCTTTTGAGAAACAAGGAGATATGGGAAGCAAAGATATTGGAAGCTGAAGAAAGGTACGGCTAGCTCCTGCATTTATTAATATTTTGGATATCAAGACATTGTTTCTTTTTCTTGTTCTTCGTTTGGATCCAAGATATACAAAGGCCTACCTTTAATATGACATCTCTTTAACAGTACGGGAAAAAAATATTCATTCTTTGTCTATAATTATGGATATTGAAAGATAAATTAGTCTCTTCAAACTGTTTCAAGTGTCAATAATTTAGCTAGATAACCTCTCGGGTTAATTAATTTTTGGTGTATACTTTGAGAACCCTACATGGATACTGTAAATCGAGAACTTTCAGTTGAATCTATATTTTTGTGCCCATGTCTTCTGGTAGGATTGAAAAATGGATTTTTGTGCTTTATGATACGAGCCATTGACTTTTCGCAGTTTAAAAGAGATTCACTGTAGATGTAATATGATAGACTATCTCAAAATCAAGACGATAATATAATAGTTTTTTGTCTTTTAGTTTGAGAAAAGGAAGAGCAAAAGCATAATGTTTTAGGGCTTCCATTTGGATAAAGTATTTTTACCCTTTTCTCTTCCTGAAAGAACTTGTTGCTGTAACAAAATTTTCGTTTGCCAGTGGTAGAGGGTAACTGTTGATAGTTTATACTTAATGCTGACCAACCTAGACCCAATTATGCAACTTTAAACCTACCTCTTCACTTTCATTGGAAACTAACAACGAAATAGCAACAACCACACAAATCATTTCATGCAATTAATATATTTTATAAGATTTATTCTACTCCTCGGTGATTTTAATGCTTTTCCTTTTGTTATTTTCCTTGTTTAATTTATTGATTTATTCTAGGGAGAAGAAGCACATAGGACAGAAGGATCACAAGATACAGGAATTGGAAGAACAGGTAATTCCTAGCATGATTGCATATGACTGGTTTTTATTTGTTTCATAAAAAAAAACATTCAAATCTGAAATTTTTGCAGCTTATGGATTTGATGGCACTCCTAGAAAATGCGAATACAACGACAAAACAGCTATCAACATCACATGAAATCAAGGAGGGGGATGTTTTGCCTCTTAAAGTGGAGTCTTCTTCAAGTAAAAGCGCCAAAGGGGGCTCAAAGAAAAACTCGCGGAGAAGAAGCTAGTCTTTAAGATTGATTATTTTGGGTATATTAAATCAGCTGCTGCTTTTTATGAATGTTTCATGCCAACTGCTGCTTACTGTACCGCCATTTACCTATCGCTGAGTAAAAGTTTTGCTCCTGTACGTTTTGTTTCATGGGGTTTGTGAAATTATGAGAGGTGTCGATATGTTGCTTTCTTTTATTCCAGAAAAAGGTTTTAGTTCTTGAATGTATTGATGTTGATTTGGCTAGGACCTTGAAATTTGTAAAGAACATTGTGTAGAG
Organism: Panax notoginseng; assembly: GCA_016801055.1. Classification (NCBI taxonomy): domain Eukaryota; kingdom Viridiplantae; phylum Streptophyta; class Magnoliopsida; order Apiales; family Araliaceae; genus Panax; species Panax notoginseng. Next base: position 26,914,488 of record CM029020.1, on the reverse strand, counting down.
CTTGATCTGTAAAGATTTATTAGTCCATATTAAGCTTCATATTTTAATTGAGAACTTGAAACTGTCATTGTACTAGCCAAATTTGAAGCAAGTGTATATATATATATATATATATATATATATATATATATATATATATATATATATATATGGGGGAGTGTTTCAAATCTAACATTGGATGAGAGTATTATTCCATATAGTGCATCTCCCACTGTTGATCAAACTATTATGACCTGTTTGGTTTAGGGGGAATGAAATGGGCATTCTTATTTAAAATGTATATTCACTTAAAATGAGAGGGAATGAACATTCTAATGGAATGTCTATTTATATGTTTAAAAGTTTATTCTCACAACCTGGTTAAATGTTGACCATTTCATTCCAATCGATAATTTATTTTTAAAAATTTTAATCGATTAAAATTGTGCAACTTCAATTGGAACAAGAATGTCCATTCCACTCCTATTCTTATTTCTGGGTGTTGCGGATAGTAAGCAGTAATTTTATTCTGGCAAAGTTAAACGCAACAATTTCTTGCTGATAGAACTTGATCAACATCAGCCGGAGGGTCAAAAGTTTAAACTAGATGTAATTTCACACGTTCAAAGTATCTGCAAGTAAAAGTTGAGGATTTACTTGAGGTATCCACAAGAATTACTCGAGGATAAACCAATTTATTTTTTTATTTCATTTCAGGGACTAATTAAGATGATAGAAATGAAAAAAAAAGATTAATTATGTAGTAAGCCCTAAAATATAAATACTCAATGAATCCATCACCCTTGGTGGTAGCATCACAATTTCTTTTATTGAGAAAATTCGGTTGAATAATAATAAATGTGTTGTAACCTCAATTAAAATTTTAATCCCTGGATTTACATAGCAGAAAATTTAACAACAAAACTTTAGTAACTCATTTCTTTTGGAACAAATGACAGCCTAAAGGTATACTAAATTGTCTCTACTCTTTCCTTTCGAGTCCCTTTGGTGTTTGTTGTCAGCCAGCAAGATTTGTAAGTTTCAGTTGTCCTTGCAATTTCTTGAATAACTCGACGATAATCTTGGCTGGGGCTGAAAGAAATCAAACGGTGTCCCTGGCCCAAAAGACCGTCTAGTTGCATTTGGGGAATCTGAAAGGAGAGGTTCATATACTGGACTCCTGTTCTTGGGTTGAGAAATTGATAATGCTGAAACTTCTTTCTCGAGAGATCTTTGCAGTGGCTCTATATTTCCCAGTGACAAGATGGGCCCTCCCAAACGTTCTGCTTGTTGAAGTATGTTAATTTTACTTGATCTGTATGTAAATCTGAAGTACTTCAGAGCTAGCACTGGACCCATCCCCGCGGCAACAATTAGCTGAAGTAGCAGTACAGTTTGTGGTTAGCACACATGTTACCAAACAACAAATCAAGGGCATGAAATACACGGTAGGGAGCCAACTCTGTTTAAAAGAAACCACTAAATTTCTTGATTTCGGGAGAAATTGTATGTAGTAGGCTTATATGTAGCAATTTGTGCTACTTAGAGAAAAGTGCACCCTGAAATGCATGAAAGCATAAAATGGCTAGAAAAACTCACCAACATTGTAATCCAGTAAGATGGCTGTCTACACAGGCGGAACATGATTGTGTACATCCCAGATGCTGGCAGGGCACTGACAATCCAGTTGATGACATAAAATCCAACCAAGTTCCCCCATATGGCAAGATGTTGCAATATTGTGAAGGAACTACATGCATCAAACAGAAAGCTTGTGGTTAGAATAAACTAGTATTTTTAATCCACATTCATATGAGGAAATTCATGAAAATACTTCATTAAATTTGGGCGTTCATTTCAATTTCCGATTTTAGAAATCTATATTGTAAGTTGCAATTTGTCTGAAATTATCTTTGGCCACCTTGGAGAGAAAGGGGAAAGATCCACTTGACTTCCCCCTCATTTTGTTTTTGAAAAAAATAAATAACACTCAAATGCATATGCCTAAATAAAACAGGCACTAATTGAGTCAAAGGATCAAATTTATATCCACAGTAGCTTACTTGGTCTCTAATGCGACAACAAAAGCCTGCAACCAAATACATCCAGAGAGTGCCACCATGGAGACCTCCTCCAGTTCACTTTTCTCAGAAGCATACGAGTGTATTGTGATTACGAATACAACAATTGCCTAAAATTACTTTGAAGATTAATACATGAACTATAGAACCAGTGAGAGAGAAAATTAAGGAAACAAAGAAACTCAAAGTATAAGATAAGGAAAAGCTTTTGTTTGTTAAAACGAGAATGCCGCAGCGCAGAGCTATAATAGTAGAATTGTTGACCTAAACAGAAATCTTTTTTTGCTTTCGTAACTAAGCAGTGGCACGAAAAACAACTAAAGTAACTGAACAAGAAATAAAAACCCACAACATCAAAACCCATATTTCAAATTATGAAAGGTAGTGAGCACATTTATTTTTTTATCAGTGTTCTAAAAGTTGGTCTTTGCATCCCCCTAGGCAGAATCAACCCTTACACGCTTTGATTTGGTAAAAAATAATCATCATAAACTTGACCATTCTTTGTCTTCAACATGACCAAGACTTTAAATATCTAATTACTAATATCAATGAGTTATATTAACTTTCTATTATTTAATTTGACAAATAAATTTGCAATTTTCATAAGCTTTATTTCCAATCTCAATTAAACAGAGAGGTAACATCCTTTCCTCAAAGACTTCTAAAATCAAAAATGAAAAGAAGAATTAAGCAGTAGTGGAATATATACAAAGAGCTTGATATTAAAGCACTCACATGGAAGAGTGATCGCCCAAACCATCCAGCAAAAGTACTAGGGTTGAGAAGCCTGATTTATATAATTCCCGATTTAGTTAAACAATCAAAAGGAAGCATTATGCTAGAGCAGCAAACGACCCAGTCTATGGCCAAAAGATGTGACCTTTCTCTTAAAATTTATAAGAAAAGAAGAAAACCAACTTTGCTTTACCCTCTAAAAGAGATCAATAATATGGACAGAGGATAAAAAACCAAACCTTCCAGCTTGGCAGTAAAATAAAATTTGAGGATGTTGCATCACAGTTCTTTCACTAAGATCTTTGTCAAGGACACTGACTAGAACAGGAATGCTGGTGTAGAAAACATTATAAGCCATCAAACTGACAGAATTGAAAAGGCTAGTTCCAGATACACCTGAAATAAAAGAGAAACTGAATATGTCTAATGTTAGTCCATTTGGATATATAATATAATAAAAGATAAATTTAGTCAGTTTGCTATATTGCAATCAATTTTGGAACTGCCAACAGACAGAAATACGAAAAAGGAATCCACAAATACTCACAAGATCTGAATAAAACATATCAGTAGGGATTTGTAGAAAGAATATTGGGACAGAAACGCTGTACGATTATAAGAGTACCGTCCATGGACAAGTATTAATCTTTTCAGAAACCTGAACTCTGCAAGCCAAGGAAGGTAGTAGATGTTAAAATCTGGAAAATTAGATCATGTCCAGAATATTAACTCAAACAACCAAAATACTACAGCAAACAGGCTGTGAAGACAAATCAATACACGAGACCAAGCAAGTCATATTTTAACAGTATATATATAAAAAGTATGATGCCATAGATTTGCCAACAAACTAGGCGCTAACATTCTGATTCAGAACCAACAGAAATCTCGCAGCAAAAATAACAGAACACTCTAATAAAGAGAGCGTGCGACTAGATAAAAAGAATAAACAAAAAGATAATAATATGAAAATAATTTTACTGTATATGATAAATAACCTTATTTAGTATATACGTAGAAGTAGGAGAAAGTTGATGTTTGTGACTTTAATATTCTCCCTCCCCAGAACATTCATGATCTATGAAAAACAAAAAGATAAAATAAAAGACTTAATAGTCACTATAATGGATACCTAATAGTCACTATGAAAAACAATAAGATAAAATAAAAAACTTAATAGTAACTTTGATCTATGAAGTCTTAAGGAAGGGAAATTGATACCCATAGTCTCAAAGAGGAAGTACTGGTTACTAATTTCAATGACCATAAAAGACTGAATAGTCACTATAATGGATACCTAATATTACCATGATTTTTGGGTCAGATCTGTGGTGGTTCAGTGGACCTACTCATGTTCATGGATCAGTGGCATTGGGACTGGGTTGTTACATTCATAATTATTAATGGGAACTTGAGTTGAATTCTTTTCTAATTCTTCTCACCAATTCACGGATACTATGAACAAAATTAAATTGATGACATGCAACAAATATTGAAACTATAGATACAATTATACGATTATACGTGCTTTTTTCGGCATAATTTTTTTAAAACAATGTCGCATCTATTTCATTTTACACAAAACCAACTAGTTACCCAACGCATAATGTTAGTTTACATACAAAGAGATGGTGAGTGCAATTGAATGTAATGCAAATCAAATACCAAAGAAAGATTGTGCATTAAATACCAAAGAAAGATTTTATATGACAACACTATATCAAAAATTTACAGGAAGAAATAAAAGAGAGAAATGTTTATAACTATATATTTTTGGAAAAATGAAAATGAGGAGATATAGAATCTAACATGAACTGATTATTACTTATCAAAAACATCATCCGAATATTAAATTCAATGCAAGTTACATAACAACAGAAGACTATATATACAGAAAGACTATCAAAGATTTACAGGAAGAAAAAGAAGAGTATATATACTTTGATAAGCAGAAATAGAAGACATTAGAGATCTTACTTCCAATGCTATAATCAGCTGCCCTAGCTGCCTGCAGTCCTTCTCTACCACTTATGCCAACCCCAATATCAGCTTGTTGTATCATCCTCACATCATTTCCACCATCCCCAATAGCCAGTGTTCTGTAGTCACATGATTTTAGGAGCCCTACAAGCTGAAAATATCATAAAATATACTTCAAAATTCTACATAGAAAGGGAGGAAATTTACATAGTAAAAACTTTATTTTCAGGAGACAGTAAATACTATTGAAACAACAAAGATATGAATCATTAGTGCCGACTTTGACTGTTACTGTTAGTAAATAAGTAGACAAAGATGCATCGAAGGGGCTTTTTCAGGTTCAATTTTCTGAACTTAATGCTGATCTGATTGCTCAGTAGATAATCATATAGTATATTAGTAACTCACCAAACTGAGATCAGAGTACTTCAATTGTGAGAAAATGTATATATATTTATTATAAAAAAATATAACAGACATGCTACATTATAGGATGTTTTTTCCTGGGGCACTTGGGCATACTTTATATGTCTTTAGCACTTACCTCTTTCAAATGCCAAGTTGTTATCACTGTAAATTACCTTTCCTTGAGATATTTTGCGCCACAAATTACTAAAATTTATATTAATATAACAAGAAAACATAGTAATACAGAATGAGCTATTAAATTCCTAACCCAAAGTGTAAAATATATTTTGAGCTTCTGAATCTATAATTATATAAAAAGGAGCACCTGTGCCTTTTGGGATGGGCATACTTTATATGTCTTTAGCACCTACCTCTTTCAAATGCCAAGTTGTTATCACTGTAAATTACCTTTCCTTGAGATATTTTGCACCGCAAATTACTAAAATTTATATTAATATAACAAGAAAACATAGTAATACAGAAGGAGCTATTAAATTCCTAACCCAAAGTGTAAAATATATTTTGAGCTTCTGAATCTATAAGTATATAAAAAGGGGCACCTGTGCCTTTTGGGATGGTGTAACACGACAGCATATAGCTGTCCTTGACAATATTGCTAATTCCGTGAAAGCTTTCCGGTAATGCTTAAGTGCAATTTCAAGAGCCCAACCATCAACAACGAAAGCCACATCCTGTCATAAGAAACATCATCAATTTCTATATAAAATGGATGAAAATGATTTAAAAGGAACAAATCAGTAATAAAAAAAATTTAATATAGGAGTTGATTCACAATAAAGTACATATACAATAGCATAACCAAGCAACTCAAATTTTAGGAACCCAGTGAGGGATGAAAGAAGTCAATTCTTATAAGGATGCTTGTTTGGTTGTAGACCCTTCTTATTGCATTTCGAAGGATTTGGAAGGTGAATTGTTTTTAAAGTTTCGTTATTCACTAGCTCTACCTCCCATAAAAACATTTTTATAATTAATGATGTGGAAGACAGGGGAAGCTTGCACCTTACTAGTGGCCATCACGGAAGACATCAGAACACACATTAATCATTTATTACTTCATTGTGAAGGAGCCTAGAAAGTGACCCAAGTCACCCTCGGAAAAAAGGAAGCTAATTCAGCATGAGAATAACGCTTACCGAGACGTTCAATCGCAAAAGCTTGGGAGAACCTGGCTTCAGACAAACATGATATCTTTAAGAGTAAGACTTCGTGGCCTTTTAGTGTCTTATATTCTGTGCATATTTAAGCTGGCTATTTTTAAGGGCTTTCTACCAGATTTTATTGCTAAGCTAAGAAGACTAGACCTATTTTTCTCCAGTCATGACACATCAATGAAAGAACAAACTGACAAAAGACCAAGATAACAATCAGACAAAATCCCCTAATCACCCACTTTAGTCAAAGAAAAATATTGTCTACAATATTCCTCAATATCATTGGTAACAGAAACAGAGGATATGCTACCAAGAATTTTATTGACATGACCTGTGTAAGAGAAAAAAAATCGAAGTGTAAAAAGTGAAAGGAAAAACAAGTTATTGACAAAGATATGAAAAAATTTAATAGAACTTCAAGATCAAGTACCAATTAAAATAGCATTACTTCTCAGTATTCCTATTTGCTGTAACTATTATCAATTAACATTAATAGCATTTGCGATTTAGATACATTTCTACTTCATACACTCTATTTAAGGGTTGCTGCTAAATTCAAATATGGGCTAGTGAAACTGTGCCAACAATCCATGCAGGAGAGATTGACATATGGGCATTGAACTTGTATGGCAGTTGAGACTGTTGCTAAAGCAGTACCTTAGGTTCTGACTTTGTTATTCTCATTGTGAGTAGCACTCTCTCTAGACTTCTACATACTTCATCTTCCGTTTTGCCATTAATCAGTAGGAGCTGACCTTTAGGTTCTGTCAGCAAGTATGCAAAATTAACAATGAATAAAATTTAATAATATGTGAATAAACAAAATCCAGAGGAGCAGTATAATTTCAGCATAGTTATTTCTACAAATTTCAATGGTTGCACTAATTGTCATATATTCATAATTGGATTTAGATATAAAACTACTTACAAAATACAATAAACCACAGTCAAGGCAGTGTATCATACATGTTGGCTCTTAGGGGCCATGTGTAGAGCTGTAAACAAGTCGAGTTTTGTAGAAAAATTAGTCTAGTCGAGTCAATTTTTAGGAGAGTAGTAAAATTTCGTGACGAACTCGAGTCGAGTAGTTAAACAAGTACTCACGAGTAACACGCGAACTACTCGAGTCGAGTTTTGGGTGTACGAGTAGATTTCGAGTTCACTAAGGCATGTTTGGCTTAAATTTAAAAAATTGACAGAAATTTATTAAAAAAGGTATAAAAAAATCGGAGGAAAAAAAAACTAAACTCATAAAAAATTAAACATAAACATCACAACTTCAAATTAACATAAACATCATCTAAACTTCAACATGAGGCTTAGTTTATATTCTTATTGTTTATTTACTGTTCTCCCCATATATTCTAATGTAGTAATACTCTACGAAGAAACATGTGAAATTCTTAAATGGTAAATCCCTTTTACTACATAAAAGTTGCATATTGAAATGTGTAATAACTAATAAATAGAGGAAGAATGAAAATTTTGAAATAAATAAAATAGTATTGATTTTAAAAGGTAAAAATGTATCTCTAATTTCTTAAACAAAGGGAGTACTTTTCAATTTTATTTACTTATTTTATTTTACATTGCACATGATATAAAAATTCACTTATTGTTAAATTATTTTAAACATATCATAAGTTGTGTAGTCTACTTATTGTTATCAATTTAAACTATAAAAATGTTGCATGTGTTCTGTGGACCAATTTTTGAGATGTTCTTCTGTACAGTAACATTTGTCATGGAAAAAGGTTTCTATTTAACTATCAATCTGTTTTTGATGTATATAATCTAATATGATACGAAGAAAGGACAAAGAGTGTGATTCAATCTACCCGGAGAAACAAAGTTGCATGATAGAGCAATTTGTATGGCAGTACTCTGCTTGTCTCCAGTTAGCATCCAAAAGTTTATTCCTGCTTTTCGAAGTGTTTCAATTGTCTCTGGTACACCATCCTGTATAAAGACAGCAATGAAGCACAAGAATCTAAAAGCTAATAGAACAAGGAGTGATATCTTTCAATACGTAGAAAAGTTTATACTGAAAGTTATTTTCAACCCCTGGGATTGAAAAAGGCTCACCTGTAGACGATCCTCTATAGCAGCAACCCCAAGAATTTCTAAGTCATGCTCTAATCTTTGGCAGACCTCAGCCACTCTCCACTGAAAATATAGTAATTGAAAATATCAAATAGATTCAGCCAGAACTTAAGTGCACGCAGAAGCAGAAACAGAAACACACACATTCATACCCAAAAAAGAAGAGGAAGTGAGAAACATAGAGAAGGAAACAACACACTAGATGCAAGCTTTACCTCTCTATCGACCAATGTGCTATTAGCCTCTTTAAACATCAATGACCATTCTCGATATTCATCTTCCTGTAATTCACGCCAAGCCAAGCATAATGTCCGCAACCCCAGTTGAGCATATTGTTCTACAGCTTCAGAGAAAGTTCTTGTTTGTTGTCCTGACACATTTACAGATGGGAATAAAACAAGTAAAAAGTATGATCATAGAGTAAATCAGTATTCAAAAAGACAGATTAGACATGTTACACTTAAAAAAATAAAAATGACAAAACAATGCGTCCATTGCTATCCAGTACACTATAATAAAATATGCAAACATCTTGACGAAAGAATTTTTTTAATAAGAAAACATTAATTGGTCGACAAGAACATGTATAACTGAATTAGCACTGCAGGTTACTTTTCACTGCCTAGAAGATCAATATTAACAACTGCAAGGACCCAAAGTAAAATGGGGACTCGGAGTAAAATGACGATGGTGCATAATAGTTTAATCAGTCTTCTGACAAAAGTATATGCCAATCATGAGTGGCCTTAAACAAGAGAAAACTGATGTTGTTTTGATGATGTATGTGATCTATCAAACTTGCACTTAATAAATTATCATATCAGAGAAATCTCACAAAGTTGAGAAGGAAAACAAAACGTGTAACAATAAGAAATTAAGAAGAGCTTAAGTAGATCCAGGTTAGACTCCAATTGGCCTACTTGAATGATGCATAAAACACGCATACAGGCATTCATATATACTCTATATACGAAAGCTGATTATTTTTCACTCGTATGTGGCACCTCTAGTTTATTTTTTAATTGAATTTTCTCTCTCATGATTTTCTACGTACGATAATTGTTACATATCTTGTTTACATTAGATATTTCACAAGATTTAGTTTCCATAACAGCATAAAGGAGTCAGAGAGATCTAATGTCAAGAAAATTGCTTCTTTCTCTTTCTGTAATTTAATTTATGCTTATATATATACATGTGTGTGTGTGTGTGTGTATGTGTTGTATGTGTAATTGATATGTTTATCACTTTTTTATTTTGTAGTCTTCACATTTCAATTTTCAAATACTTTTTTACATCAATAAATAATCCCCTAAAAGCGCCAAAAAGGGGGCAAACCCAATTTGTCAAATAGTTCTGGTAATAAAGGCACTCGGTTCTTAACTGATTCTTAGCCATACAGACAGAGTACGCCCTAATATCTCAATTCTAGAACTCTTATCGGTCTGACTTTATTATATGAAACAACTTAACACAATAGTTAGAGAGAATAAAACAATGTTCCACCTTAATGAGATTGAAACAATCAAATTAGGGCAGAGTAACAGTATCCGAGCACTGTTCACTGTTCCCTGAGAATTTGAGCCTGCGAACTTGTGACCAAAATTTCCATGACAAGCGAAAGAAGCTGTTAATGGAAACATCACTAAGTCACTAACAGACTAGTATGAACTGGCCAAAACTCAGATATACAGGTACTTTCACTCGCTTACATTAATTTCTCCTAAATTCCCACTAATAATAATTACATAAATTAATTTTTTCCAACTTAAACATAATAACATTTTCATAGAATAAATATAAATTTCAACTCAGCTTTGGACTTGTCATCCCATCATTAGCACCCAGAATGTGTCTCAGTCCCACAAACACTCTTGGCCTACTTTGACCAAATAATTCAATTATATATATACTTACTAGCGGTCTTGTTAATTGATCAGTCAAAGCAAAAACATACACAAACAAAAAATAAACAAAAAAGAGGCCTCTAAGAATGCATGATTGATATTCCCCTCCAAGAGTTTGAAGACGATGCTACAAATGCATCCTATATCTTATAGCAATCCTTCAGGAAAAGAAACCAAAAACATATATTTAAAGATTACCAGTACATGCATAAGGAAGAACTGCTTCATCCGCTCCTTTGGACAAAAGGAATATTTTTCTACTTTGGCAATATCTAACCACTATTGACATTCGTTTCCTATCCGAAGTGAATTCCAGAGTGTCCAGCAATTCATATTGTATCAGAGAAGCATTGGAATTGATTTCTGCCCAAAAAATAAAAATAAATATTAGAGCAGCTTTGACATCTGCATTAATATCAATTTATCTTTGTCTAACAGCCAATAAAAATTCCATACCAAGAATACTAGCATTCTTATTCACAAAAACCATATGCAAATGGGCAGCAGCACGAACAAGAGCTTCCTCGTCTTGTGATTGCGCCTTGTATGAGAGCACTCCAGTTTTGCTATGGAAAATTGCAGAAAAATTACAAAAATTATAATTCAGGAACAAATACTTGGCAGTATTGCAGGCGAGGATAGAAACAGAAATGGAAATAAGTATTATTTCTGGCTTCTTGGTGAAGTGGACAAACTTGACAAGAATTTTGATCAATAAATATACTGGAATTACCTTAGCATGGGTATGACAGTGTTACAGATTGACATAACTGTGAGAAATCGAATAATGTCAGGGGAACCACTAGCTAAAGCGTTGAGCAGCTCCACATCTGTATAGTATGATATCCAACAAATTAAAACAAACTAAATTTTGGCAATTTAAAAAAGAACTTAAAGGGAAGGCATAAGGTCAATTCATATGAACTAGAAAAACACATGAGTAAGTTAGTTAAAGTGCAACAATTTTAAGTGTTGTCATTAATAATACCAAGTAAGTTTACAATAAAAACTAAGGAAAAACATAAAGATAATTTTTACTTTTCTGATAAAAGAAGAAATTTTATAAATAGAAAAAGAGAATAAAATAAACTGGGGGAACAAGAACTCCACCCTCAACAGTCAACCCAAGGTAATTCTTCACATCCATGTCCTTGTGGTTTGATAAACTTAAGGCCTTGGACGAGAAAAAATTAGGCTTCAATCCAACAATCAATCAGGTGTTTCAAGCCATAACTTTCAATAAATATCTCAACAAACAAAACATAAGATCCCACAATTTAAAATGTTCTGATATGAGACTCAACAAGTAAGTTATTCTATTTTATCATTTCAGATTAGAAAGACGACTCAAGATATTATGAGCACAGAATCATGCATAGCAGCAGCATTAAGGTTACATGGAGACAACATTGCAGCATCAGAAGGTTACATGGAGACAACATTGCAGCATCAGTAATTATGACAAAAGCAAGCTGCATAGTTCCTAACTTAAATGTCAAAGCTGCAAATATAGCCTACAATTCCTTCCTTGTCCAACATATTTCTTGGAGCTCGTGAAAAGGTATTTAGTTATCAAGACAACTCTCATGTTAACTATATCGCAAAAGAAAACTTCTAATCAACTGATTCCATGATCAATGAACATCAACTGATTCCATGATCAACGAACATTATAGCTTACACAAATATGCATTATTTTTGCTTCTTTTACTACGACAGACTTTAGACTTTAGAGGCACTGGGTTGCCCTTGTAAGTCACTAAAATTAAAATCTGAAACAACTCTTGGTTGCACAAATCAGTATAGGCATTTCACACTTCAGAAGTTCATATACTTGTTGATCAGCTATATAAATAAATATTGGCCTTCTCACTCATCAATTGACAACATGAAGTATTTAGAAGAGACACACACAGAGTATATGTGTAACAGAACTGGAAGGGAGAACTGACAGAGAAAATAGAAGAACAAACCTTTTACTGCATCCCCATTCTCATTCCCATAGAAAGTTCCGCTTATACAGCATCTTTTGAAGACCATTTTATTTTCAGTAAGGGTCCCAGTTTTATCAGTCAATATATACTCAACTTGCCCCAGGTCCTCACTAATTGCTGTACTGCCACATACAAGAATAAGAAACTTAAATAAATACATTAAATTATCTTTGGGTCTAAGCATACGGTCATGGTTGAGCTTCACTTTTCTTACTTTGTTGCATGAGACGGAGTACCAGTTTCAAGGTCAATCATCTCATGGTCCCAATCAATAAATTTTGCATACAAGCTTTTTACAAGATCCAAAGACACCTGCCATGAGGAAAAGTAGAGTACTTGAAAACCATAGAAATAAGAGCTCTTACAATCTAAAATCACAACCCAATCATGACCAACAAAATAAACAATCAGAAATGAGCGTATAGAGTCTGTAGACAACAAATTGTGGAATTAATTAATGGATTCAATACAAAATACTACCCTGAACTTTGCACTTCTTTCCACTGATCGTATATTCAATTTTTTCAAGTAGGTGATTCAACTCGCAGTTTTTCCAGTTTGGTTCAATTGGAGATGTCACATCATAAATTGAAGACATGTATTGCATATGTGCATAAATTGATTTGCCACCTGCACTATTCATGCCATCAATTTATAACTTGGCATCTCCAACGGTACTCAAGAAAAATGTGACTTGAAATCAACTAATTGAAAGAATTGAATAGACGATCACCGAAGTTGGATAAAGCCAAAGAGTTGAGGGAGTATTAACTTTTTACCTTTTAGTATAAATAGATTATTTCTAATATTATCTTTTAATAATAACTAAATAAAATAAAATAAAAATTATATTTGTCTTGAGATATAAAATTTCAAAACAATAATAAATAAAAAACTTGTGTAATAATTGTCAATGAACTAGAAAAATGAGAAAAATAAAAGTTTTTTTTTTTGTGTAGTAATCATCAAGTGGGTTATAATTGAGGAAAGGAGGGCCTTGTGAACTTTTGGAAATGGAATATAGTCATTGTACAACCAGCCACTCGCATATGGGCGAGTGTAATACACTTGTCGTTAAGTAGGATGGAAATGAAGTAACATGCAACGGTATGTAAAGTACAAGTGGTAAATTTGGTGGTTCTTAAACCATAGGGTGGTGTAAGTCTCATCAAACCGTATGTGGTCAACTGCATTTTATACTATTATATATATATATATATATATATATATATATAGTACATTCTATTTCTTTTCTAAGATTAAAGACAAATACGTGGGAAATCAATTTGGTTATGTTTTATGTGCAAGTAAAATTCATATCGATATGGATTTCAAAAACAGCCATGTTACATCCTATTATTTTAGCCAATGAAATTCTAGTTGAAATCTATATTTGAGCTATTACATATAAGATTACTTATATTACTTTATATGAATTATCATATCCGTTCATTTATAATCTTTGATTCCAAACTCAACCCAAGTGATTGCTGAAATCGGGGAGGTCTGTTTGTATTAGCTGAAAGTAATTGCTAAATTAATATCAAAAAAATATTTTAAAAATAGTTCTTTTACTGAAATGTATGACAAATGATGGTATTATCATCATTCGGGGGTATTTTTAAATTTTATGGAGGGTAGAAGAGTCTAAAATTCATGAATTCAAATAAGCAGGCTTTCAAATGATCCAAAAAAAAGAAGGTTTGGGCTAGACTATTACTTATTGACCATTTTAACATATTTTTACCAAAATAAGCTTTAACTAAACAGCCTAGAACTGCTTATTGCTTAAATAAGAGTGAAGAACGAAAAATATATAAGCCTGAACAACAGGCACATTTTATAATCGAGGCGGTAGAGGATCGCCTAACGCCTAGACAGGTCTTAAAGCGGGCCTAGGTGGGATTTTTTAGAACATTACTGAGAAACAATCATGATCACACTGAAATAAGGTTAACCGGACACTACATAACTGATATGGGAATTTAATACTCTCTTTTTTTCATTCACATCGCAACTAAATGTTGTTGCTAATTTGCTGTGCACTAATTTAGTTTGGCAAAAAACTTTTTTTCTGGGTTTTTATTGACATTAAGTTATTATTACACATTCAAAAACATGATTTGGTAAAGTTTATGAATTTTCCTTCCATTTCAAGCAGCTAGCATTAAATAACTTTTCAATTGTTTAAAGCCATAAATGTTATTAATAAATAATAACATAAAATGCTAATATTAATATATTACATAATATACAATAATTTTGAGTACATCTAACTTCTAAGTTTTAAAACCTTGGACTAACTGCTTAACGCAGCATATATTTGGTGAAGAAATATTCATTTTTGGCTGAAAGAATAAAAATAAAATAAATTGTGCAAAAATCTGTGTGGAGTCAATTTATAGTGTCCTGGTGATGCAACAGCCATTAAGTTGTCATAATGGTGCTGTAACGCTACTACATATGTGAGTACGTGACTTTCATTCTTCCAACTACAACGGTGTGTGTAAAGGACACGAGAGATAAAAATTCCTTAACCTAACAGAAGATATCTGAAACCCTGCTTAGATCTACATGTATGGAACCCAACCACTTGGGCCTTTGAACTCTGAGAAGTTTAAACATGAATTGTATCCTCATTAGGTTGCGGGTTTCCTATTACCCTATATATGTGCATCAACTGTTTACTCTAACTGCTGAATCCACAAGGAAAAGTTATACTTTTGCAACATCCACTCTTAAAACAAATGTTTATTTCATTTTTCTCTCTCAGATAAGTAATACTTATCTAACTATACATCCCACCTCTATACAAAAAACTCTCTTTACATCAAGTCCTCGTACTTAAATTTCAGACAATAATAAAAAGTGTCAAAGATGTCAATGACAATGTAAGTGAAGTAAACAAGTAATAATAACATGCAAAGGATTACCTTTATAGATATGGGTATCATGATGGAACAAAGCAGCTCAAACCGCAGAGGGATGACCAGTAGTTCATACCATGGCCCCTCATTTGGATATTGAACATACCATTGCTGCAAAAAGATATACCAAGAAAGATGATAAATATAAAAATCAGCGTAGGGCAGTAAAGGGAAATAATTTTCTCTTCGGACTTGAAAATAAAATTATTCATAGGTGTCATATTAGAAGGACTAGACTAGTCTCTATTTTCAGTGAAATATTATGTAGCAGAATAAAATTAATACTTTTGTTGTTAAACTGTACAACACATAAACCACAACAATAACTCAAAGTAACATATTCATGAATACATCAAATCCATCTGCAGAATATGTACAGGATTGACCATAAAAAAGAGTACAACTTGGTAGTAAATATCTAAACAATCAAACAATTAAAAGGATGACTGCGCTTAAAAGGCAGAAAGAAATACACTGCTGAAAAAGTTCAAAACTAAAGTAAAAAAATAAATGTCAGATCAACCATAAGCTATTGAAAGGAAAAAGAGAAAGAAATTAGAGAGTTACTTTTATTTTTATTTTATAAAAGAAGAAAATTTATTAATAGAAAAGAAACGATACAATAAAAGGGGAACAAAAAGTCCACACTCAACAGACTAAAGAAAACAAAATTGAAAAAGGAGCACTTAAAAAAGTGCAGTTGATGGGGACAGGGGTTTTGGTTTTGGGACAAAGGATAAATATCACACAGATAATTCTCAAACAAAACTCAATCAATTCTAATTATTCAATGTCTCGAAATAATAAAGTAAATCACTATTTATAATACTCGTAGACAATTTTCCTAACCTAAATTGGAGTCTAATAAGATAACTACATATTATATAAGATAACTACAAATTAAATAAATTAATTAAAATATAACTTCTAACTCGTGGGCTTCCAAAGCCTTTTATATTATTTTAACTAACTTTCATTGGCTCGTCCTACATCAGTTCTCCTCCGTCGAGAAAAACTCGGCTCCGTCTAGTTAAAAACATCAACACAAGAATAAATACGCTGGAGCACCAAAGAATTCTTTGCAAGCTTCAAATTTGGCATGTCGATAACACAAGTAAGAGTGAACTTGATATTGGCTTTAATAATCGAATAAACATTAACACGAGCATCATATTGCGCATGACGATCCCATAACTATGTACGCCCTAAGATAATGTGACAAACCTTAAGGGGTAGAACATCACACATAACGGTATCCTTAAGCTTGCCAATGAAAAATGTAACCAAACACGGTAACCCACAACTTTGAATTAGTAATCCATGCAACATCATATGGCTCCGAGTGAAGCTCAAATTTTAACCCAAGTTTCTTAACTGCTTCCTCGGAGATAACATCCGTACAACTTCAAGTATCAATCACAAGGGAACATACTTGTCCCGCACATTTGATTCTCGTCTGAAAAATTCACCCACAATGGATTTTTGGATCATCCTTATGTTTTTGAGCAATAAGTAAATGTCAAAGAACACCTAAATATCTTTTCAAATGAGCATCAGCTTCTAAATACTGCTCATCGGGCTCATATTTGACGTCTAATAGCTTGCAAACCTCTGTCTAAATCGGTTTTCCCAAACTCTTTGTCAACAATAGTAAGTTGCCTAGAGGGAGAAGAGGCAACTTTCATCTTCGGGGAAGGATACTCAAAAGACATGTGACCAAAACCATGACAGTTATAGCATCTAAACGTATGGTTATGGTTGTTACTGGCATTAGAAGAACCTGGGATACGAGTAGGTTTGCTAGTAGTTGAAGTGCTCGTTAACGATCTTTCCACTAGCCTGTTTTTGATAGGCTCCATAAAAGTATGTTCCCTCCGAATTTGGATTGGTATTGGAGGCCTAACAGAATTCCTTTCCAAATTATCCTCCACTTGGATAGCATCATGAATGACATCATCTAAGAGAGAGAGTTTATCTGAAGCTACACCACGTGCAATCTCCAAATTCAATCCTCGACGGTACATGGAGATTAAAACTTCTTCAACACAAGGGAATTCGGATCGTGTAACCAAACTGTAGAACATTTTAGTATACTCGGCTACAAATTTATTTCCTTGCACTAACTAAGTTAACTGTAAATAAGCTCGCTACTTATAATCCAAAGGCACAAACGTCGTGTTAGGGTAGCTTTCATATCGTCCCATCTTCTCGCAACTATATATAAATTCCGTTGATGTTGATCCCACCAAATATGAGCTGTTACTTTCAATTTCGCATCAGTAAAGAAAAGTTCTCTCTCGTCAGTTAGCTTATACCAACGAAAGAAGCTCTCCAAACTATGAATCCAATCGAAAAATGCTTCGAGACAATTATCGCCATTGAAGTCTCCAACATCTTATTTTACTCTTCTATCCACTGCATTAGATCTGGAACATGAGGATTGACTTGCCGATTATGGTCATGTTGTTGTAGTCTCAGATGATTAAGATCCGGGATGGTGTCTACCAAATTCTTATGAGCACCTTCTTGTCCCTTATCGACGTTCCGTGAGTACGTCAACTTTTGCTGCTAGTGTTGTAATAGAAGCTTGAACATTTGTTGCATTTGCAACAAGTGTTGTGATTAAATCTTCAATCCTTTTGAGACGCTCATCTTGTTGTAACATATAAGCATTAAATTTGGCGTTGATTTCTCTGGCATTTACCATGGTCCCTGCAAATAAAAATATAGAACTTTTTTTTCTCTAGGGGCTTAAGTGCATAAAATATAAAGAAACAGGGGCTGAACTAAAACTAATGAAACTTCAGGGGCTGAAATTGAAGAAGATAAAAGTATAGGGGCAAATACGTAAAATTTTAGGGGTATTTTAAAATTTAAGAAAACTTATGGGACTAAACTAGAAAATAGTAAAAACTTTGGGGTACCTAATGGTAATTTACCAGTAGATATTATCTTCTCTCTTGTCTCTATCTTCGTGGTATTTTCTTTTTCTTTTGGTCAAAGATGGTGGCAACACGACGTAGCAGCGGTGTTGGTCACTGTATTTCTTCTTCTACTCCTTTTTCTTCTTTTTTCCTTTTCCGTTTCCGTCACACTCGCGTTGGAGGAGGATTTTATTGGGACTTTCCTTTGATTGATCGTTGTGGGATCAGGTTGCGGTGGCTGCAATTTGTGGCGGCTAGGATTTCACGAGGTTTTGGGTTGTTCAATTGGGTCTATGGTGGTGGATATTAGGACAGATTTTGGCTAAGTTTTGGTATTGATTGGATTCTGGAAATTTAGGCCTGAATGGGTCTTGTTTAGTATAGGCGTGGCTGCAATTTGGGATGTGTTTGTGTAGGTTTCTGATTGGGTAATGTTAGTTTGGGACAAGTTTTGTTGGTGGCAATGGCTGGTGTGGGTGATGATGGCAGTGCTTGTTTATTAGATGATGTTTTGGCTGGGGTTAGGATTGTTTAGTACTATGATTTCACGACTACTATGGCGGCAGCAGAAGGTGGGTTAGAAGTTTGACTCTGATACTAAAAATGAGGAGGACGGGGGTTTTGGGACGAAGGATAAATAACACACATATAATTCTCAAATAAAACTCAAACAATTCTAATTATTCAATGTCTCAAAATAATAAAGTACATCACTATTTATAATACTCAACTTTCCTAACCTAAATTGGATTCTAATAAGATAACTACAAATTAAATAAGATAACTACAAATTAAATAAACTAATTAAAATATAACTTCTTACTCATGGGCTACCAAAGCCTTTTATATTGTTCTAACAAACTTTTATGGGCTTGTCCTACGTCAGCAACCCTCCAATTTCTACACAAATCGATCACACAGATACCTCTAAAGGCCTCCTAAACAGAAGCCAAAAGAGATGTAAGAAAAATAATCCTATCACTCAACAACTTAAAAGATAAGCAACTTCCTCTAAACATTACCGTCATTCCAAATTCCCCATAAAATAGAAAACAAGGCACACATCCATAAATTTTGGCATCCCTCTTGCTTCCAAATCCTAAAAAATGAAATAGCAACATATCTTCCACTAATGCAGCACACACCCCTCCTCCTTAACACTCCAAAGAGAGAGCTTCATAAGCCCCAAGCAAGTGCAAAAATAAATGAAAGGGTTAATTATACCATGGATTCCCTACTCTTTTCAGTTAAGTGAGGCCAACATCTTATAAACTTCCTAGACTTCTGACGAACATAAAAAAATAAAAAAGTACACAAACTAATATTGTGTTAGAGATTTTGATTCTCCTTCAGTTTTATTGAGCGTATCAACTTGAAAAATATTGTGTTATCAGTTATTGTAAATGGGGGAACGGCATGGTTTTTTCAAAAACTCTAGGGTCTCAGGCAGCGTGATGGCAGAACAGGAGAAAGGGTCAGATTTATCCCGACGGGAGCAAGAGTAATAATAGAGGTTATACTGCTACAGCAGCAGGTAGCTCTTACTAATACCACCATATAGTATAAATGGTAGGCCTAATTGCTATCACAATCAGAAAAGAGTATTCCCGAGTGACCACCCAGTCAATGAAGACAAGCTGTAAATATTAAATGAGTGCAATATTGGATAGACATGATTCAACATTAACCTGAGTAGAAAGTGGAATGGGATTCTTACATTTGTAAGCTAAATGGGTAGATGAGACTAATATATATATATATATATATATATATATATATATATATATATATATATATATATACACACGTGTGTGCGCACGTGCATATCATGTAAATTTTCAAATTAATTTTGCCAAAAAAGGAAATAGCATTCTAAGACTAACCTTTCTTGCTTCTGTTTCCTTCCAGACATTCCCAGCTATGCCTAGAACAATAACAACCACTATCTGAAAAACAAATATTGCTCCAGTCAACTTGTCAATCATCGCATCCATAGCTGTAAGCTTTGGTTCCGGAACACCCCTACTCATACCCAGCTTGGTTTCATTTCCTGGAAAATAGAGAATATATCTCATCCCTCATAAAAGCTAAACACTCAAAAGACTCAAACTATACCATATAACTCAATAGTACAAGATCATGGATTGTCATAATAAAAATGGATACAACGAATGAACCATAGGAATGACACCAAATTAGCGAGAGAATAGAACAAATTTTATATTAATTATTTTGAGGATATTTTCTTGATTGCAAGAGATTTCATGTGATGGTGACAGTGATTGAAAATAAAGTAGTGATGATGGTGGTGTCGGCAACAGAGTTCTGCTGCCAGTAATAAGATATGTTGGGGTGCCTTAACAATTTTTCTTTCAAGAAGGTCATTTGACAAGGGATGTCAGAAAACTAATCTTTTGAGGTGTTATTTAATTTATAAAATGGGGCAGATGTACCCAACAGATTCACTAAAACCTCCTAGTTATTTATTTTCTGGATAAAAGAACAAACTTTATTAGATAGAAGAGATAGTTCAGAATGGCAGCCCGGTAGACCCAGGACTCCTCCAATAGCTCCCCCACAAGAAAAGCTAGTAATGAAACCCTATCCGAAAGAAGTTGGAAAGATAGATGAAATCGTTGAAATTATAGCATTCCTTTCAGTCCATAACCCGTAAAAAACAGTAAAACAAGAACACCTCCAAAGACTCTTCGGTTCACGTGTCTCCCAAAATCTAAAAATAAAACCCGACACAAACTCTCATAGTACGGGGACACACAAGCCGTCTCAAAACTCCCAGAAAGAAAATTTTATAACTTTAGTGCTGAAGCACAACAAAGATGCTCATGAGAGTCTAGAATTAGCCTACACATGATACACACATCCGAGCACAAACGTCTGTATGGCCTTCGCCTTTGCACCAAATCATTAGTATTAGGGAGATTGAGAACTGCTGACCAAACAAAAGCCTTAAATTTCAAGGGAACCTTGGACCGTGGAAGATAAGAAATTAGGGTGAAATTATAAGGAGATTGAAAATTAGGGTGAAATTATAAGGAAAATGAATACGAATAAGAAAATTGATGAAAAGACTTGCAAGAAAAATTGCCCAATGACTCTAATCGAAGAAGAAAGATAACCTAGATAAGAAGACTCGAGAGAAGTTAAATCATTCGCCACGATCATTTAGATTTCTGAAAAATAAAAATTTCACCAATAAAATTAAACGAGCAATTAAATCATCCTAGTTATTTTTACGAAGAAGTGAAAATACTGAATTTTGAGATTCCAACTAGAATGAAATCCCTAGCTGAAATATCCCATCCAAATATAATCTAGGTAATCAGTTAGCTATGGTATGGACTACTTAAAATAGAACCTACCTGTATAGATGGCAACTCCACATGCCCACTCTGTATTTCGCAGGTAACATGATTGAAGGATTGTGTTTTTTATGGTTAATGGACACACATCATTATCAAGAAATGGAGGAAATAACCGCATATTCGCATCGAATCTTCTAATGTCTTTATCTGCTTGGGGGCACTCAATCACACCCTGCAGAAAAAGGCATACAAAGAATAATTACTGGTAGAAAGTAATTATCAAACCTTCTGCACATTGAAAGAAATAAGGATTTCTTGCCTTGATTTTGTGCAGCAACTCAAGATCTATTCCCATGCAAGCAGATGGTATTACCCGTGTCTTAAGATCGGTTTCACCATCAAGGGCAGATGTCTGAGGGAAAAAAAGAATTTGCATATTTTCAAAATTTACATATATACAAGAAAATGGAAGAAAGTCTTGCTCTTGAAATCAATTACCAAAAAGTGAGACTATGGCTCGATTGAACCAGCATCTTAAGGAGCTCGTCAATTGTGGTACCATGAAAGATGAGGTTTAACTAACATTTGCAGAAAACAACCGACTGAACTTTTCATATTGTTAGATAATCCCTTTTTTTAATCGGTAATTATATATGAAAGAAAACCGCCAAGGGGGCGGTTCCCATGTACACTGGGAGTATACAGTAAGCACACACAGAAACACAAAAGACCTCCAAAGCGCCTAAAAAGTAAAAAACCCTAAATCCTATACAACAAAACGCTCTAGGAGCAGCCAAAAAATATCCACATCTAGGCTCCCTAATCCAAGATGAGTTACAATTTACTTCGATGTGTCCTACATCAAGATACCAATGTGGTGTAGAACAAGAGTGCAAAAATCAGAAGAATGTGGGAAAGAAAAGATGTGGTCTATGTCACCATCACAAAGTAGACTAACTTCTTCTAACACATTTAATCCTTAATATTACCTATGCAAGATTTTCAGTGGTCTTTTAACTGCTTTAATTTATATTTTGTATTCAGCAGCTAATAGAAGACGGTACATATGCTGTGTTACTGTAGATTATAACCCGTCTAAAGCGAGAATATCAACACCTTCTATTGTGTTACTGTAAATTTATAAACAACCTTGAGGGAAAATTCCATGGATAAAATAAATTTTAAGAATAAAGTATAAATTCCTGAGAGTCTAAAGAGCCGTTTACAATCCTCAAAACAAAGTCTGACTCTATCAAAATTAATTGCTTATTATCCCTAAGAATTTCTCTCTCCACCATCCTTGAGTGTTTCCAAGAATCCATTATCTTCAAGTTAAGACTTTGTTTGGTAAAGATACTAGCAAGGCAACCCAATCAAAAAAAGATAATATTGTTACCATTTAAATTTATGAGATGAAAAAAAGGTTAAAAAGTTTTAATTTCAACTTCAAAGGGCGCAGATTGAATAACATGAAGGATTTTACCTCTACATAACAAAGACCTTGTGTTTCAGAGGTCCCAATTAGCACAAGATCACATGGCACTTCATCATTTTCACGAAGCCACACTATGTTACCAACATGAATGTCTTGGGCTTGAATCTACAAGTGAAAATCACCAATTAAAGGAAGATTATCTAGGGAAAGAAGACATGTTTCCAAAGTAATTGAAACAAGGTCATAAATGTTCATAATAACTGGGCTCTCACAGAGTCACAATGTAAAGTTAATTCTACTTGCATACTTGTATGATTTAATTTGGTGTTTTACCTACTTTAACATTTTAACCTGAATTTCTCACAGGTTTTGATCAGTCATTAATTGTTCACTTCCAGTTTAAAAACAGTATAAAAAACAAACAGACGAATAAACCAGATAGAAATGAACTTCCCATGCAACCATCAAATGATCAAAAGTACAAGGACTACCATTAAACATCATTAAAGAATCCACCATCTGACATAAGGCAAACCATATCCACATCATGAAGTCTTAATAACCACCAGCTGACTCTCACCATCCGTATTAGTATATTCCATAAATTCCTCAAGTAAAGAGAATAATGTCTATCACTACATGTATCCCCAATTAATTAAACACCATACTCCAGAATTAAATATTCTTAAAATAACTTCAAATGTCATATCAGTTGTCAGCCCTAATCAAGAAAAGAATGGTTCATGATGATGGTTTTAATTAACTTCTGATTGTGGTTCAAGAAAACTTATCCTCATTAAACATGACCAAAAAGAAAGGAGGGGGGGGGGGAATTGCTTAGAACAAGAAGTTCCCACAGTGGTAATTACAAGCGGCTGAATTTAAGGGTAGAGAACCGTCAATTTGGTCCAGAGCATGTCAGAAAATGCCCACTTTTATTTTATCCACTGTCAAACCCTATTTCCATAGCATCTGACAATATTTTTCTTCCCAATCATCTAATAACCACATTCTACTATGCTAAGTAATTCGAAGGTGTTTCCCTAAGAAGATGGCATAAAGAAGTGATCTCACTTTCCACTTATCTTTTGCCATTATCTTCATTGAAACTCCATAGAAATGTTCACAACTTCACATGCATGGATGAAAACTTTTTTTCTTCTGTCTACATTATATGCATGCTTACTTTTCACAATTTTGCAAATATGCAAGCCTAAGCACAAACTCGTATTAAAAAACAACAAGAATGATTAGAGCGAAATTCAACCGATAGTCACATTACTTGGTACAGTAAAGTATGTAGAACCAAAAAGGGTGCAGTTGATGAGTGGGATTTATACCCGCGAATCGGATCCGTTAATACTTAAGAAGTTACTTATTTGTTCCGTTTTATATTGCTTTTAGATTATTTTATTATTATTTTGCTTAATATATGTTTTGCAGGGGTGTACAGGTCATTTCCAGCTTTTAGGGGCAAAATTTGTCAGTTTTCTAGCACTGGCACTGCAGCGCCTATTCCAAGCTTAAACTTGGCGCTGCAACGCCCTTTCACTGCCAGCTCAGACATTCCTCAGCGCTGCAGCGCTCCAGTTCCTTCACAAACTGGTGCTGCAGTGCCACTTATTGACAACAGTTGTTGACCCAGCGTTGCAGCGCCATGAGAGCCTCTCCAAGGCTAAATCATGGCGCTGCAGTGCCACCTCGGTTCCCAGGCAGACAAGAAGGGGAAATGACCTAGAATGAAGGGATATATATATATATATATATCAGCCCCCTTTTTGTAATAACCTCTCTTTCTGATAGATAACTCTTTCTCTCTCTAAGATAGTTTAGCTTAGTTTTCTCTATTTTGATAATCATTGTACATATAGTTTAGGTAGATTAGGGTTATCATTGGGATTCCTAGTAGCTCAAGAGCAACGAAGCAACACGGATCGGAAAGTGAATCGAAGGGATTTCTCGGAGATTGAAGAAGCTGTGACAAAGTTTATTCTTCTCTAGTTTTTCCTTTGATTTTGTATTTATGAATGTTGTGTAAATTGCTACTTATGTTTATTTTAAGAGCTATGAACTGAATATTTGTTCTAAGATTGTAATGGACCCCTTGTTAATTTGAATTGAATTACTTTTTCCCTTTGGTTGGCACTATATGGTTTGACTCAGTTATTTATGCTTATTGTTTAATATCTAAGGAATTAGTGATTAATTGGATAATCTAAAAGAAATTGGGAAATGGGCTGTAGATAAGACCGTGAATTTCTGACATGTGATTATGTTTGTCTACACAATTTGAATGCATAATTTGCCTATAGGATAGGAGTATTCCTGTGTGCCGCGTGTGACCTAATTGAGAACCTGTACTAGAATTCCTTGTCTTTGGTTAATTAGCACAGGAATGTGTCGAATTGCCTAGTTAGGATGTTCCTTTCTGTCTATTCTCTTTTTGGGTAGGTTAGAGAGGATAGGTTTGTATGCACCTCGGAAGAGGAGTACGAACACTTACGAGTTCTCAGTCGACAATCCGTTGTTACCATTATAGCCAAAGGAAGAGTTAGGATGTTCATTGAAGCATTGCACGCCAAGTGTTTGACGAAATGCTTGTGTGCGGGTGGGTGAAGTTATGATCTTAGCTTGTAGTGCCTTAAATACTAGTCGTTAACCATTTACTTGCTTTGATAATTAGAGTGAATTAGTTAATTAAATATCTTTTATCCTGCTGTTCGAATAAGACTGAAACGATATAAAGTCGGTACTTGGTGTATATTAGTCATAATTTCTCGTGGGATCTACAACTTTCTTATCACTATATTACTTGTTAGACCGCGTATACTTGCGTGTGTTTAGTGATCGGTAATCCGACCAACAAGTTTTTGGCGCCGTTGCCGGGGAATTTTTATTCTAATATTGTCCAATATTGATTTCAATCAATTTAGTCTTAATTTGAATGTATATATTTATTATTATTTGTGTGATCTTTCTTTTGTTTTTAAGCTTTCAGGCTATGGAGGATCATCGTAAGCAATTGCCTTGTGAGAGGACGGCACAACCAAGTTCGGAAGAAAAACTTGAGCGATTGCAAGAGCAAATTGCAAATCTCTTGAGGTTTTCTGACAAGATTGATTGTCAGTCTACTCAAAATGCCTACTATCAGGATCGAGTTGATTATGACCCGACTTACTATCATCCAGACTGTCAGAGTTATCCAAACTCATGGAACTACAGTCAAGACCAGTATTATGATCCAAAATTTTCCAACCAGACATAATTTGCATATCAGTCTCCGCCGCAATATGAGGATTTGTCGAATTTTGAGGAGATCCTTACCAAGTTCATAGAGCAGAATGAGGTTTGAATGGCGAACCAGGACGCCTCATTGCAGAACCTTGAGCACCAATTCGGACAACTTGTCAATGCTGTCATGAATCCACCACAAAGAAATCTACCTACCGTTACTGATCATAACGAGAGGGTTGAAGAGCAATGCATGGAGGATACGCAAGGAAAAGGCGATGAGTCTCACGAAGTTGTTGAGGAAGATGTGAAGTGCGTATTGACAAATCTGTGGATTCTGAGGTAGGAGAAGAGAGGATCATGAGTGGGTGTATTGTCACGACTGATGAAAAGTTGGAAACCACGCTCAAGATTGTTGAAACCCGAGGGCACAATAGAGCACGAAAAACGCTTTCACTTTGATCTGAAAGGCAAATTGGTGGATAATTCGAGTTTTGAGTGATTCTTAGTGTCGGCGGATGAAGTAAAGGTGGCCAATCATCCATGTTTGCCATGAACATCAAGGAATTGACAAATAGGCGGCATGTAATGGTCATTTTTGCGATTGAGCCGGATTGAGCGGTAGTGAAAAGAGTCGGGCCGACGACTATAAACAAGCTCTTCTTGGGAGGCAACCCAAGTGCAAAGTTTAAATTTTGTATCCTTTTGATTTTTATTTCTTACATTTTTACTTGAGTATTAGTTTAGCATGTTTTGTTTGTTTTGTTTCCATGCTTAGTTATCTTAGTATATTTTCATGCTAATGGTAGTTTGTTGGTATAGTAACGGGATATTTATAGCATGCTGGCATAATTGGAGTAAATCTTTTGCTATGGTGAAATCTTTTTAGTAGCAAGATTTCTAAATTGCTTGCTTGATGCCTTCCATTAGTTGCCATATGTTGTGGTATCTATGTACGCAAGATTTTGGTAACGGCGTTTTGAATCTTTTGGTATCCTTGTTTTGGTTTTTCAAATTCGTAATAGCCATTCGTTGTTAAGTTTAGGAAGTCTTTGTTTCTACTGCATGTTGATATTCATTTCTTTAAATTGTTAATTTTCAGTTGTTCTAGTAAGTTTGTAGTAATTACATAAAAAAATTTGTAAAATTTTTGGCAATTTGTTGTTGTAATGAATTGGTTATTGGTTGTGCTTAAAGTCCTAAAAAAATTTCACTGATGCAGGACTGGCGCTGCACCGCCTGTGTTCGCTCTTGGAGTGGCGCTGCAGCACCACCATCAAGCTAACCTACTAGAAACTCGCACTGCAGCCCCTCCAATTTGCCTGCACCCAGCGCTGCAGAGCCCCATACAAATCCTAGCTTAAAAGCCAGCGCTGCAGCGCCTCGTAACAAAGGAAAGTTGGCGTTGCAGTGTCAGAAGCGAATTTTAATTGGTTAAGTTAGGCATTGCTCGGTAGCTGCAGCACAATTCCCCTCTTATTTCTCCTCATTCTTCTCGGCAGCAAACCCTCTTTGCCCCAGCTCAGTCCAAAAATCTCCAAATCAATAATTTCTTGGCCCAAACTTGTAATCAACTAAATTAGGTATCCAATAAATTTCAAATTCGAGTCTTGATTCCAATGATTGCTACGGCTAGGGTTCCATCGCGTTTCCAGGTTTTCCTTCCTATTTGTGGGTTGAAATTTCTGTGAATTCTATTTGGAATTGCTTGTGGATTGTCTTCTATTGCTATTGGGATTGTTTTGTTCAACTGAAGAATTTTTTGGGTTTGAAAATATAAAAGGCAGAACATTAGTTTCTTGAAATTGCTTTTCATTATGCATTTGGGCTACTGTGTTGATTGTTTTGAGTTGATTGGACAAAATTTTGGGATAGAGGACACCTACACAAAGGCTGTCAAGCTTAAGTTTGGGCAGCGCACACAAGGTGCTCGACGGTTTGCCTCAGTGAGTTTTTGGCATCGGTTTTGGCTCTCTTCGGCTCAGTTGAACTTGGTTTTTGTGGGGAAAGGTACTTCGTATCCATTTTGGTCCTCTTTAGGTCAGTTTTGGCTTGTCATAGGCAGTTTCAGATGGATAAGACTTGGTATTCATTTTGGGGAAAACTGTGACTTGGAATTCCATTTTGCTTTGGCTTACATTTGGCCTGCAAGTTTAATTGTGACTGAAAATTCTGAAATGGCTCCAAAGAGACAAAGACTTGGCATTAGCGGTTCCTCTTCGTCGGCACCGCAATGGGACCAAGCAAGATTTGTCAGCGAGGAGACGTGTGCACGATACAATGAAATTTTCGCCAAGAAGAGTTTGGTGCCTGAGAGGGGTTTGAGGCCACACTCGAAGCTGGATGGCGAGATGATGACCATGATCATTGATCGGAAATGGGTGCATTTTACAAAGCAGCCTAGATCCGCTATTATCTCTGTGGTCCGTGAGTTCTACGTGAATGCAAATTCTGAAGGCCCAGTAGTAGTTCAAGTTCGAGGGCAAGCAGTTTTGCCTTTGACAGTACAACCATCAATACTCTTTTCGATATGCCTAGCTATGATGGTACGGATTACTTACAACCAGGGATCCGCAACTATGACTTAGAGGATATCATCAAGAGGCTTTGCAAGCCAGGGACAGTATGGAAAACCAATGACAGCACTGAAGAAAAGACTAGTTTTCCACATGACGCACTGAGTCGCTATGGAAAGGCGTGGTATAGCTTTATATGCTCCACTATCTTACCTACCCGGCCATCATAGCGATGTCACCAAGGAACGTGCAATCTTACTCTTCGCCATAGTGACTGGATTGAACGTAGATGTGGGGTCACTCATCCAGGATTCCATACTAGATTGTGCAAAAGGGCAAAGGTACAGTGGCGAGCTGATGAGATTGCCCAGTCACCCATGTCGGTTATAGATCATGCTACTATTTCATGATTCGTGTCTGGGATGGGGCAGATTCTCATGCCCAAGGTGAGGGCTTTCTACCATCCACTCAGCCGCCTCCTTCTTCAGAAGCCGGGCCATCTACTCAGCCGCAAGAGCTAGGTTCTTCATCAGCGGGGCCCTTGGCAGAGATTCTAGCATCGCTGACTCTATTGCACTAGAAGGCGGATTTAGAAGCTCAGAGATCGAAGAGGCATAGGCGGCACATAGCAGTGGTTGCTCAAAGGCAGGACTTGATGATGCAGTACCAGGCTGAGTTTGCCACCACTGTGGCCAATATTTACACATCATATGGTGGAGACGAGTCAGATTCTATGCCATTTCAGTTCCTGGAGCCTCCTGTCTTTCCACCATATCCACCACCTTCGCCTATTGCAGAAGAGGGCAACGAAGAGGGCGACAATGAGATTCCAGAGAGCGATAGCGCAGACTGATCCTTCTTCTGTATATTCAGCCAATAAGGGCATTGGCCATCTGAAGTTTGGGGGAGTCATTTTGCGTTTTATCTATCTTTATCTATCTATTATCTATGTTAGGATGCCATTAGTAGTACTTTACTATTTTTGCTTTATTTTTATGTTTTTAGCAGTATTTTGGGCTGCATGGATTTGTTTTGTATTGCAGTCATGGATTATATATTTGGACTGCAGTTTATTATGTATGAATGCATATTATCATCATGTTTTGGTTATGTATGGATTATAGCCATTTTGGGGTTTTTTCAGTTGGGATTATATAGATTGCTATATTTGCATCATTCTTGACGATATCCATTCTTTTTGCCATTTTATGGCTTTGATAAACCCTATTTTGAGCTGTTATTTTTGCAAGGGTTTATATTCTTTGTTTAGCTAGTCTGGTAAAAAAATTATTTATTTTGTTATAGCTAGTGATCAGCATGTTGGATTATGGCTTTGTCAAAGAGTTATTTGTCAGGCATGTATGGATGAGGGTTAAGTTTAATCGGTAGTTGAGACTGTTATTGATTTGTTCTTCTTAGCGAGCACTTGCTAGCTGTTATAGCTAGTACGCTTTAGATGTAGTTTACAGGTTTATTGCTTTGGAAATACATTATCTCTGTCTAACTCAAGTGGTATACAAGGTAATAAAAGACTTGGCACTTATGCAAGTTCGGATCTTGGATGTTTGGCATGTTTTCGTGTTAAAAAAAAAATAAAAAAAAATTATATATATATATATATGAAAAGAATAAGAACAAATAACCTTAGTTGACTAAGCCTGATTATGTGGCCTTTGTTACTCGAGTTATTAAATCTTTAGGAGTGTTCTACACCTAGTGTCCTAAAACTGAATGGTTTGGGAGTCACTGATCTAAAGCTTGTTACATGGGTAACTCTGAGTAGCCTAATGTAATTATGCATTGCACGGTCATGCTAAAGGTTGTGATAGCTAAAGTATAAAGAATAAGAGTCTAATTTGGCTTAAGTTTGATTACGTGGCCTTTGTTGCTCGAGTTATTAGATCCTTAGGAGTGTTCTACACCTAGTGCCCTAAAGCCCTGGCTTGAGAATCATTGATTGAAAGCTTGTTACATGGGTAACTCTGTATAGCCTAATGTAGTTAAGCATTGCACAAGTCAATTTTAGATGTTTGCATGCTAATGCCCTTCCGATCTGTTCTTGCATCTGTGACTTAAAATAATGCTTGATGTTGTTTGAGATTAAAGAGTAGCATTTTCATTGCGATCGATTATGTGAATTATTTTGAGTTGTGGCTAGTTATGATAGCTGGTATTCACACACACACAGAATGGATCGAAAATAGTCTTTAGCTCGAGATTGATTGAAGCCTTACTCATGTCTATGTATGTCTTATTCTCTGAGAATAGTTGTTTTGAGCTTTGAAGCCATAATGCGGGTATATAGTTATTTAGTTTGATTCGCGGTTGTAGTTTACTTTTGATGTTTTTGTTTAGATAGTTTTGCTTGAGGACAAGCAAAGGCTTAAGTTTGGGGGTATTTGATGAGTGAAATTTATATCCGCGAATCGGATCCGTTAATACTTAAGAAGTTACTTGTTTGTCCCGTTTTATATTGCTTTTAGAGTATTTTAGTGTACAGGTTATTTCCAGTTTTTTAGGGCAAAAATTGTCAGTTTTCTAGCACTGGCACTGCAGCGCCTATTCCAAGCTTAAACTTGGCGCTGCAACGCCCTTTCACTGCCAGCTCAGACATTCCTCAGCGCTGCAGCGCTCCAGTTCCTTCACAAACTGGCGCTGCAATGCCACTTATTGACAAGAGTTGTTGACCCAGCGTTGCAGCGCTATGAGAGCCTCTCCAAGGCTAAATCATGGCGCTGCAGTGCCACCTTCGTTTCCCAGGCAGACAAGAAGGGGAAATGACCTAGAATGAAGGGATATAAATATATATATATATATATATCAGTCCCCTTTTTGTAATAACCTCTCTTTCTGATAGATAACTCTTTCTCTCTAAGATAGTTTTGCTTAGTTTTCTCTATTTTGATCATCATTGTACATATAGTTTAGGTAGATTAGGGTTATCATTGGGATTCCTAGGAGCTCAAGAGCAACGAAGCAACACGGATCGGAAAGCGAATCGAAGGGATTTCTCGGAGATTGAAGAAACTGTGACAAAATTTATTATGCTCTAGTTTTTCCTTTGATTCTGTATTTATGAATGTTGTATAAATTGCTACTCATGTTTATTTTAAGAGCTATGAATTGAATATTTGTTCTAAGATTGTAATGGAACTCGTTAATTTGAATTAAATTACTTTTTCGCTTTGGTTGGCACTATATGGTTTGACTCAGTTATTTATGCTTATTGTTTAATTGCTAAGGAATTAATGATTAATTGTGTAATATATAAGAAATTGGGAAATGGATTGTAGATTAGACCGTGAATTTCTGACATGTGATTATGTTTGTCTACACAATTTGACTGCATAATTTGCCTAGAGGATAGGAGTATTCCTGTGCGCCGCATGTGACCTAATTGAGAACCTGTACTAGAATTCCTCGTCTTTGGTTAATTAGCACAGGAATGTGTCGAATTGCCTAATTAGGATGTTCTTTTCTGTCTATTCTCTTTTTGGGTAGGTTAGAGAGGATAGGTTTGTATGAACCTCGGAAGAGGAGTACGAACACTTACGAGTTCTCGGTCGACAATCCGTTGTGACCACTATAGCTAAAGGAAGAGTTAGGATGTTCATTGAAGCATTGCATGCCAAGTGTTTGACGAAATGCTTGTGTGCGGGTGGGTGAAGTTATAATTTTAGCTTGTAGTGCCTTAGATATCAGTAGTTAACCATTTACTTCCTTTGATAATTAGAGTGAATTAGTTAATTAAATATCTTTTATTCTGTTGTTCGAATAAGACTGAAACGATATAAAGTCGGTACTTGGTGAATATTAGTCATAATTCCTCGTGGGGTAATGGTGCAAAAATGTCCCTGATGTTTACACGGATATCCCACTTCCATCTTAAACTTTTTTTTCTTCCAAAAGTGCCCTTAACGTTATAAATTTCGGGTCAACTGTACCCCTCCCATTAAAAAATTCCAATTAGACAAACGGATGTCAGCAGCGACACGTGGCAAAAATAAAATTTAATAATTATATGTCTTATCTCTCTCTTACATCAACATATTCACAAAACTAGCCACCGGAATCACAAATAAACATGAACTTTGACTCTGTAATTATACCACCATCATCAACAGCACATACCCATATCTAACCCAGATAGATTATTCTTCAATCTTCATGTTTCAAAAAAAATTAGAAAATCAAAAAAAGACCCAATCTTTACTCAGTTTTCTATCTTTAACCAATACCCCAGAAAGACAATTTATAGAATCAAAGAAAGAAGCATGAATTCTAGTTTCTTGATTTTGTTTCCACTATTTTATCTCTATATATCTATATACATATCTATATTTATCTCTACAACTTCAGCCTCCCCTGCTCCTGGACCAACCAACAACTCCACAAATTCATGTCCCATTGATTTTGGTTATGTTTTGAGGGTTCCATGGCCGGAATCTGATTGCAGAAACTTCCCAAACCCAACTCAGAGCAGCAACAAGACCTCTCAGTACTGCCAAACCCTCCTTAGCCTTTTTGGCATAGGCCTTTCTAAAAACCTTAAAAAAACCTCTCTTTTTCAGCTACCCAATTTACCCACTTCGGAATCTTGCATATCTGATTTCCAATCAAATCTCAATTCTTTGTCTCTTCCATCTAATCTTACTTCTGTTTGTTTTGACCCTTTTCAGTTTGTTACCTCACCCAATATTTGTGCTTCCATCGAGTCTACTAAAGATTGGGTAGCCAAGCTTGGCTCATCAACTTCACTTGACTCTGCTTGCCGGCAGGACCTCACTGATCCGACTGCCTGTGATGCCTGCGTGGCAGCCGGATTCCGGGTGCAGGCGGATTTGATTAGATTTGATGGTAATAGATCTCATTCTACTGATTGTTTTTACTTTACCATTCTATATGCTGCTGGTATGATCAATGAGTTTGGGCCTGAAAGTAGAGGTTCTGTTTCTTGCATATTTGGACTTTCAATTAAAGCGAAAAAGGGTTCAAAAGGAAAGAGCCATTCAGCTCTGATTTTTGGGCTAACTGGAGGGTGGGTTGCAATTTTGGTAATGTCATTGTTGATGGGATTGTATTGTTGGATAGAAAGGAAGAAGAGTAGAGAATTGAGTAAAGGGTTTGATTTGGGTTCAGGAGAGTTGGGGTATAGGCCACGAATGCGGCCTAATACTGGTTCCATATGGAACAGAGGAAGAGGAAGAATAAAGGAGAGAAAAAAGAGGGAGAAGAGAGAGAGAAAAGAGGGAGAAAAGAGAGAAAATAAAACAATATTATTAAATTTTATTTTTGCCACGTGTCGGTCGCCACTGACATCCGTTTGTCTAATTGGAAATTTTTTAACGGGAGGGGTACAGTTGAATCGAAATTTATAACGTTAAGGGCACTTTTGGAAAAAAAAAAGTTTAAGGTGGAAGTGAGACATCCGTGTAAACATCAGGGACATTTTTGCACATTTACCCATTCCTCGTGAGATCGACAACTTTCTTATCACTGTATTACTTGTTAGACCGTGTATACTTGTACGTGTTTAGTGATCGATAATCCGACCAACAGCAGTAATCATGGCCTTCCCTGGCCTTGAAAGTCAATCGGTTTGACTTATTGGCAACAGATATACCAAAGGCCTTTGGCCAAGTGGTACAACCCAACCCATGGCATCTATGAGGTTGGGGGATCTAATCCTCCCAAGATGGCGCTAGTGAGTGTTGGCAAATCATTGGATTTGTCTTAGAGGGGGGTTAGACTGGTTTTTTTTTTTGGGGGGGGGGTGGCGCTAGGTGGAGTTTGTTGGGGGGTTTGGGTTCTATAAGTGTACGGGGTTCTTAATGAGACCAAAAGAAAAAATATTGGTAACAGATATAAATAATTTGGATTCCAACTAAAAAAATCCTGAAAATTAGAAAAACAAAAGCCACAAAACAGTATGATGTTTTGGATAGAACAAACGTACATGCTTTTTCACACCCTGCCTTACAACCCAGACTTCTTTTTCATTTGCCTTCTTGTCTGATAGATATCTATTATAATCATCCCAAGCCTCTTTTGTTGCTGAGACAGCAAATATAAAAATGAGAGGGCCCCATGTACTTGCAGGATTTACTGGGGTAATAAGTGACCAGAGTTGAAGGCAGGCAATCAACAGAAAGTACTGGTTCATGAATCGGCTGGAAACAAGGTAAAGAAATTTGTTAGGCACATTGGAAAAGTTCTAAAAACAAGCTGTAGGACCAAGTATTGATCATATAAGCAGAATCATATCTACAGCATCACAAAACAATAATAAAAAAAACAAATGTTCGGAGATAGAATTTTGTTAGGCCTGCAATTTTGATAGAGTTCATTAGTAATTTAGTATTCAATCTATGTAAAACCAAAGACCTCACAAAAACCAACTGTGGAAGGGACCTTGGCTTTCCAAATGTACGAAGCTAATGGAAATGGATTATGAACATTAGAGCAAGTCAAAAAAGAGGAGTAACAATATCAGACATAGTAAAATACATCTGACAAACTATTTGATGCATCCTGCAATCTTTTAACATAAAAAGTCATGAATGAAAGAACAAAGCAGCCAAAAAACACAATAATTTGATAGATATGTAAGCCTACTTGATATTTGTTAAAATTTGCATGCTTAGCTCAACTATAATAATGTATACATCCAAAGAGTTTCTGAATTACCTGAATTGCTCCAATAAATTTTTTGGGAGAAAGTTCAACACGGTATACTTTCTATTTGATATGCGGTTATCGCAATAAAGATCTTGGGAAAGATTGTCATTATTGATATAAACAAATCGCTTCATGATTGACTCAAACTTAAACGCACAAAATCATGTTCCAGTTTGTTCACTCCAAAGTATAATGTGGAGCTGCACAACAATAGGAGCTAGATTCTGAGCTTCATATCCTGCAAATAACAACAATAATGAGGCTTCAAAGTAACCCGTCATGGCATCTTTTAATTATAACTAAAAAACTATCGCCCATAAGCATCAAAATTTAGGAGCCAATTACAGTATTTACACCAATTCCACTTACGTTTATGGGTTTTCAAGTCCCCCAACACAAAAACACGAAGCTAAGTACTAGAGGAAGTATGAACACATAACAAATTTAGTTTGGTCACTATTCAACCTTGATCTGATCGCTGACTATTGGCGAAAATTAAAGACCCAGGATTAAATGAAATAAAAAACAAAAAATCATTTGAATTTAATCAAACAGTTGAAATTAACCATTTGAAAATGGAGATCACAAAAGCTATGTAAATTTAGATATCACATCAATATGGGTAAAATTGATGTGCTTGATCAGCGCTGAATTATATAACATGGGGTTTGTCGGTACCTGAGAAAGCTTGAGGCCGGAGCAGACTTGGGTCGGACGGTGATGCGACGATCCATCATCCATGAATTAGTATGCAGTGTGTAAAATGATGAAAATGTTTGCTGTGGATATTCGAAAACGCCTTAATTCTTGGCGATCGAGACCATATACGGAGTAAATTAGGCGGAACCCGTAGTTTTGTTTTAATTTGCCTTTCTCCTTGGAACTTTTTTTTTCTTTTGGCCATATGGAATAAGTATATATATAAAACTGATAAATTATAACAAAAAATGATATTTTTATATCAAAATCGTCATCATACATCTATAGAAATATTATTACAAAAATATCAAAAAGTATTGTAAAACTGTTAATTTCTTATAGAAAAGGCATATTAGATTGATCTAGCATAAATTATCTTATATTACTTCTAATGTCAAATAATATTTATTATATTAGTCGATTTAAGATACCTTTTGCACTATATATATATAGAGAGAACGGATCTAGAACACTATATATATATATATATATATATATATATATATATATATATATATATATACATACAGGGGAAAATGGATATGCACTTCAGTGCATTTTTTTTTTTACACAGTCTGCCCAAAACTACGTCGTTTTGGGCAGACTTGTTTAAATAATGAGAAACACGGTTCCACCTCCCACATCTTCTCTCCCCCCAAATATATATATATATATATATATATATATATATATATAAATGATCAAGTAAGGGATCCTTTACTTTCTTAAAATGAGGGACTTTTTTTTTTGTTTTTTTTTTGTTTTTTTTTTAAAATAACTAAAAAAAAAATTTAATATTTTATGGAACTGAAATTTTTCCATAATACAATGTTTTGGACATGTTTTGAATACCTATACCAAAAAGTGGTGGTACAGTCTGCCCAGACTGTACATATATGTTTTGTTATACGTACCCAAATCACACACAAAACACTGTATTATGAAAAAAATTCAGTTCCATAAAATATTAAACTTTTTTTTAGTTGTTTTAAAAAAAAGTAAAAAAAAAAAAGTCTCTCATTTTAAGAAAGTAATGGATCCCTTACCTGATCCTGACCCTACATATATATATATATATATATATATATATATATATATATATATTTGGAAAAATGACTATACACATCCTTGCAATTTTTAGTTTGTACGTAATCTCTGAGACTTGTTTAAAAAAAAAAATCACCCATTCTTTCCTCACAAACCAAATCAGGTCTTTTGCCACTTTTTCTCCTTCTTACTTTCACTCCACGTTCTTTTGAATTCCAATGGATCCTTTTATTTTATCATTCATGACACAAAAAACATGAGAACTTGAAAACGACATCTTAGCAATGAAAATCTCACCGTCTTCTTCATCTTCCAATTCTAATAATAATAATAATACGACCGACATAATCTTCTACTACGATGAGACAGCGCAAGCCAAGTTCTAGCAGGAGAAGCCGTGGGTGAATGACCCTCACTTCTTCAAGAGGGTCGAGATCTCCGCACTCGCGATTCTCAAGATGGTTGTGCACGCGCACTTGGGCGGCACCATTGAAGTCATGGGGTTGATGCAGGGGAAGACGGATGGGGATGCAATTATTGTAATGGACGTCTTTGTGTTGCCGGTGGAAGGGACTGAAACTAGAGTTAATGCTAAGGCGGATGCTTTATGAGTATATGGTTGATTATTCCCATACCAACAAGCAAGTAAATTATTTCACATTTTTCTTAATTTGTTTTTTAGGCATTCTTTTTTGAAAAATTTTGAACCCTAACGCTCTGTTTCTGAGTTTTAAAATGGACAGAAAAGAAAAGAAATGGACGAAAAATTTAAGTTTTCTTTCCCATTCTTATGTTTCTGAGTTTTTTAATAAACGGAAAAGAAAAGAAATGGATAGAAAACTTGGCCACTTTTCCTGCCAAAGTTTTCCGTCCAAAATTGGCATGATTTGGACTGAAAAGAAATTAGAATAAGTAATATTTTTATAATTCTCATATTATCCTCAACTTTTAATATAATAAATTTTAAATTACAACTTATGTCCTCAATTTTAAATTTTCTATCCTTTTCCATTAAAAACTCAGAAACAACACAAAGGAAAACTTTAAGTTTTCCATTCTTTTCTTTTTTGTTTTAATTTAAGTTTTCTATTCTTTTCTTTTCTGTTCAAAACTCAGAAACAGAGCGTAAAACTCAATCTAGGATCAATTACATATTTTATTACATTTTTTAAAATAATTACAATAATAATGCACTCATAAAATATTTACACAATTAATGCATTTAAAGTTTTATTTACATAATTAGTACAATTATAATTCCTTAATTTTGGGAATTAGTATGCAATTAGAATTTTTTAATTTAGAGGATTAAGATTGATTTACTTATTTAATTAAATAATTAATAAGTCCTAACTACTTCCATCTCCCAACTACTTCCGATCTCTTCTCTCTTTCTTTTTCTCTCTACGAACTGCACCATCTCTTTCTTCTCTCGTTCCAACGTCAATTTATATTTAATCCATTTTTAAGCTTTTACGTACCTCATCTATCCATTGTATTATGCATTCTCGATCATCTCTCCCCACCAATCTCACTCTCTGAGTAATATTACGTTTTTCTTCTCCATAAGTTTGAGTTCTGAAAGCATTTATTGATATTCTTTTTAATTTGTTATTAGTATCCCTGTGGAGTGTAGGTAAACCAACTGGAGGAGCAACAGGAAAAAACTAGGGAATAATATTTTTTGAAGTATTGATTGATTGCTGAGAGGGTTGGTTAATTAGTTAATTAGTACTAGCTACTGGAGTGGAGTGGATTTACTAATTGGTTTCCACTTCACCAATAATGGATAGTCGTAGTAGTACCGTGGAGGAAGCAGTGATAAGTAGTAGTAGTAGTAGTACCGTGCAGTTTTTTATTTGGTTACCCATAAAAATTAAAATTGTTATCTTTGTACGAAGATTTGGCTACCAACTGTACCATATTCATAATAATTTTATTTTTAAAATGTTATTTATACGTTGATAGCCAACCCTTCATAAAAAGGTAACCAATTCAGTTTTATTGGGTTACCAATTAATTACATAAAAATTTAAGAACAGTTTCAAAGTGTTACGTGCAGATTGTATCCGAAATGTCATGTCTAAGTTTTCATTTATGTAGTTGTTAGTTACTTATTAATAACCTTTTAAAAATAAAATTATTTTGAATATGGTGTAGTTGGTAGCCAAACCTCAATACAAATGTAATCATTTTAGTTTTTGTGGATAACCAAATATTCATAAAAAAAATTGTTCGTGATTTTCTCTTTGTTCGGCTACTCCGAATTTGTTTTGGATCTGTTCTTACTGGTTTGGTAACTCCGACTTCTTCTTCTTTGATTTGTTTTGGTAACTCCGATTTCTTTTTCTTCTTCTTCGATTTGTTTTGGTTTAGTTGTTCGTGATTCCTCTTTGTTCGACTACTCTGAATTTATTTTGGATATGTTCTTGCTGGTTTGGTAACTCTGACTTTTTCTTTTACGATTTGTTTTGGTTTTTCTGATTTCCTCTTTGTTTTGTTTTTGATTTGTTTGGTAACTTTGAATATTTGAATTTGAATTATTATTTTGAATTTGAATTTTTTTTTGTTAGATCCGAGATATTTAAATTTGAATTATTATTTATGGTAGTTATTTCTCCTTGATTTTAGGTTTTCTTATTATTATGAATTTGAATCCTATACTAATTCCCTAAATTAAGGAATCCTAATTGCACTAATATTGTAAATAAATATGGGAAAATTATTATGTTTGTAAATATTTTGGTGATGCACTAATAGTGTAATTACTTTTTAATTGTTGTATATTTTTGTAAAGAACCCAAAATTCTATTTGTGCTATTTTAGTTATGTTTAGCACGTAGCTTGGGTTTTGGAGAATAATTTAAACTGGTTATGTAGAAAAAAAAACATAATTCATTATGTTATAGCCTAATTGTGTTGTCATATAGTTTAGATGAGGAGTGGTTAGCATGAAGTGAATTTTATGGTAAGTTCACTTAATACCCAATATAGTGTTGACACGCAGGCAGGGAGATCACCCTTTCATATGTGTGTCAGCACTGTATTGGGCATGAAATGAACTTACCATGAAGTTCATTTCATGCTAACCGGATCCGTTTAGCTGAGTATGTTTAAAATTGTGTGCAAATACGTGATTTGATTGAAGAACATTATATATTCATTTACACAGCTATATTACTAAATCAATAAGTCTACTATCACATAAAATCGCTCACATACACTCACATGCATATTTTGATGGCTCACATGCAGAGTAAGTCATGTGAACCATTAAAATATATATGTGAACGATTTTATGTGATAACAGATTTATTTTAAAAATTAAACCACGGAAATAGTCGTAAAAGTAGTGCAGAAATGGGCAAAAGTGTGACCTGCCTACTTTACTCGTTCAGTTTCCTCAAAGGGCACATCAACTCTGAAGGCCATAAGTAAGTTTTTTTTAAAAAAAAAGTATTGTACAAATGAATTTGAGTCCAATATTTTATTAAAAATGTCTTGGTTAATTCTAAAATATTCAGACTTTTTTCTGAAGGAAAAAGTACAAATTAATAATAAGCAATAACATTAATAATTTACGTAGAACATAAGCAATAATATATTAATAATTGTTCAAAAAATAAAAGTAATTTGACATGATATAAAGATTTATAAATGGTAAACTTAATTTATTGTTTGTATATTTTAAGACATGATATATAATTCAGCTTGCTATCTTATTAAAGTGATACTCCAAAATATATTTAATTGGTCCATCTAATTCATAAAAAAAATTATGTTGTCTTGAAATCAATTCACAAAATTTAAAGTAAAAAGAAAATTGTTTAGTTAATAAAATTTCAAATATTATAAGCTATTTTACAAGAATTGTCAATTAGAAAATTTTCCAATTTAAAATTGAAATAAATATAATATTAAATTTTTGGAAATTCTCAAATTTATTACTACCATGGCTAAAAAATATATTGTAATAATTTATATATCATGAATATAATGGATAGAGATTAATTTGGAGGGTTTAATTTTTTTTTATTTTTTTTTGAGTTTTGAGTATAATATGCCCAAGGCTAAAATGGAGAAGGGATAATGTGCTAATAAGTATCGTACTGATTAAGGACATTATGGTCTCTTTAACATAAAAATGCGTGCAATAATTAATTTAGTGTGTATATATATCACCTTTACAAAATTAGCTATTTCATTAATGAGAATAAATTCTATAAGGACGGTAAATTAATATTTTTACAACATTCAATAAGAATCTGTCAATTTTAAAGTTTTAAAGAAAATTAAGGAGTTTTAATTGTGTTAAAATTATTAAATAAATTTTAGCGTGATAAATAATATTACATAATCTGTTAAAAGAATAAAAATTCTTTAACTTTCTCTAAAATTACAAAATTATTTGATTTTTATTAAATACCATAAAAACACTAATTTAATAAAATTGATTAATTTGACCATAAAGAAAATTTATTAAGGAATGAAGCAAACCGAGTAAATGTTGACATCATCTGCTGATTGTGTAAATATTAACTGGTCCCCTCAATCTTAACCAACAAGAAATTATCAAAGTAAAAAAAAGAAAGATAAAAAAGAAGAATACCAGAAGAAGAAGTAGTAG
Source organism: Panax notoginseng (assembly GCA_016801055.1). Lineage (NCBI taxonomy): Eukaryota > Viridiplantae > Streptophyta > Magnoliopsida > Apiales > Araliaceae > Panax > Panax notoginseng. Next base: position 26,872,716 of record CM029020.1, on the reverse strand, counting down.
GTCTTGCCAAGTCAATCTACTAAAAGGGACTTGCCCCCCCCCCCCCCCCCCACTCTCAATATCTATCTATCTATCTATCTATATATACATAGATAGTTGTATCTATATATATATATGTGTGTGTGTGCAGCTTGATTAGCTATAGGTAAGAAGGTAGCCATGGGAAGAGCTCCTTGCTGTGACAAGAGTAAGGTGAAGAGGGGGCCATGGTCCCCTGAAGAAGATGAAACTCTAAAGAATTATCTTCACAATAATGGCACTGCTGGCAATTGGATTGCCTTGCCTAACAAAGCTGGTATTTTCTCTCTCTCTCTCTCTCTCACACACACACACACATTCTTGTGGTGTTTAGTTCCATTTCTCTCAAGTTTAACCGAATTGGGAAGAGTTGTGTTAACTAATTTTCAAGTTACATGATATTTACTTTTATATATATATATATATATATATATATATATATATACACACACACACACACACGGTCCGTCTCTAAAGCGAACCTTAAAGAGCGAACCAAAGACGAACCGTCGTCTTTGGTGTCTATTGCGACGGTTCGATCCGTCGCCATAGCCATGTAGTCTTTGGCGACGGGTCGAACCGTCGCCATAGACACCAAAGACGACGGTTGTCTTTAGTTCGCGCTTTAGAGATTCTCCATATATATATATATATATATATATATATATACGAGTTTAGGATGATCTACTGTGATCGATAAATATCTAACTGTAGCACAAGTATTATAATAAAGAAATTTTGTCGTTTAAGTAAGTTTGTTATTATAATTTTACTATTTTATTAATCAGAATTATGTTCTTTTGTATAGTTGTCATAACCAACTAACTGCGACAATTACAACTATACATTTTTCTGTACGTATAGTCGCATTAAATCATGATTCTCCTCCTCTCCTCAAATGTAAAAGAGTAGAATAATTTCTTAAAATTACCAACATATGCATGTAAGCATATATATATATATATATATATATATATATATATATATATATATATATATATATATATATATATATATATCCCATAGTTTCTCCATTTCGATCTCTGGAATGAACTGAAGAAATCAGATGAGAAAATGCTTTTCATTGTATATTCTCCGGTTTGGTACATTTAATTTTCCTTTACATTTTTCAATGTGGATGCTTAATTTAGCCGGTTTTCATCTCATATTAATTAATAATGACCATCTTCATCATGTGAATAATTAATTTGTTATAGTTTTCATCAAATTAGATACTACTAAATTAATTATTCCGTTCTACTATTACATTTTTTAAATCCACTTGCACATATTTAATATTTTTGGACTTTGTCTTTTTCACATGACTTTTTTTTTAACTCAGAAATTACACATCTAATTTGTTTATATTTGATCATATAGTATTGCTTTAATTAATGTCTAATTAATGCATTAGTTAATTTTTTTCCGACTTAATTAAATGTCATACAGGGCTTAAGCGTTGCGGCAAGAGTTGCCGTCTAAGGTGGCTAAATTATCTAAGGCCAGACATTAAGCATGGATCTTTTACTCCTGAAGAAGACACCATTATTTTCAATCTCTATAGTAAAATAGGAAGCAGGCATGCATGTTCCTCTCTCTCTCTCTCTCTGTATATATATATATATATAGAGAGAGAGAGAGAGAGATATATACAAACCTAACTGTTCACGAACAAAGCTCGGCTTGACTCGGTTTGAGTTTGTTAATTTGCTGATCGAGTTGAACTTGAACAAGGAATGGCATTCGTTTAATTAAACGATCGAGTCAAGCTCAAAATATAATTAAACAAGTTAAGGCCGAACTATAATTATTTAAGTTTAACTCATCAAAGCCCGACTTGAGCTCGTTTAGTATTTAATTAATTAAAATAATTTTAAAAGAAATCATGCATATAAGTGACATGTAAAAATTTAAAATTACCATATCCGTAAATTATTACTATTTTTTTTAAAAAAAACTTATATATTAACCATTTTTTCATATTATGAATTATTTATAGATGGTCTGTCATAGCTTCTAAACTAGCAGGAAGAACAGACAATGATGTGAAGAATCACTGGAACACCAAATTGAAGAAGAAGCTAATGGCAACACAACAATCATTCAACTTTACTATGATCAATCCACATGATCTTCTTCAACCCTCAACTTCACCAGCAGCAGCTAATTTAATTCCAAAAATCGAAGCATATAATCCCGATTTTTCGACCTTCCAAAATTATAATTCCCAGCAGGTACTAATTGATATTAATTATGGAGGACAGATTCTGGATAATAATAATAATAATAGTACTCAAGAAGGTTCAAGCATTTCGGATTCATCTTTGCTTGCTGCTATGGACAGTAAATATGGGACTTTAATGGATTTTGGGACCGGAATTTGGAATGATTTTATGAGTAATTGCATTTGGTATAATCAAGATTATCAGACATTATTTGACCAAGAAATTGTAAATCCTGTTAATGATCCTATATAGTAATTCCTATGTATGTTCAGTAATGTGCCAAAATGTCACTAACATATATTATTGAACCTAGGAGGAATGTAATTGACATACATATATAGTAGAATTAATATTCATATTTGTATTTATTTATATATATATATATATATATATATATATATATATATATATATATAGTAAAAATGGAGGTACACAGCCGTGTAACTTTTAAAGTTACACGGTCTACGATCGTAGAGTGATTTCACTCTACAATCGTAGAGTAATCACTCTACGATTTGTGAATTTACTCTACGATCTCGTGGAGTACTCTACGATCGTAGAGTGAATTCACTCTACTATCTGAGGATTACTCTACGATCGTAGAGTGAAATCACTTTACGATCGTAGACCGTGTAACTTTAAAAGTTACACGGCTGTATACCTCCATATTCCCCTATATATATATATGTGTGTGTGTGTGTGTGTGTGTGTGTGTGTGTGTGTGGACCTTTATATTCATGCTTGCTAAGTTTGAATATGTCATATGATCATGGGTCTTCAAAATCACATCACAATAATATTGATCCTATTTATTATCAATTTCAGAGAAATGATTTATATGACAACTAATTCATTATTATTTTTTTAATTTCCTAATTTATTAGAATAATTTATCCTAATCTAGGAGGGACGGGTTTAAGTGGGGGAGTAGATAACTTACTGTTTTCAATAATTATCGCAACTACTTCATCACGCGTTGATGCCACCCACCCGGACTGCCTTCATAATCTGCCTGTTGTCAACAAAAATTAAACCCATATAAATAGAAGTGAGTCATATTAGTGGACTACGCGACCATTAGTAATTCATACCGAATTTAATTTGCGATTAAAATAAAACAATAAATCATAAAATAGAGTACTAATGTGCGGGTTCCCTTCTTTAATTCTTCATTCTTATCAATGTTTGAACTTTGAGCTGTAGAGTCATTGCAATATTTAAACCTCTCTCTTAATTTGTTCTACTTGGCATTACCTAGTGATGAATATTCTTCCTAACTAAATATCTAATTTTTCTAGTATATATCAAATAACATAGCTTAGACATATAATACTATCCACTATTGCATGTGGAGTCTTCCTCTTAGCCGCCCCCATTTGATTAAGAACATTAGTGTAATTCTGTGTATATGCACACCTAGAGGGAGGGTGAATAGGTGTTTAAGCTAAAAGTGATAAACGATGAAAACTTTTTAAAACTTTATGCTACAGGTATAATTCAGACAGCTACGCATGTCTGCTTTAGTTTATGTTCTTCGTTTCTTATTATCAAACAGTTAGACCTGTCTGCTTTAGTGTCTGGATTAGTGGCGTGAATAACAAAAAGTGCAGAGCGTGAATGACAATTAAAGAGATAAACAGAAGTAAAAATCACACCAAGATTTTTACGTGGTTCAGCCCTATCCTCTAATATAGTGGCCTAATCCACGTCCAATCCCACCTAGGATTGGAGACTCTTTTTATTAAACTTAATATTCAATTAAATACAATAAAAAGAACTCCCTATTTCAAAGAAGCCTTCTACTGATGGACACCTCTGCCCCCTTTGCACATCTGCAACCTTTCTCACCACTGAGACCTTTTCACCTCTGCAACCTTGAAAGCTTCCTTTGAACAGATCGTATCTACTTCGAGATAGACCAAGCCACACACGGCTTACACTCGGAATAAAGATTTTGTTTACACGAAGTATCAATGTTCCAGCACTAAACAATTTAAGAACAATACAAATATATCGCTGGAAAAACTTAGAAATGCTATTGGGTAAATAATATAAGATTGATTGAAGCTTTTCCAAGTCGTGTCTTCAAATGCAGTGAATGATGAAATATATAGTAGAGCTTCCAACGGCTATGTGAAAAACTGATCCTATTAATTTCTTAATCACAGATTAACAATATCATAAAATCAGCAACTAATATTTAAAGCAACGGATATATTATTTTCCTTGATAAGCTCATTTAGAAGATATGATATTATACTAAGCAGCTGATATGAAGGGATAAAAGATATGCAAGATAAGGTTGTTAGCAATTTAGAACAGTTACCTTTTTAAGCTTTTAATTCAAATTTGAATTAACTTAACAGTTAATGGATAAAAGATATGCAAGATAAGGTTGTTAGCAATTTAGAACAGTTACCTTTTTAAGCTTTTAATTCAAATTTGAATTAACTTAACAGTTAATCAAATTTTTTCTCACTGAGATGAGAGATTCCAGCAATCACGTAATTTAGATGAATATATTTGAATATTATAACCATCCATAATCCATGCATATTATATAATATTATCTCCTGGCCATTAAGTTATGTTCACATGTACAATCATATAATATTATTCACATGCCCATAATATAATTCTCATGCAAAATATATTATTTCCATGCAAAACATATTATTTCCATGCAAAACATATTATCATCATTAAAACATAAACATATAAACCAACAATCCTTAATAAACTCCAATCCAAAACTTCTTTGATATCCTCCAAAACAAATCTTCCATAATTTTAAAAACATTCCAACTTACCAACGGAAAGAAATCAGTGATAATAGATCATGCAATACCCATAACTAATGCATGTCAATTATAATATAATAACCCACCATGAACCATGCACACTTAAATTAGTCATCAATCAAAACATCATAAATTCAAAAACCAACAATTAGAGACAATAAACCGACATTAGAGATGGAAAATGAACATTAAATATTCCAATAAATTATTATTATATATATATATATGTATTCGAAAAAAAAAAGATATATATCGGGACTTTATATGTCGATTTTTCTATTGTGAGTTACGTGAATAAATTTAATTGGCAATACTTTTACGATGTATTCGATACAATTGACCAATTATATAATTTTATTCAATGTCATATATTGATACAGGTCGCAATCGTAATTCTCTCTCTTCCCTATAACGAAAACACCTAATGACGTGGCATATGCTAATTGGTAACTAAATTAGGGCCTGTGGAGGCACAATTCATTGAAAAACTAATTTGAAATCGAATCGAGTCGAACTTCTTGCATTTGTTTTAAGCATAACAAACTCGGTTTGTTGAACTAATAACCCTTTAAATCAATAATTAAAAAGAAAAAATAAAACTATTTGATCTCGGCTTGTTTAATCGATTACATTTAATACACTTTTTTCAAAAAAAAAAAAACTCACTGGAGATTAGGGATGCATCCATTTAGGGGGCAGCATAGGTAGCTGCCCCTGTTGGATTTTTTTGTTTATAAGAATAGGGGTAGGGTACATATATAAATAAATAAATTTAAGTGGACAGATCAGTAGAAGAGTTAAATTTGGATGGGCAAAAAATAATTCATTCATATTTTAAATACAAGTACAAACAAATGTAGATTCATTCTATTTTTGCCTTTTAAATTGTATATTTAAATATTTTTTATTAAAAAAATTTTTTAATTTAAATTATGAATATTTATTACAATTTGTAAACATTATTATAATTAGTTCAAATTTTATTTATTTAATTACAACAACAAAATTTGGATCCGCCCCTACTTGAGATGATCTTTTGTTAGACTAGTGGCTGAAGCCCACGCCATGCGTGTGATATTAATTTATCAATACGTAAAATTTGAAATATAATGAAGGAAAGAAGGGGAAAGAATTCTAAACAGCAGTTATCACAAGTTTTTCAATAACTGTATAATCACGTCTTCTCTCTTCGTATAGCTGGGTAGGAAAAATAGAAACATAATTTAAATAAAATCTTGAGTCGCTCAGATTTGGTTTAAAAAATTTATTGAGTATAAAATAAAGTTTGATTGAGGCTCGTTTAGCTACCGAGTCGAATACGATCTCGAATCGAACCCGAGCAGTTTGAACTTTTCGAACGAATATGATCCGAGTATCAATAAAAAATTATAATTTGAGCAGATTCGAGTAATTTATCGAATTTTAAAATCTGTTCATATTTGAATTATTTATATTTTGAGTCAAACTTAAATTAAATTTTTAATCGAACGAGTACGAATCGAGTCCGAATTGAATACGAAAGGAGTATCCTTTTTTGTTTTTTTTCTTTTTTTAGTCATCATGAGATTCTCCCATAGTAAATGTAGTTGTTCTCTAGTTTTTGGAAAAGTCTTGGCAGACTGGTTTATTAGACCGAAAAATTGGATATTTTTTATTTATTTATTTTTTGCTTGTGATTCCCAAAAAATATATACTATCTCCGTTCTTAAAAGATTATCGTTTAAGATTTTTGTACATGGATTAAGAAAGTATCATTTACCAAGTAAAATTTGTTTGAAATTTCATCACTACCTCTTTATGGGAAGTTGAAAACTATTAATATAAAGAAGAGAATTTCTTGGGACAATAAGAGAAGATAGGGGTAATATAGAAAAATAAATAATTTATTCTCCTCGAAAGTTGTAAACAACAAATTTTTTTGAACAAATTTTTTCTTCTAAAACGACAATCTTTTAGGAACAGAGGGAGTAGTATTTATTTTAACAAGAATTTTTACAAAACATAGTGTTTTAGGTGTAATTTGGATACATATATATAAACATGATTATACAGTCTGTATAACCCTATTTTTATATATGTATTCAAATTACACATAAAACACTATGTTTTATAAAAATTCCTATTGCAATAAATACTATATATTTTTTAAGAGTCACGTGAAAAAAAAATAATAAAAAAATTAAAAAATACCCAATAAAAATTTCCACGTAGAAGGACTCCTAGTTTTTTGAGCCTACTAATCAATGCGTGTTCTCATACTTCTCTCTTAACATTAATTAAGAGAGTCAAATTTTCTTAAAGAAAATGATACCCACTCGGTTACTTAATATAAATTGTTTTAAAATTATGTATAATTATTAAAAAAATAATTATATATATAATATTAATTATTTATATTATATTTGTATTAAAATAAGAGTGTTATTTATGGGATAAAAAATAATAAAAGAACTAAAATTATATTTAAAACTTGAGATAATATTAAAAACTAAATAATTAATCCTTACTTGAAATTTTCAAACGTCATATATTAAGAGACACAAATAATAATCTAAAACAACTTATATTAAAGGACATAGGAAGTATATCTTATTAATGCATGTGTCGATTTTTTTTATTACGAGTTATCTGAATAATAATATTTTAACGATATATTTGATATCGTGAACAAACTTTACAATGCCGCCAAATTTATATACATCGCATTCGTAATTCGACAGAAAATTTTAATACTCTACAGCACGACTCTTTTATTAAATATTTATGGTATTTTTCCAACTGATGTAAATCCATATTATTAATGTAATTTTTTTTGAAAGTGCTTATAATAACAAAATTAATGTTTTTAATACTTAAATTAGTCACATCAATTAAAATTTTTAGTTTCAAACTTGGGTCTAAAAAATTAAAATGAGACTTTTTAGTATAACAAAAATTAAAATTTTAGTGAAACTATAATTTAAAAAATAGGTCGACCCGAATTCGACCCATAATCATTTAAATCCAAACCACATTACCCATATTAAATATAGATAATATGATTTTGGTTTTAAAACCAACTCAAACCTATTTTATGTAATTCAAAATTAACTCAAACTTATTTTTTGCCGGGTCTAATATCAACTACGAGGGAGTATCAATTATAATATCAATTGTCTATTTTGTCCTTATATTGAAAGAAGAGAATGTTATTTATTGGACATAAAATAGTGAGAGAACCAAAGTTATATTTAATATTTGGGATAATATTGGAAACTAAGTAATTAATGCTTACTTAAAATTCTAAAACGACTTATATTAAAGAACAAAAATACTCCCTCCGTTCCTAAAAGATTGTCGTTTTAGAAAAAAAATTTATTTCAAAAAGTTTGTCGTTTACAACTTTCGAGGAAAATAAATTATTTACTTTTCTATATTACCCCTACCTTCTCTCATTGTCCCAAGAAATTCTCTCTCTTGTATTAATAGTTTTCAACTTCCCATAAAGGGATAGTAATGAAATTTTAAACAAATTTTACTTGGTAAATGATACTTTTTTAATCTATGTGTCAAAACCTTAAACGACAATCTTTTATGAACGGAAGTAATATTTCTCTAAAACGACTTATGTTAAGGAACGGAGAGAATAATAAATATTAGAAATCATAATTGTCTACACAATAAGTTTTAAGACTTGTAAGGAGCTTCCCGTTCCACGACGATTTATTTTAAAATGACTTAAAATTATAATATAAGTTGAATTATAAAGTATTTTAAGTTGTAATTTATAAGTAAAAACGTTCGATATTAATTTGACTTAAAAGTTAGAAATTAAGTTAAAATAAATTATGAATGTCACATAATAACTCATAAGTTAAAATCAAATGTAAAAATTATTAAAAATGACATTAATAAAAAGAGAGACAAAATAAGTTACAAATAATTGTTTATTTTTTTTGACTTAAAAATCAACTTATAAGTAAAAAAATAAATCATTGCCAAACAGAAAAATAATGGCAAATGACTTATAAGTCACTGCCAAATAATTAAATCAAATTCAATAACGGAAGCCTATCAATTTGTAGGGTATTTGATTTGCACATTATATTTTATGTCATTTGGGGCTGCTTGACCTTCTTAATTTTCACATTTGATTAGACCCTTTAATAATAGTACTACATAAAGAAAGTGGATGAACATATAATGGCACTTTTCAAATTGAGTGGCTTTGCAAGATTGCACCATCAAGTCAACTTTATCAAACAACTACACCAATTTTGTGGTAAAGTTCTCTCCTTATACTGTGCAATATCACATGTTCGAGTTCATCTCTTAGATAAAAATCATAATTTAACAGACGAATTTATCATTAAAATAAAATTCATAATTTAACAGACACGAGTTTATACCGTATGTTCTAAAAAAAAGGTTTAATAATGCATGGCTTTAAATAGTAGTTGTTCTAAGAAGTGTTTGCTATTATTAGGACAAACTCATGCTTAAGTTTACTATAATAAAGTCACAAGTCAAGAAGCTCTCTAATTTAAGGTTGGTTGTAGTATTATAATTTAAAATCTGCCAAATTATTGGCCTAACAAGTAGATAAAACTTGACCAAAATGAGTAGACGAACTAACATATTGTTCATTCTCTAAAGGAGTATTAAACCACTCAAACAAACTCACTCTTACATCTAGGTTCAAGTGCATTATTATATGCTATCTAATGCCTTCAATATTATGTGGAGTACTATATAAATAAGCACCATTAATCTTGGGATTCCAAGCAAGTAGCATTAAAAATAAATCGAAGGACTTAGTCATAGGATTAGACATTGGCGAAGTAATGGAATGGAAAGTGAAATGAATAGTTCCATTCCATCTAAATTGAGTCATTCCGTACCATTCTCATTAAATTCATAATCTAATTACTTTCTATAATTATTTCTAATTAAAAATTAAACATGCAATATTTCTATTACTAGTAACATATTATATTACAATATTATGAATTTATAATGAAATAATATAAATAAGTACATAATTATATATATATAAAATATTAATTTAAATAAATTATACATATACATATAATCAGATCAGGTGAGGGGTATATGTCGTACCGACCCTAATCCTATATTAAACAATCGGTCCCAAAATTTTCTTTTATTACACAAGTTGTTGAGAGATTTTTTAAAATTTAATTGTAAAAATACTTCAAATCATTCTAACCTTCTAGAGATTTGATTAAACAATTATAATATCAAGAAAAAGAAAAGAAAAAAAAACACATACCGGAGTAAATACTAAAATCTAGACAAATTAATATTTTGATTCAATATTTTCTAGAACTAAGCACTATTGAAGGAAAGCATCACAGAAAGGAGTAAATAAAAAAAAACCTAGAAAACCGTTCATCGATTTATTTTTTATTTTTTTGCTAAATTAATTTATTTTTTTATCATCCTCCATAGATTGTAATTATGCTATCTAGCAAAAAGAAAAAAGTCAGTTGATATGTTTTCGTATTGACTAATTGATCACCTAACAAGTACGTGTTTTATTATTGAAACTCAAGTATTCTACAATTCCAAAATCATGTTTAAAATAGGAAACTATAAAATAATTCACAATAGAAAATAATATTTCCACATAAAAATCGTCACTATAAAAAAACGTCGCTATACATATAAAACGACACTTTTTATGTAGAAATATAAAAATATGTTAGAAAATATCAATTTCCTTAAAATATCCATTTTTCCAGAGATGAAAACAGAAGCACCAAAAAAGTAAAGGCAAACTAGCACTCAAAAAATCCCAGAAGTTGCCCCTCAAATCCAAGAAGATATGCAAACACATTTTTCTTACATTATTAACCAGATCTTACAATTAGGCAAATATCATCATAATTTAGAAAGAAATACTGAATGGGACCGGCACACTCGATTATAATCCAGATTTATGATGGAATATATGTCCAGATGTCATGATCTATACATTGTTTTCTTACCAGCAAATGCACTTAATTTGGTAATTGTGGATAGAGGTGCCCAAGCACTAACCTCCCTTTTATAGTACATGCAATCTTTACACCATCTCTTCTTGATGTTTGCAACTGCAATTTGCAAAAATCAACCAAGAAGTGTCGGATGAAAATTGAAAACAACAAATTTCAGTACAAGGAAAATTTATAATCAGATGATGAGATTTTAGATTAAGATGCCAAACAAATATAAAATTATAATTTGACCTGCAACGTTAATCACAGCATCATGGCATTTAGAAACTCGACAAAGATTTGAGCAAAACATTGTCAGACTCCACCTCCAATATTATGCAAACAGAAAAAAGGCGAACAACAAATTTTTGTAGATCATCAATAGTCCAGCGGAAAAGGATGATACGCCGACAAAAGGACCCAACAGAACATATAATGGGAATAATGTGTTTTATACTGCTTGAGGAGAGATGATAAAAACAGAAGGTTGAAGTTGTTATTTCGGTTTGATTCTGTTGTTAACATATCATTACTCAAAGTACGGCAAGCATATTATTATTATAAATTACATGAGATGAGTCTATCAACTTCTTAACAGAGAAGCTCTGTTTATTTTGGCATATAATATTTTTCACCTAAAATGATTTACTTCGTAAAATATTTCCCACACCTGTTTCGAGTATCTAAACATAAGACGTGTCTGGAGAACATTTTCTGGAAAATTCAAAATAACTTTTAAAAAAAAAATCCCGTTTAAAAATCCACAGAACCAATTTTTAACTCCCATTGATTTGGCAATTTATCATGAAAATGAGATTGTAATGCAAAATAGAAAATTAAAAGACAAAAACAGAGAAGGAATAACCAATTTATAAAAGCTCTGACAACCAATTTTTAACCCCCATTGATTTGGCACTTTATCATGAAAATGAGATTGCAGTGCAAAAACAGAAAAATTAAAGAGAAAAATAGAGAATGAATTACTGATTTATAAAGCCATTTCTGCCTGCAATGCAGCAAGTTCATCTTCCTCAGCTGTGTTCTTCTGAGGAGTTGGACGTGATTGTTGCTTGCTAGCGTGGACAGGCACTGGAGCAGCAGGGGCAGTTGTGGCAGGCTGGAGAAGCTGTTCCTCCAACTCAGCTCCTTCCAATTCTTCAAGTTCTGCCTCCAACTCGTCCTGAAATGACAAACTTGTAAGTTGTTTCCTCTTTCTAAGTAAGAAATGTATTGCATAAACAATTGAAATTGGAGCGGCACGTACTTCATCAAAATCAGCGGCTGCGCCAATGGGTGTTGACAATGCTTCTTGAATTTGCTTCATGTTCTCAGTCTGTTCATTAATTTCATCCATTGTTTTGTCCACATCATCAATATTCCTGCAACATAAAATGCCATTAGAGAAATAAGAGGAAACTAGGAAAGAGATATCTATATGCAAAATGACACATATAATTCGTATATTTAGAATCCTCTGTACAAAAGTGCTCCACTCTCTCACCAGTAACCTACTGCAACAATAATTCTTGCCAAAATTCAACATTTAAAATATACTGATAATGAGAATGCATAGAGCAAGGTCAGTAAAAGATGCAGACATGGAGTTAACTACTGTTTACCTTCAATGAAAAATAGTGTGCCACATTAACATCTAGAATGTGATATATAATCATTGAAAATGAAGCATTGCATGTGTTTGATATAGCAGGGAAAAATGTGTTACGTTTAATACTATCAAAAAAAAATGAAACTAGTAAGGAAATTTTGGGAAAATAGGACCAATCAAGAAAGCTTAGAGTGATACAACTTACGTTGCCTTCTGCATGGCCTTCATTGCAGCTGCTCCAGTTCTCAAAGCGTCGACAGTCTCTGTTGTAGCTTTTGCACCTTCTAGCATTATCATCTGATATCAAAGCTCAATTAACATATTTCAACAAGAAGTTAACTTGAATTAAAAAACTACATCACTTAATTAATTGATTAGATAACATATCGTGACATGAGCACCTGATCATGAATACGTAATTGAAAATTTCCAAGCTGTTCAACTTGCTGTTCATAAAGCCTCTTCCTCTTTAAACATTGTATGGCCGCTGTATAACATCAATAAGGTAGAAAGTCATTAGGGACAAAAATATATCACAACATAAAAGGTTTTGTGACAACTACTGCAGGTTAAGAAGCATGATGTTTCCATGAGGTCAGCTATCTACCTAATATGAGATATAAACATGGCTAGAATAATCAATGAGTTCATGACAAAATCAACAGAAAGTCGGAAAGAAAAGGAGTAGAGACAACATCAATAATAAGATTCAACAGGAACAATTCTATCGTTAGCATTCATATCTTTCTTTTGTTAATTTTTAGTGAACATAGGATAGTGCAGGATTACAAATTTGAAGGCAAAAAATAAATAAAAACTAGATATCACAAACTTCAAAACTTACAAGTAACCATATTTCCTAAATTCTAAATAGCTCAAACACATAACAAGGAACAAACTTACTTGAAATGCTTCATATGTCGCATACAAATTGGAGCAAAACATCCAATATGACTCTTCAAATATAAGTAATAAATAAAGATAATGTGAGTACTAATATCTTTGGCCTAAAGGTCAAACTACTAATTCTACAAAGAATAAGAGAAAAAGTAAAACCACAAGTCATAAATTTAGTAACTAACAAGTATAGCTATTTAAGACATACCCCTTTTGTTTTTGGCTCGCGTAAATTCCTTTGCCTTTTCAACCTCCGCAGCAGCCTTCTTCAGAAGAACCTTTTCCTTTTTCTCCAGCATCTCAAGGGTCTGCATAAAGTGTAAAACAAATATTTAGCAAATCCCAGCATTTCAAGTGTCTGCATGAAGTACAGAACAATCAGCCAGTAAAATGGCAACTCATGCAGTAAAGTTATCAAGCATTCATTCATTCTCTATCTCTATTTGGGCATAAATAAGGAAAAAGAAGATGAGTAATAACTTTGAGAATGAATACCACATATTCATACAGGGGTTTTGCCTGAAGTGGCAAAATATACCAACTATTACTTCCTCTGTCCTAAACAAAGAGTGTTGCTTCCCTTATTTGTTTGTAATTAACACATCCATTAAGGGACAGAAGGAATAATTCTTAAACTAGCCTATAAAAATACATGAAGTTCCAGATTTACTCTTAATAAAAAAATAATACTAATTAAAGTTTTAATTAATTACCGGACAAAAATAAATCAAAGTCATGTAGTGGATTCTAAACAATTTCTTTTGTAACACACTATAAAGAATAAGGAAAAAAAGTAGAATCTGTGAAGCAACAGTGAACTGAATGTGAGAGAGAGAGTCTGCAAGTTTTGTGAGAAGAGAGAGGGACCGTGTGATGGTTATTAAGGCATCGTCTAGTTGATAAGGCACTACAACAATCATAAGGCGATGTTATACCTTGGTCACATGCTCTAAGGCAATCACCTTGATCAACTAGAAGTGAAGGGTACATCTAAGAGACTTCGATGAAACTTGACTTTTTTAAAACCAAAATGGGTTTAGGGTCAACCTGATAGCTAAAATTAATTAAAAGATAACAATAAGCCATTTGGGTTTCCCAGATAGCCAATTGAGTCCATCCTTAGCAACAAGATTGAGTCTGCTATGATGGTGATCATAGCATGAGGTGCAATCTCCAATTCTGCAAGCCTTGGCGAGTTGTGACCTCCAATTTCGATCTCTATCTTTGTTCTTCTCTCCTGTTAGTTCACAGTTTCATCTATTTCTTCTTCTTTTTTTCCTCTTTAGTATTTACTTAACTAATATACATGTATCATAAATCTCTATTGAATGTGACATTGGATCTATATATTTTTCTTTTTTCTCTCAAATAAAAACCTCATTGGCACCAAGCATAAAGGAATGCTAGACTTTTGGTAATTTCTCCTTTGAGAGAGGCTTGGTGGAAAAGACACAATGAAGATGTATAAAGGATCTGCTAGCCCAAAATGACCTGAACTAATATGGAAATCCGCCATTCTGAAATTGCAGATTTATGCGAAATCCGGCTAACTTTAGATTCCGATGAATCATGTCTTTTGAATTTTTTTATTTTTTGACTATTGACATTTTTTTTTCTTTTTGGGAATGAGTCAAAGCAATAACAAGAATATTTCTAATGTAACATCTTTCACAATCTAAAAGATGGTTTACTAATAGACCATTTTTTCTTGGCACAAGATATTATTACACCATAAGCCATAGGTGAAAGACCAAACACAAAATTCATACATTTCCCTTTACTCTGTTGGCTTTCTCTTGTAGGAAAGGCCAATATAATAGATCTAGTATGCAATCCCACCGGGAATGGGTAGGTTCTTAGGTGAGACACCTATTACTATTTTTCCAATCGCATTGTAAATACTGGAAATCAAGAAAAGGACAAATAATTTTTTCTTTGCGAGTTTCGAGAATATCCCCATTCATATGCCTGAAGGTGTCTATGAATTGAAAGCAATTTTATCCATCTCTAAATGTACACCTAATCATAGTTGTCATGGCGACGCCAAGGCATCACCTAGGCGGCGCCTCGGACACCAACCTGTCAAGGCTCACGATAGTTGTCCCAAGTTAAGTGTTAAGTCCTTTTTTAGTCCCGACTCATCATAACCCATGAACTTGTTATGTGGTGTAATTTTATTACTTATTAGACTTGTAATGTGTAATGCGTGATGACTTAGTTGATTTTTTATTTTCTACGTAGTGTTTGTTGATTTGTTCTACTAGTTTTCAATGTCAAGTATTTTATTTTTAAACTTTGATTGTAAAGTATTCATAATTGTGTTTTTAATTGTATTACATAGTGTTAGTTATTATATTTTAAGATTTAATGCATATAAAATTTTATTATTCAATATACTTTTGAACTAAAATAAATAATATATAAATTGTACATTCTTAACAACTTCTCACCATACGAATGTCATGGCGCGCCTTATCACCTAGGTGTCCTGACGGTCAACTACCGATGCGTATCGGCTTGGCGCCGTGACAATTATGCACCCAATAGATTATTTGATCCATATTTATGCAATGTGGCTAGATGAGGAAGACTGGTGATGGGGACAGGGGCTTTGGAATGAAGGATAAAAATTACATAGATAATTTCACACAAAACTCAATCAATTCTAATTATTCAATGTCTAAAAATAATGAAGTACATCACTATTTATAATCCTTCTAGACAACTTTCCTAACCTAAATTGAACTCTAATAAGATAACTACAAATTAAAGAAGATAACTACAACTTCTAATTCATGGGCTTCCAAAGCCTTTTATATTGGCTTCCAAAACCTTTTACATTGTTCTAACCAACTTTCACAGGCTCGTCCTACATCAGTTCTCCTCCGCTGAAAAAAAACTCAAGACTCCATCGAGTTATGAACATCAACACAAGAACAATCACATCAGAATACCAAGGAAGTCTTTGCAAGCTTCAAATTTGGCATATCAATAGCACAAATAAGAGTGAATTTGGTATTGCCTTTGATAATCGAATAGATATTAGCACAAGCATCAAGTTGTGCATGACGATCCCATAACCATTTACGCCCCAAGATAAAGTGACAAAACTTAAGGGGTAGAACATCACACATAACGGTATCCTTAAGCTTGCCAACGGAAAATATAACCAAAGGTAACCCGCAACTTTGTAACTTTGTATCGGTAATCCATGCAACATCATATGACTCCAGGTGAGGCTCAACTTTTAACCCAAGTTTCTTTACTGCTTCCTCAAAGATAACATCAGTACAACTTTCAGTATCAATCTCAATCACAAGAGAGCACACATATCCCGCATATATGACTCTCGTTTGAAAAATTCATCCACGATGAATTTTAGGATTATCCTTATATTTCTAAGAAACAACTAAAGGTCGAAGAACGCCTAAACATCCTTCCAAATAAGCATCAACTTCCAAATCTTACTCATCGGGTTCATATTCGATGTCTAACGGCTTGCAAATCTCTTCGTTTACGTCAGTTTTCCCGCACTCTTTACCAACAATAGCAAGTTGCCTAGAGGGAGAAGAGACAACATTTATCTTCGGGGAAGGATACTCAAAAAACATGTGGCCAAAATCACGACAATTAAAGCACCTAGACGTATGGTTGTTGCTAGCATTAGAAGAAGTTGGGGTATGATTAGGTCAACTAGTAGTTGAAGGGCTTGCTGACGATCTTTCCACCGGCCTATTTAAAATAGGCTCCACAAAAATACGCTCTCTCCGAGTTTAGACTTGTACTGGAAGCCTAACAAAATTCCTTTTCAAATTATCCTCCACTTTGGTGGCAACTTAAACAACATCATTCAAGCGCAAGAGTTTACCTGAAGCTACACCACCTGCAATCTTCAGATTCAATCTTTGACGGTACATGGAGATTAAAACTTCTTCAACCTAAGGGAATTCAATCCGTGTAACTAAACTGTAGAACAATTAAGTATACTCAGCTACATATTTACTTCCTTATACCAACTCAACTGCTTATAATTCAAAGGTATCAATGCAGATTTTATATTTTCTCATCTTCTTGTAGTTGTATATAAATTTTGCTGATATTGATCCCACCAAATACGAGTTGTCCCTTACAATTTTGCTTTAGCAAAGAACAATTTTCTTTCATCAGATAATTCATACCATAAAAAAAACTCTCCAAGCTGTGAAACCAATCAAAGAATGTTTCGGGACCATTATCGCCATTGAAATCTCCAACATCTAATTTTGCTCCTCTACCTCGTTGCATTAATCCTAGGATCTAAAACATGATTATTAACTTGTGAATTAGGGTCATGATGTTGTAGTCTCAAATCAAATGATTAAGATCCGATATGGGTCTTCAAAATTCTTATAAGCATCTTCTTGTCCCTTATGTGTTACGTGAGTAAATCAACTTTTATTGTATATGTTGTAATATAAGTTTGAACATTTATTGCATTTGCAGTAAACGTTTTGATTGAATCTTAAATCCTTTTGAGGCGCTCATCTTTTTGTAACATATAAGCATCAAGCTTGGCGTTTATTTCTCCGACATTTACCATTGTTCCTGCAAATAAAAATATAGACTTTTTTTTGGGACTTGTTCTAGGGACTTAAGTGCAGAAAGTATAAAGAAACAGGGACTGAATTGAAACTAATGAAATTTCAGGGGCTGGAATTGAAGATGAAAGTACAGGGAGTGATATGTAAAATGTTTAGGGGGTATTTTAAAATTTAAGAAAACTTAAAGGACTAAACTAGAAAACTGTAAAAACTTTGGAGTACCTAATTGTAATTTATGAGGAAATATAACATCAAAATGTTATCTTTCTTTATTTTATCTTCTTTTATGTGTACCCACAAAAGAAGTTTGTTGAGTTCCTTCATGCAAGGAGACACGGAGGAAGTAAAAAAAACTTGATCGACGGAAAAGAGGGCAATGGCGCCGGTAGTAAGGTGATGCAGTGGCAGTTCCTTTCTACTTCTCTTTTTTTTCTATTTTTTTTTTATTGTTGTGGAGTTGAGGGGTCGCGATTAGGGATTTACTGGTTGTTATCGATGGGCTGTTTAGGTTAGATTGGGACTAGATGAGTGACTATTTAAATGGTTAATGGAGGTTCAAATGGTTAGTAATTATGGGAAATTTTGGGTAGCAACATGCAGGGGTATGGGTGTTGGGTTTTGTGAAGGTTTTTTTATAATGATGATGATGGTGGGACAATGATTTTGGGAAAGAGGTATGGGCGGCAAAAGGTGGGTTGGGGTTGTGCTTTGATACCAAAATGATGGGGACAAGGGGGTTTTGGGATGAAGGATAAAAATCACACATATAATCTCACACAAAATTCAATTAATTCTAATTATTCAATGTCTCAAAAATAATAAAGTAAATCACTATTTATAATACTCCTAAACAATTTTCCTAACCAAAATTGGACTCTAATAAAATAACTACAAATTAAATAAAATAACTACAACTTCTAATTCGTGGGCTTTCAAAGCTTTTTATATTATTCTATCCAACTTTCACAGGGTTGTCCTTCATCATCTGGCGCCTACTAAAATAAATAAATAAATAAAGGTGAGTAAATAATCCAATAAGCTAAACAGTCCATGCGAGCCCCCATTGGGAACCCCTTATGCCAAAAGCGAAATAAAATGTGTTTGTAAGACCGCGATTATGTTCTATGGCTCTCTTATCTTATTTTAAATATGTCTATCTTCCACTTAATTTATTGCAATTTAGGAAAAATTTATTTTTTATTATTTTTCTTCTCATAAATAAGAAAATCAACATTAAAGAACCAAAAGAAAGACTTTTAGGGCATAAATTTAGTACTGCATTAACTGTGACCAAGATTAATAATGAAAAGTGTTACAACATACTATGAGAAACACAAAAATCAACTAAGAAAACAAAAAAAATATAAAATTTACGAGGAAAATACCCAAATTGTGAATACAGGTGACTGGTAAAAGATTTCAATATATCCAAGTGTGAATAATACAATATGTGAAGAGTTCTCTCAAAACCCAATACATCAAATTGTTTATACTCTCTAAACACGACTACAAAACTAAGAAAAGAATAATATTGAAAACAATAACAGGCCCAATAAACAAGCCCAATATTATTAAAGGTATCAACCTCAACCCTCCGCCACCACCACTAAACCTCGACTTACTTTCTTTTCCTTTGGGTTGCCGTAAAATATTATTCAAATCGGGCCCAAACTAGAATTCGATACACATCAAAAAAAGTAGATTAACATGAGCCACATAAGAACTCCAACTGAACATTATGTAAAATTACAACACCTTTAGACCAAGAATCATATATCATATATTTACAAACCGCATGTTCATTGTTCATCATCTTCCAACAAATGATGAAAATTTAAGCTTTACCTTCTCACTTCTAAGCTTGCTTAGATTAAGATCAACTGACAATGCATTGGCTTTTGAGAGAGTGAAGTGATGCATAAAACTGATATCTTAATTCCACAATCTAAATTTGACAACTTCCATTAATGTATTGTAAAGGTGAGATCTCTCTCTCCACCACTCTCTCTTTCAATATAGAAATTTAGAAAAAATAATAATTTTTTTAGCTTTATTTTACTAAATACATTAACTGAGCTCCCATCCATCAAAATGTATTGTCAAGCTGAGATTCTTTCTATCTCAATGTAGAAACAACTATTTTATATTTGCGACATTAGTCCTGTTGTTGGTTGTTGGGATTGCAAAAAGGAAGGCCGAACAACAGAACTAATGTCCTTCATTTAGTGGAGAAAGGCCAAAAAAGCCTTGCGTGCTAAAGATAAGATTACGCTTCTTAGGCCGCTATTCCTTTCTATCTATCTATGCAATACATTGCCTAATTCAAGTCAAACCTTTCCATTACCCTCAAAAAGTATCAACTACCACATCAATCCTCTCTCTCTTTTTCACCCGCCTGATAAAGATACGAGAATCTTTATATAGCTTTTATTACATATATTAGTAGATTTGAGTCAAAACTTTCCATATTTACCTTAACAATGGTAAGATACCAAATGACATATATTGGAATTGACCCTACCCATGCTCAAACCAATTTGGTCATGTTCACTCCAGCTAATGCAGTTTCCAAACACTTGATATTGACCGAGAAAACCCCAAAATGACCTTGGCGGCCTTGGATAAAGTTAAAAACCTGGGCATTGTTTAGCACTCCTGATATGCTAAGTCAAAATCTTATATAAAGACCAAATGAGAGCGGAAGCATGGAAAAAAATGAGGCGAGAAAAGAACAAATCAGAAATGCATGTTTGTTTTGCACCCGGAAAGAAGTGTACAGAAAAAGACAAAATGCAATGCAAAATTGCAATGGATGTATGTGACTCGGATGAAATACAGTATTGTTTCACTCCTAGAACAAGACAAACCAGCTGAAATGTTTACAGGTACACTAAGAAGAACCCCTTTTATTATTAATATTGAAAGTTTACCATAAACCTAAGAATACGGCCTACAGATATTGATATAAAGAAGTGAAACTCGATATACTACCATGAATACTTGTAAAATTTCAAATATATAGCAAGAGCTACATATGCAACTCAACAAAGAACATGAAACAATATAATTAAAAAAATACCATCTTTATGAAATATATCCACAGCTCAGGCAATTTCAGATCAACAAAAAAGTAAACAATTACAATTTTTATTGGTTGATAAATTACATCATCAGAAGCAGGTGTTGTAAACTCAAAAGCTCAATAAATTGCCAAAAAACTTCAACCCAACCATATTCCACTCATATTAACAAAAGTATATCAGAAAACCAATTCTAACTAAACAATTAATCTAAAATACCTCATTTAACTTGTCTAAGGTTGCAACGGCATTTGCTTCTTGCTTAGGTTTGCCAAAAACTCGCGCAAACATGGTTAATTGACCTCTACGATTTACTCTAATAGACTCAAAATTATTCACAAAGCCTGCAAAACAAAAATTAACAAAAAAACTTCAATCGGATTATTCTACCGATCTGCTAATACATACACCAATTGATATATATTATATGTGTGTATACGTACCTGAAATACAAAGGAAATAGATGTGAGCTGTGAATTGGAATTAACAATATGATTGGAATTGAACGCGATTGATGAAGCGATTAGATCTGTGAATTGGAACTAACAATATGATTGGAATTGAACGCAATTGATGAAGTAATTAGATCGATCGGTGAAAAAACGGAACGGAGTTGGAGTGAGACAAAAAGGACGCTGTTTGAAAATTCGTATAATCGTATCGAGATTGCTTATGCTCGGAGAGGGGAGAGAAATAAAGACAGTTATGATACGTGAGTCAAGCGTATAAAACGGACCGAGGTCAGTTCGAATTCGGAATCCATTTGTCCATGAATTATGGACACTAGTTTTTCACGCGCGAAGTAAATTATATTCCCTCCATTTCCAAATCATATTTTCACTTAAATTATTTTAAACATAGAATTTAGTTAATTAAATTTTAAAATTATGAAACAATAAATATTATTATAAGTAAATTTTTTTACATAATTGACAATATTCATATTATATAGTTAGAGCTCAGTTCCGTTTGGCTTGAGTTTGTTTAAATCAAATGAGTCGAACTCAAATTATATTGTTTTATATTCAAACTCGGCTTATATAAGTTTAAAAAATTAACTAACACCGTTCGACAGTGACTTATAAGTTGATCAAATCAACTTATAAGTTCATTTGTCACTATTCTTCTTATTCTTCTGTTTGTTAATGACTTATATTTTTATTTATAAGTTTATTTTTAAGTCAAAAAAAATAAACAATTATTGTAACTTATTTTAAAATGAATTATAAGTCATTTTAAAATAAGTTAATTTGACTAAATATAATGTATATTTTGCTCCTCTTTTTATTAATGTTTTTTTAGTAATTTTTATATTTGATTTTAACTTATAAGTCATCATGAGTCGAACACTTTTATAACTTATTTTAACTTAATTTATAACTTATAAGTCAAACTTATATTGTAAGACCCCAACTTTTTGAATAAGAATGAATTTTCTATAAATATTATTTTTGAATATTATGGAGTGAAATTGATATAATATTATAGTTGTGGGTAATATTTACAAATTTTACAAAGTACGCAAGTTGTTATATAATATTCGATTGGTCAGGGAATATTCGTTTTAAACAGAAAATATTCGTACGACGGCACAATCATTGGTGGACCCCACAACATAATTATTGTCGGATTGAGAAAACGACAAAAATATTTTCATAAAAATAACGGCAAAAGTTTTACCGTTGATACTGTTGAACTACTCGGTAGTAAAAGTACAGTAATACGTGTGGTTGCATAGTAGCACACGGTATTGATTATTAATGCTTGCGTGAGAAGTCACTCAACTTTGCTTATTTTATAGACCCCCATTTACCCGTTTTTCAAAATAATCGGTAGAAAATTATTTATATAATAAAAGGTGGGGGCCCACAAGTGGGACCCATGTGTATGACAAAGTCTTAGGCGGAAGACAAATTGTCACATGAATTGATGGGGGGAAAATTTAATGGATACGGGAGGAGTAATATTATTGGTACTATATATATTTGAAATATTGACTTTTGAGGAATGGAGGAGTATTATTTTCAAAGCACCATGTGCTTATATATATATATATATAGTATATTTTGTTTTTACTTGATTCGATTGTTGCGTATAACATCCGTGGCTGCAATAATTTCGTCCGTCAAATTATCATTCAGTGCAACAATGAACTGATGTTATATATATATATATATATATATATATATATATATATATATAATATATATTATATTTTATATAAAAGATTTTGCTTTAATTATGGATCGTCAGATTAAAATAAATCAACATGGACCGTTCATGGATTAGTTACTATGTATTCTATTTTTCTATAAATAGAAGCTCATTCCTTCATTATTTTCTTACGAATTTACTGAAACTCTAGAGAGAGAAATTATAGAGAAGCTATAGAAAAATATCATGCTCCTTCCCTACTCTTATATTCAGTTTATTTTACGGTAAGGGGTGTTATTCTTTCTTATTCATGAAGAGAACTGTTGTTATTCTATTTCTTATTATTCTGTTGGAATAACCTGTATACGCGGTCTACCCTATACTTGGTGACATTCTTCTGTTATTCTGTTGGAACATCCTGTCTGTGTGTTTTACACCGGACCTGGTTCCATCTTGTTATTATTCTGTTGGAACATCCTGTCTGTGCGTTTACGCCGAACCTGGTTCCATTATTTATTATTCTGTCGGAATATCCTGTCTGTGCATTTACGCCGGACCTGGTTTCATTATTTATTATTCTGTCGGAATATCCTGTCTGTGCGGTCTATCGCATGCCGGGTGATTTATTTTGTTATTCCATTCTTTATTATACTCAGTTGGTTAAGTTTTAACTTCTATACTCCATGAAATTAGTGGAATATCCTTTATAATTGCGGTTCATCCAGTATCTTTTCATGAAAATATTCTTCTAAGCATTTTTGAATTTTAGTGCACAAAGCAATATCATGTTGACAACTTGGACGTTATTAGTTCCTGAATAAATTAATTCTTGAACTTGTTTTATTGAATTCTTATATCATTGTCATCATCCTCATGTTTAAATTTTTTGAAAGTCATCTGTGGCCTGTAATGCATAGATGGACTTGGTATGATTATGATCAGGGATTATTCGGTATAATCATGACCGTAATGTTACAAATGATGTGTTAAAAGTCCTCATTGGCCCGTAGTGCATTGATGGACAGTTGTTGGCATGATCATGACCATTAATGAATACACAATATTCTTGGCCCGTAGTGCATGGATAATTGTGGTCGTGATACTAAAGAATATCCTTGGCCGTAGTGCAGGGGTGATTCGATGATATGGATTATTTTATTAAGTTGAGTCCCAGCGATAACAGTATTGAAAAACCTTTTAAATCATGGAAGATAGTAGAATTTATTCTCTACTTGACTCTTTTAATGGATTGCTTGTTCCGCTGCAGTTAAACTTGATGTTCGTTATATTTTATCAGTTTAACACTGTTGAAAGCTAATGATAATTTATTCTGCATTATCTTAGTCATAATATTTTTTACTGGGCTAGTTGAGCTCACCCTTTCTTTCACTGTTCTCTTCAGGAAATGAGAATATAGCTGGGACGAGTCGGGGAATGGAGTGATGGACCAGATGATAGTATTAGTAGTCCTCACTATTCTATTAAATAGTGTGACAATAATTGTAATGAGGACTCCTTTTGAGTTTGTATAGTCTCTAGTAGACAATAATTGTATTCAAACTGATAGTTATGTTTTGTCGTATTGTACACGATAGTTGTATTAGTAAGTTGTATTTGTATTTTGTACCATGTATCTGACGACCCAAGATGGGTGATGTATACCTAATTTTGGGGGCGTCACAGTTGGTATCAGAGCTTAGGGATATGATCCCTGGCTAAGATGTGAGAATAGAACTAGGAGGGGAGAGACGGAGAATTCCTTCGCTAGTATGACCTACCTAAGTTTATTTGTATGGTATTTAACTGGTCGTGTGACGCCCCCAAAAATAGGTATACATCACCCATCTTGGGTCGTCAGATACATAGTACAGAATACAAATACAACTGATTAATACATCTGTCGTGTACAATACGACAAAACATAAACTGTGAGTTTGAATACAAATATTATCTTCTAGAGAGTATTCATACTCAAAAGGAGTCCTCATTACATTTATTAACACACCATTACATAGAATAGTGAGGACTACTAACTAATACTATCATTCGGACCATCACTCCGTACCCCGACTTGTCCCAGCTACGTTCTCATTTCCTGAAGAGAACAGTGAAAGAAAGGGTGAGCTCAACTAGCCCAGTAAGAAATATTATGACTAAGATAATGCAGAATAAATTATCATTAGCCTTCAACAATGTTAAACTGATAAAATATAATAGACATCAAGTTTAACTGCAGCGGAACAAGCAATCCATTAAAAGAGTCAAGTAGAAAATAAACTCTACTATCTTTTATGATTTAAAAGGTTTTTCAACACTGCGATCGCTGAGACTCAGCTTAATAAAATAATCCACATCATCGAATCACCCCTGCACTACGGCCAAGGATATTCGTGTATTCATTAATGGTCATGATCATGCCAACAACTGTCCATCAATGCACTACGGGCCAATGAGGACTTTTACCACATCATTTGTAACATTACGGTCATGATTATACCGAATAATCCCTGGTCATAATCATACCAAGTCCATCTATGCACTACAGGCCACAGATGACTTTCAACATTTTATAAACATGAGGATGATGACAATGATATAAGAATTCAATAAAACAAGTTCAAGAATTAATTTATCCAGGAATTAACAACGTCCAAATTGTCAACATGATACTGCATTGTGGAGTAAAATTCAAGAACGCTTAGAAGAATATTTTCTTGAAAAGATACTGGATGAAACGCAACTATCAAGGATATTCCACAAATTTCATGGAGTATAGAAGTCAAAACTTAACCAACTGAGTACAATAAAGAATGGAATAACAAAAGAAATCACCATGCATGCGATAGACCGCACAGACAGGTTATTCCAATAGAATAATAAATAATGGAACCAGGTCCGGCGTAAACGCACAGACAGGATATTCCGACAGAATAATAAATAATGGAACCAGGTCCGGTGTAAAACACACAGACAGGATATTCCAACAGAATAATAATAAAACGGAACCAGGTCCGGTGTAAAACACACAGACAGGATGTTCCAACAGAATAATAAACGGAACCAGGTCCGGTGTAAAACACACAGACAGGATGTTCCAACAGAATAATAGAAGAATGTCACCAAGTATAGGGTAGACCGCGTATACTGGTTATTCCAACAGAATAATAACGAATGGAATAACAGAAGTTCTCTTCATGAATATAAAAGAAATAATATTCCCTACCGTTTTAAAGAAGAGCTGAAGTAAGGAAGTAGTTAAGTAGCAGAATACTCTTCTTCTCTCTCTCTATAGTTTCTCTCTATAGTTTCTCTCTCTAGAGTTCAGTGAATTCGTAAGAAATAATGAAGGAATGAGCTGCTATTTATAGAAAAATAGAATGCATAGTAACTAATCCATGAACGGTCCAGATTGATTACTTTAATCTGACGGTCCATATTTAAAGAAAAATCTTTTAAATAAAATAAAATATATTCTATTTATAGAATAACTTTAATAAAGTATTTTGTTTTATATAAAAAGATGTTTCTGTTTTATTACGTTAATAATACGAATAAAACAAAACGTCATTATCGCTAAATAATTCATATTATTAACTGACAATAATAGAATCAAACTGAGTGACTTCTCACATAAGCATTAATAATCAATACCGTGTGCTACTATGCAACCACACGTATTACTGTACTTTTACTACCGAGTAGTTCAACAGCAACAATGGTAAAATTTCCGCCGTTATTTTTAATAAAATATTTTTATCGTTTTCTCAATCCGACAATAATTCCGTTGTGGGGTCCACCAATGATTGTGTCGTTGTACGAATATTCCCTGTTAAAACGAATATTCCCCGACCAATCGAATATTATATAACAACTTGCGTACTTTGCAAAATTTATAAATATTACCCACAACTATAACATTATATCAAATTAACTCCATAATATTCAAAAATGATATTTATAAAAAAAATTCATCTTTATTTATAAAAGTTGGGGTCTTACAGGTCGGTCATAATGTAAGGATAATATATGACATATCAATTAACTTTTGTTTTATGGCAGTATCTGAAAATGGCATCTGAGAATGTTGAGAATAGCAACGGAGCACAGACGACTGTTGATTCACCTCATATCAATAATCAGGATAATGTGCATCAAGAAGGTGACAATCCTCATGCAAACAATAACACTGACCAGATGATGAATGATGGAATGTTCAGAAGCTTTATGCAGTTCATGCAACAGCAAGCGATAGCGGCTCCTGTCCAAAGTATAGGTGAAAACACTGAAAACTCTCATACGGTCACCGCTAAACAGTTCAAGGAGCTGGGACCACCAGAGTTTAAGGGAGAGCCAAAACCACTTATAGCGGAAACATGAATAAAGCAGATTACCAAGATATTTGATGTCTTGGGATGCTCCGAGGAGCAAAAGGTTCCCTTTGCCGCCTTTATGTTGCGAGGAGAGGCAGATTACTGGTGGGAATCGATTAAGCGTACTCAACCTGCCGCACTGAAGATGTCTTGGGAGAAGTTCCAAGAGCTGTTCAATGACAAATACTTTCCCGAAAGTGTTCGTCACATGAAGGAGGTGGAGTTCATCAAATTGGAGCAGAATAATATGACCGTGTCGCAGTATGAGGCTAAATTTGCTGAATTGTCCCGATTTACGTCCCACTTGGTGGATAATGAAGAGCGAATGACGCGAATATTTTTACGAGGTTTGAAACCTGAGATACGTCAATATCTTATTTCTCATAAATTGTGTTTGTATTCAGATGTTGTGAATAAGACTCAGTTAGTGGAGCGCGATAACGAGTCAACACAACCAAAGGAGAGCAGTCGGCAAAATGATAATACCAGTGAGAGCAGTCATCGAAGCGGTGACAACAAGCGTGGAGGGAATCAACAGGCCAGAAATGGTAACCACTTCGGTGGTAATCAGGGCCAAAACAATAAGAATGGTCATTTTAAGAAGAGGAGATTTAACAATGATGGAAAGACGTCAGCACCAGCACCCGTTGTTAAGGAAGGAGAACTACCACCTATCATATGTTTCAAATACGGAGGGGAGGGGCACATCAGTCCAAACTGTGCGATGCCGTCTAAAGCATGTTATAATTGTGGAAGAGAAGATCATTTAGCTCAATTTTGTCATTTACCAAAAACAAGTTCAGCCAAGATGGAGACACCAAAGGTCGTCCCAGAAAAGTCAAAACCGGTAGTGCAAGGGAGAGCGTTTGTTGTGACCTCCCATAAAGCAAGGAACCCGAATGAGGTCATCACGGGTAAGTTTACCATAAACTCTAACGAAGTCTATACTTTATTTGATATCGGTTCTACCCATTCTTTTATTTCTCCTACTTGCGCTCATCGATTAAATTTGACTCCGGAGAAATTAGACTTTGACTTATATGTTGAAACTCCATTGGGAGAAACCTTCATTACATCCACGGTTTATAAGTCTTGTTTGGTTCAAGTTGGTACCCACACATTACCTGTCGATCTTATTTCATTAAAAATACTTGCATTTGACATGATTCTAGGGATTGATTGGTTAACAACTCATCATGCAAAAATTAATTATTTTCATAAGGTTGTTAGCTTTCATATTCCTAATCGACCTATTATGCGAATTCAAACAACAAAACTGTGACGCCCCCAGAATAGGTATACAACACCCATTCTGAGTCGCCAAATACATGGTACAGAAAGTAAACTACAACTTCAATAATACAATTGTCGTGCAAAATACGACAACACATACTGTGAGTTTAAA
Organism: Panax notoginseng; assembly: GCA_016801055.1. Lineage (NCBI taxonomy): Eukaryota > Viridiplantae > Streptophyta > Magnoliopsida > Apiales > Araliaceae > Panax > Panax notoginseng. Next base: position 26,843,602 of record CM029020.1, on the reverse strand, counting down.
TACAAATATTGTCTTCTAGACAATATCCACACTCAAATAAATCATCATTATAATTATTCAAACACTATTTTACAGAAATAGTGAGGACTGCTAATACATCTTTCTAGAACCATTACTCCATACCCCGACTAGATCCTGCTATGTTCTCACCTCCTGAGAAGAAAAATGGAACAAAAAGGAAAAGGGTGAGCTCAACTAGCCCAGTAAAGAATATTATGACTAAGATAATATACAACAAATTATCGTTAGTCTTCAACAGGGAAAAATCTGATAAAATATAATCGACAACAAGTTTTAGATCAACAACTGCAGCGAAAACAACAAACCATTAGAAGAGTCAAGTAGAGAAAGAATTCTACTATCTTCTAAGATTTAAAAGTCCATCATCAATATTTTATCCCTGTAACATCAATTAATAATCATCTTTAACCAAATATTCATCTTTGCACTACAGGCCAAAGATATTCATTTGTATCATCAGTCGGTCATGTTCATCTCAACACCTGTTCATCTTTGCACTACAGGCCAAAGATATTCATCAAGTAATTATACATCTTTGCACTACAGGCCAAAGATATTCAGTAATATCATCATTTAGGACTGAGGATGATGAAAAATATCTTAAAGAGAACGAATTCAATGAGACAGAAGGACAAATAGCAGGGATTCGTATAACAGTTTATCCAAGATCAATAATACTTCATAATAATCAATTGTGAAGCAGAATTCAAAAATAAAGATCAAAACATGGATACAATCAAAGATAGTAACCATAATAGACATCTTGGACAAAAAGGAAAAATTTTATTTTTCGGTGAATAGTGCCGTATTCGTGAATAGTACCGTATACGTGAATAGTGCCGTATACGTGAATAGTAACTCCGACACAAAAAGTTCCAAATTTGATAAAAACTCATATCAATATTTCAGCATAATGATATTGAAGAAAATAATATCATTTAAGAAGAAAATAATATCCCTTACCTCAAAATATCAGTACTTCTGGTCGGAATACCGGTATAAGGCTGAAAGAAACTTGCTCTGATGAATAGAAACTCTCAAAGTATCTAAATACTCACAAAATACACTCAATAATCTAGAGAGAGAAAGAGAGAAAACTTGTTTCTGGTGTGATTTTCAATTCTAACTTAGCCCTCTATTTATAGGAAAATTTTGGTAGGTTTGACCTGCAACCTGATGGCTTTACCTGCTACTATTCCCACCTACCACATTTGAAATATAATTCAGCACATTTCTTCACCAACCACAAGTGGGGCCCACTAATTCTAGAATTTTCCACCAAAATGATAAACTCCGAAAATTCAACAATTTCTGAACCAGTCATCTTGTAAAATTCGTAATAAATCATACGTTCATTTTTAACGGTTCAAAATTTGTGGACATATACTCAACTTATATATGTATAACATATCCAAAAATTACCACGATCCAACGGTCGGATTAAAAATTATAACCCCCGCAAACTATCTCAAAAACCCTGATTTTTAATACCTCCATTCCGACAAAAATACTGACAAAAACCTCAACATTAACTCCTTCATTTTTTAACCACAAAAATATATCCCTCATTTATATCCACATAAAATAAATATTTCATTATCATATGAATCAATAATTAATTATTCACAAATAAGATTACAGAATCACATTTATGACAACCAGGCCGTTCCCAGGAAAGAGGGGGCTTTCCAATAAGGATTTCTCCTTACTGGCGCGCAATTAGATGACCAAACCTCTCCTTAGACAGAACTTTCTAGACATTGCCAATAATGTTATCTAATAATATTATTCAAATAATATGAATTATTGATCTGATAAATGAAAATACTGTGCAGCAACAATTATTGAAACAACAATAATATAAAATATCAGCGCAGCAATTATTGAATCAATAAAATAAAATATTGAATAATAACTACTGTAACAATTATTGAGTAGTGCCTTCTTACGTAAGAATCAATAATTGGTGCAATACCGTGTGCTACTGTATTTTAACCACCGGGTATTCCAACAGTATTAACGGTAACTGTAAGACCCCAACTTATTAATGAATAAAATCAAATTTTCTCTAAATATTATTGTGAATAATAAGGGGTTAATTTGATATAATACTTTGGTTATGGGTGAAATGTGCAAATTTTGCAAAATAAGCAAGTGGTTATAAAATATTTATTTTTGGTCGGTGAATATTCGGTTGGTCGTGGAATATTCTTGCTGTCGGGGAATATTCGTACGACGACGCAGCCTTGCGTGGGCCCCATAACGGAAAGCGATTGATGAAGAAAACGACAAGTATAAGTTGTTTATAAATAACGGCGTAGTTGTTACCGTTAATACTGTTGGAATACCCGGTGGTTAAAATACAGTAGCACACGGTATTGCACCAATTATTGATTCTTACGTAAGAAGGCACTACTCAATAATTGTTACAGTATTTATTATTCAATATTTTATTTTATTGATTCAATAATTGCTGCGTTGATATTTTATATTATTGTTGTTTCAATAATTGTTGCTGCACAGTATTTTCATTTATCAGATCAATAATTCATATTATTTGAATAATATTATTAGATAACATTATTGGCAATGTCTAGAAAGTTCTGTCTAAGGAGAGGTTTGGTCATCTAATTGCGCGCCAGTAAGGAGAAATCCTTATTGGAAAGCCCCCTCTTTCCTGGGAACGGCCTGGTTGTCATAAATGTGATTCTGTAATATTATTTGTGAATAATTAATTATTGTTTCATATGATAAGGAAATATTTATTTTATGTGGATATAAATGAGGGATATATTTTTGTGGTTAAAAATGAAGGAGTTAATGTTGAGGTTTTTATCCATATTTTTGTCGGAATGGAGGAATACTTCGAGTCAACTCCAGACTTTGTGTTCCTAACGATTTTGACTTGAAGCATAGAATAATGATGGAGGCACACAACACACCGTTTGCAATCCATCCTGGGAGTACCAAAATGTATCACGATCTTCGACATACATTTTGGTGGAGCAATATGAAAAGAGAGATCGCGGAGTTTATCTCGAGATGTTTAACTTGTCAACGTGTAAAGGCGGAGCATCAAGTGCCAAAGGGTCCATTGCAACCACTTGAGATCCCGAAATGGAAGTGGGAACACATTACTATGGATTTTGTTACGGGTCTTCCCAAGGTTTCTCAAGGTATAGATGCGATTTGGGTTATTGTTGATAGATTAACCAAGTCCGCTCATTTCTTACCGATACGTGAGACTTATTCCCTTGAACGTCTTGCTAGTATGTATGTGAACGAGATTGTGAGATTGCATGGCATGCCAGTATCCATAGTTTCGGATCGTGACCCAAGATTCACTTCACGATTTTGGGTTAGCTTGCAGAAAGCTATGGGCACGGATTTACGATTCAGTTCAGCATACCATCCTCAAACGGACGGACAATCAGAGAGGACTATTCAAACTCTTGAAGATCTATTAAGACTTTGTGTCTTAGATCTCAAAGGGAGTTGGGATAAGTACCTACCATTGGTGGAATTCTCCTACAACAACAGTTATCAGGCGAGCATAGGTATGGCTCCATTTGAGGCGTTGTATGGAAGAAAATGTCGTTCTCCAGTATGCTGGGACGAGGTGGGTGAAGCAACATTGTTGGGACCAGAATTGGTACGCATTACTACAGAGAAGATCCAAACGATTCGACAACGTATACAAACGACACAGGATCGACAAAAGAGTTATGCGGATCTTCATCGGAAGGACGTGGAATTTAATATTGGGGATCATGTATTGTTACGTGTTGCACCATGGAAGGGAGTTACAAGATTTGGGAAGAGAGGAAAGCTCAATCCAAGATTTGTTGGTCCATTTGAGATTCTTGAGCGAATAGGAAATGTGGCATATAGACTCGCATTACCTCCAAGCATGTCTCGTGTTCATAATGTTTTTCACATATCTATGCTTCGTAAATATGTTAAAGACCCGAACCACATTATTGAGTTAGAACCAGACGAGATAGCTGAAGATTTAACGTACGAGGAGGTACCTGTTAAGATCTTGGATAGGAAAGAGCATGTCCTACGCACGAAGGTTATACCACAAGTTAAGGTTTTGTGGAGAAACCATGCTATTGAAGAAATGACCTGGGAGTTGGAATCAGAAATGAAAGCGAGGTATCCTCACCTTTTTGAAACATCAGGTACGTACGTCAATTTCGAGGACGAAATTTCATAAGGAGGGGAGGTTGTAAGACCCCAACTTATTAATGAATAAAATCAAATTTTCTTTAAATATTATTGTGAATAATAAGGGGTTAATTTGATATAATACTTTGGTTATGGGTGAAATGTGCAAATTTTGCAAAATAAGCAAGTGGTTATAAAATATTTATTTTTGGTCGGTGAATATTCGGTTGGTCGTGGAATATTCTTGCTGTCGGGGAATATTCGTACGACGACGCAGCCTTGTGTGGGCCCCATAACGGAAAGCGATTGATGAAGAAAACGACAAGTATAAGTTGTTTATAAATAACGGCGTAGTTGTTACCGTTAATACTGTTGGAATACCCGGTGGTTAAAATACAGTAGCACACGGTATTGCACCAATTATTGATTCTTACGTAAGAAGGCACTACTCAATAATTGTTACAGTAGTTATTATTCAATATTTTATTTTATTGATTCAATAATTGCTGCGTTGATATTTTATATTATTGTTGTTTCAATAATTGTTGCTGCACAGTATTTTCATTTATCAGATCAATAATTCATATTATTTGAATAATATTATTAGATAACATTATTGGCAATGTCTAGAAAGTTCTGTCTAAGGAGAGGTTTGGTCATCTAATTGCGCGCCAGTAAGGAGAAATCCTTATTGGAAAGCCCCCTCTTTCCTGGGAACGGCCTGGTTGTCATAAATGTGATTCTGTAATATTATTTGTGAATAATTAATTATTGATTCATATGATAAGGAAATATTTATTTTATGTGGATATAAATGAGGGATATATTTTTGTGGTTAAAAATGAAGGAGTTAATGTTGAGGTTTTTATCCATATTTTTGTCGGAATGGAGGTATTAAAAATCAAGGTTTTTGAGATATTTTGCGGGGGTTATAATTTTTAATCCGACCGTTGGATCGTGGTAATTTTTGGATATGTTATACATATATAAGTTGAGTATATGCCCACAAATTTTGAACCGTTAAAAATGAACGTATGATTTATTATGAATTTTACAAGATGACTGGTTCAGAAATTGTTGAATTTTCGGAGTTTATCATTTTGATGGAAAATTCTAGAATTGGTGGGCCCCACTTGTGGTTGGTGAAGAAATGTGCTGAATTATATTTCAAATCTGGTAGGTGGGAATAGTAGCAGGTAAAGCCATCAGGTTGCAGGTCAAACCTACCAAAATTTTCCTATAAATAGAGGGCTAAGTTAGAATTGAAAATTACACCAGAAACAAGTTTTCTCTCTTTCTCTCTCTAGATTATTGAGTGTATTTTGTGAGTATTTAGATACTTTGAGAGTTTCTATTCATCAGAGCAAGTTTCTTTCAGCCTTATACCGGTATTCCGACCAGAAGTACTGATATTTTGAGGTAAGGGATATTATTTTCTTCTTAATGATATTATTTTCTTCAATATCATTATGCTGAAATATTGATATGAGTTTTTATCAAATTTAGAACTTTTTGTGTCGGAGTTACTATTCACGTATACGGCACTATTCACGTATACGGTACTATTCACGAATACGACACTATTCACCGAAAAATAAAATTTTTCCTTTTTGTCCAAGATGTCTATTATGGTTACTATCTTTGATTGTATCCATGTTTTGATCTTTATTTTTGAATTCTGCTTCACAATTGATTATTATGAAGTATTATTGATCTTGGATAAACTGTTATACGAATCCCTACTATTTGTCCTTCTGTCTCATTGGATTCGTTCTCTTTAAGATATTTTTCATCATCCTCAGTCCTAAATGATGATATTACTGAATATCTTTGGCCTATAGTGCAAAGATGTATAATTACTTGATGAATATCTTTGGCCTGTAGTGCAAAGATGAACAGGTGTTGAGATAAACATGACCGACTGATGATACAAATGAATATCTTTGGCCTGTAGTGCAAAGATGAATATTTGGTTAAAGATGATTATTAATTGATGTTACAGGGATAAAATATTGATGATGGACTTTTAAATCTTAGAAGATAGTAGAATCCTTTCTCTACTTGACTCTTCTAATGGTTTGTTGTTTCCGCTGCAGTTGTTGATCTAAAACTTGTTGTCGATTATATTTTATCAGATTTTTCCCTGTTGAAGACTAACGATAATTTGTTGTATATTATCTTAGTCATAATATTCTTTACTGGGCTAGTTGAGCTCACCCTTTTCCTTTTTGTTCCATTTTTCTTCTCAGGAGGTGAGAACATAGCAGGATCTAGTCGGGGTATGGAGTAATGGTTCTAGAAAGATGTATTAGCAGTCCTCACTATTTCTGTAAAATAGTGTTTGAATAATTGTAATGAGGATTTATTTGAGTGTGGATATTGTCTAGAAGACAATATTTGTATTTAAACTCACAGTATGTGTTGTCGTATTTTGCACGACAATTGTATTATTGAAGTTGTAGTTTGCTTTCTGTACCATGTATTTGGCGACTCAGAATGGGTGTTGTATACCTATTCTGGGGGCGTCACAGTTGGTATCAGAGCTTAGGGATATGATCCCTGGCTGAGATGTGAGACAAGAACTAGGAGGGGAGAGACGGGGAATTCCTTCGCTAGTATGACCTGACTAAGTTTATTTGGTGTTTATTTGGTCGGTCAGAGTATAGGGATAATATATGACATGACTATTAACCCTTGTTTTATGACAGTATTTAAGAATGGCAGCTGAGAACGTTAATAATGGAGTAAATCAGACCGTGGAGACACCTTTGATCACTACCCAGGGGAACGTGCAACAGGAAGGCAATATTCCTCCTGTAAACAACGTTACCGAGCAAACGATGAATGATGGAATGTTTAGGAGCTTTTTGCAGTTCATGCAAAATCAGACGAGGGAGACTCGTGTGCAGAATACGGGTGGAAATGATAACAACGCGCGGTTTGTCACAGCTAAGCAGTTTAAAGAATTGGGACCACCAGAATTTAAGGGAAAGCCGGATCCGATCACCAGCACGACGACGCCATTCGAGGACGAAATTTCCCTTAAATTCTGGTGGTCCCAATTCTTTAAACTGCTTAGCTGTGACAAACCGCGCGTTGTTATCATTTCCACCCGTATTCTGCACACGAGTCTCCCTCGTCTGATTTTGCATGAACTGCAAAAAGCTCCTAAACATTCCATCATTCATCGTTTGCTCGGTAACGTTGTTTACAGGAGGAATATTGCCTTCCTGTTGCACGTTCCCCTGGGTAGTGATCAAAGGTGTCTCCACGGTCTGATTTACTCCATTATTAACGTTCTCAGCTGCCATTCTTAAATACTGTCATAAAACAAGGGTTAATAGTCATGTCATATATTATCCCTATACTCTGACCGACCAAATAAACACCAAATAAACTTAGTCAGGTCATACTAGCGAAGGAATTCCCCGTCTCTCCCCTCCTAGTTCTTGTCTCACATCTCAGCCAGGGATCATATCCCTAAGCTCTGATACCAACTGTGACGCCCCCAGAATAGGTATACAACACCCATTCTGAGTCGCCAAATACATGGTACAGAAAGCAAACTACAACTTCAATAATACAATTGTCGTGCAAAATACGACAACACATACTGTGAGTTTAAATCTCCTGTACTTCAATAATACAATTGTTCAAGAAGGTGCTATTCCAGAAGCAAGAATCGATGAAGAAGGAATACTTCGAGTCAACTCCAGACTTTGTGTTCCTAACGATTTTGACTTGAAGCATAGAATAATGATGGAGGCACACAACACACCGTTTGCAATCCATCCTGGGAGTACCAAAATGTATCACGATCTTCGACATACATTTTGGTGGAGCAATATGAAAAGAGAGATCGCGGAGTTTATCTCGAGATGTTTAACTTGTCAACGTGTAAAGGCGGAGCATCAAGTGCCAAAGGGTCCATTGCAACCACTTGAGATCCCGAAATGGAAGTGGGAACACATTACTATGGATTTTGTTACGGGTCTTCCCAAGGTTTCTCAAGGTATAGATGCGATTTGGGTTATTGTTGATAGATTAACCAAGTCCGCTCATTTCTTACCGATACGTGAGACTTATTCCCTTGAACGTCTTGCTAGTATGTATGTGAACGAGATTGTGAGATTGCATGGCATGCCAGTATCCATAGTTTCGGATCGTGACCCAAGATTCACTTCACGATTTTGGGTTAGCTTGCAGAAAGCTATGGGCACGGATTTACGATTCAGTTCAGCATACCATCCTCAAACGGACGGACAATCAGAGAGGACTATTCAAACTCTTGAAGATCTATTAAGACTTTGTGTCTTAGATCTCAAAGGGAGTTGGGATAAGTACCTACCATTGGTGGAATTCTCCTACAACAACAGTTATCAGGCGAGCATAGGTATGGCTCCATTTGAGGCGTTGTATGGAAGAAAATGTCGTTCTCCAGTATGCTGGGACGAGGTGGGTGAAGTAACATTGTTGGGACCAGAATTGGTACGCATTACTACAGAGAAGATCCAAACGATTCGACAACGTATACAAACGGCACAGGATCGACAAAAGAGTTATGCGGATCTTCATCGGAAGGACGTGGAATTTAATATTGGGGATCATGTATTGTTACGTGTTGCACCATGGAAGGGAGTTACAAGATTTGGGAAGAGAGGAAAGCTCAATCCAAGATTTGTTTGTCCATTTGAGATTCTTGAGCGAATAGGAAATGTGGCATATAGACTCGCATTACCTCCAAGCATGTCTCGTGTTCATAATGTTTTTCACATATCTATGCTTCGTAAATATGTTAAAGACCCGAACCACATTATTGAGTTAGAACCAGACGAGATAGCTGAAGATTTAACGTACGAGGAGGTACCTGTTAAGATCTTGGATAGGAAAGAGCATGTCCTACGCACGAAGGTTATACCACAAGTTAAGGTTTTGTGGAGAAACCATGCTATTGAAGAAATGACCTGGGAGTTGGAATCAGAAATGAAAGCGAGGTATCCTCACCTTTTTGAAACATCAGGTACGTACGTCAATTTCGAGGACGAAATTTCATAAGGAGGGGAGGTTGTAAGACCCCAACTTATTAATGAATAAAATCAAATTTTCTCTAAATATTATTGTGAATAATAAGGGGTTAATTTGATATAATACTTTGGTTATGGGTGAAATGTGCAAATTTTACAAAATAAGCAAGTGGTTATAAAATATTTATTTTTGGTCGGTGAATATTCGGTTGGTCGTGGAATATTCTTGCTGTCGGGGAATATTCGTACGACGATGCAGCCTTGTGTGGGCCCCATAACGGAAAGCGATTGGATGAAGAAAACGACAAGTATAAGTTGTTTATTAATAATGGCGTAGTTGTTACCGTTAATACTGTTGGAATACCCGGTGGTTAAAATACAGTAACACACGTGCTGGTGCTGGTGCTGATGTCTTCCCGTCATTGTTGAATCTCCTCTTTCTGAAATTTCCACTTGACTCACCTCTCCTATTATCATGGCCACGATGACCACCCGAGTGGTTACCGCCTTTGTTCGTATTTTTCCCTCCTCGTTGGTTATCATCGCTCTGATGATTGCTGTCACCGGTATGACCCTGGTTGTGGTCCCTCGGTTGAGTATACTCATTATCTCTCTCTAATAATTGGGCCCTGTTGACAACGTCTGAATACAGAGAAAATTTATGAGAGATAAGGTATTGACGAATCTCAGGTTTTAAACCTCTCAGAAACATCCGCGTTATTCGTTCCTCATTTTCGACCAAATGAGGTACAAACCTGGATAACTCTGCAAACTTCGCCTCGTACTGGGACACCGTCATGTTATTTTGTTCCAGTCTAATAAACTCAACCTCCTTCATATGACGAATACTTTCGGGAAAGTACTTGTCATTGAACAGTTTTTGAAATATTTCCCAGGACATGTTGAGTGCGTCAGGCTGGGTACGCTTCACAGACTCCCACCAGTAGTCTGCCTCACCGCGGAACATAAATGTGGCGAATGGAACCTTCTGTTCCTCCGTGCATCCCAAGACATCAAATATCTTGGTAATTTGCTTGACCCACGTTTCCGCCATGATCGGATCCGGCTTTCCCTTAAATTCTGGTGGTCCCAATTCTTTAAACTGCTTAGCTGTGACAAACCGCGCGTTGTTATCATTTCCACCCGTATTCTGCACACGAGTCTCCCTCGTCTGATTTTGCATGAACTGCAAAAAGCTCCTAAACATTCCATCATTCATCGTTTGCTCGGTAACGTTGTTTACAGGAGGAATATTGCCTTCCTGTTGCACGTTCCCCTGGGTAGTGATCAAAGGTGTCTCCACGGTCTGATTTACTCCATTATTAACGTTCTCAGCTGCCATTCTTAAATACTGTCATAAAACAAGGGTTAATAGTCATGTCATATATTATCCCTATACTCTGACCGACCAAATAAACACCAAATAAACTTAGTCAGGTCATACTAGCGAAGGAATTTCCCGTCTCTCCCCTCCTAGTTCTTGTCTCACATCTCAGCCAGGGATCATATCCCTAAGCTCTGATACCAACTGTGACGCCCCCAGAATAGGTATACAACACCCATTCTGAGTCGCCAAATACATGGTACAGAAAGCAAACTACAACTTCAATAATACAATTGTCGTGCAAAATACGACAACACATACTGTGAGTTTAAATACAAATATTGTCTTCTAGACAATATCTACACTCAAATAAATCATCATTATAATTATTCAAACACTATTTTACAGAAATAGTGAGGACTGCTAATACATCTTTCTAGAACCATTACTCCATACCCCGACTAGATCCTGCTATGTTCTCACCTCCTGAGAAGAAAAATGGAACAAAAAGGAAAAGGGTGAGCTCAACTAGCCCAGTAAAGAATATTATGACTAAGATAATATACAACAAATTATCGTTAGTCTTCAACAGGGAAAAATCTGATAAAATATAATCGACAACAAGTTTTAGATCAACAACTGCAGCGGAAACAACAAACCATTAGAAGAGTCAAGTAGAGAAAGAATTCTACTATCTTCTAAGATTTAAAAGTCCATCATCAATATTTTATCCCTGTAACATCAATTAATAATCATCTTTAACCAAATATTCATCTTTGCACTACAGGCCAAAGATATTCATTTGTATCATCAGTCGGTCATGTTCATCTCAACACCTGTTCATCTTTGCACTACAGGCCAAAGATATTCATCAAGTAATTATACATCTTTGCACTACAGGCCAAAGATATTCAGTAATATCATCATTTAGGACTGAGGATGATGAAAAATATCTTAAAGAGAACGAATCCAATGAGACAGAAGGACAAATAGCAGGGATTCGTATAACAGTTTATCCAAGATCAATAATACTTCATAATAATCAATTGTGAAGCAGAATTCAAAAATAAAGATCAAAACATGGATACAATCAAAGATAGTAACCATAATAGACATCTTGGACAAAAAGGAAAAATTTTATTTTTCGGTGAATAGTGTCGTATTCGTGAATAGTACCGTATACGTGAATAGTGCTGTGACGCCCCCAAAATTAGGTATACATCACCCATCTTGGGTCGTCAGATACATAGTACAGAATACAAATACAACTTAATAATACAACTGTCGTGTACAATACGACAAAACATAAACTGTGAGTTTGAATACAAATATTATCTTCTAGAGAGTATTCATACTCAAAAGGAGTCCTCATTACATTTATTAACACACCATTACATAGAATAGTGAGGACTACTAACTAATACTATCATTCGGACCATCACTCCGTACCCCGACTTGTCCCAGCTACGTTCTCATTTCCTGAAGAGAACAGTGAAAGAAAGGGTGAGCTCAACTAGCCCAGTAAGAAATATTATGACTAAGATAATGCAGAATAAATTATCATTAGCCTTCAACAATGTTAAACTGATAAAATATAATAGACATCAAGTTTAACTGCAGCGGAACAAGCAATCCATTAAAAGAGTCAAGTAGAAAATAAACTCTACTATCTTTTATGATTTAAAAGGTTTTTCAACACTGCGATCGCTGAGACTCAGCTTAATAAAATAATCCACATCATCGAATCACCCCTGCACTACGGCCAAGGATATTCGTATATTCATTAATGGTCATGATCATGCCAACAACTGTCCATCAATGCACTACGGGCCAATGAGGACTTTTACCACATCATTTGTAACATTACGGTCATGATTATACCGAATAATCCCTGGTCATAATCATACCAAGTCCATCTATGCACTACATGCCACAGATGACTTTCAACATTTTATAAACATGAGGATGATGACAATGATATAAGAATTCAATAAAACAAGTTCAAGAATTAATTTATCCAGGAATTAACAACGTCCAAATTGTCAACATGATACTGCATTGTGGAGTAAAATTCAAGAACGCTTAGAAGAATATTTTCTTGAAAAGATACTGGATGAAACGCAACTATCAAGGATATTCCACAAATTTCATGGAGTATAGAAGTCAAAACTTAACCAACTGAGTACAATAAAGAATGGAATAACAAAAGAAATCACCATGCATGCGATAGACCGCACAGACAGGTTATTCCAATAGAATAATAAATAATGGAACCAGGTCCGGCGTAAACGCACAGACAGGATATTCCGACAGAATAATAAATAATGGAACCAGGTCCGGTGTAAAACACACAGACAGGATATTCCAACAGAATAATAATAAAACGGAACCAGGTCCGGTGTAAAACACACAGACAGGATGTTCCAACAGAATAATAAACGGAACCAGGTCCGGTGTAAAACACACAGACAGGATGTTCCAACAGAATAATAGAAGAATGTCACCAAGTATAGGGTAGACCGCGTATACTGGTTATTCCAACAGAATAATAACAAATGGAATAACAGAAGTTCTCTTCATGAATATAAAAGAAATAATATTCCCTACCTTAAAAGAACTGGATATTGGAAAAGTGATGTAGCAGAATACTTTTAGTCTCTCTCTCTCTTATTCTCTCTATATTTTCTCTCTCTATAGCTTGAATGAATTCGTGAAAAATAATGAAGCCCTAGGCCTCTATTTATAGAAAAACTGAGGGTGGCTCTTGGTCTTAACGAAGGGTCAAATGACTCTTGGTCTTAACGAAGGGTCAAATGACTCTTGGTCTTAACGAAGGGTCAAATGACTCTTGGTAATATTGAAGGGACAACTACTATTGACGAAAGTAATTACTATTGACCAAGGTAAATACTATTGACGAAGGTAATTACTATTGACCAAGGTAAATACTATTGACGAAGGTAATTATTATTGACCAAGGTAAATACTATTGACGACGGTAATTACTATTGACGACGGTAATTACTATTGACGAAGAGACTCTTAGATGATGACATATGGCCCCCCATAAAATAACCAAACTTACCACAACGTCTCAATAATATAACATATTATACAGATGATACTATGACAATAATTTAAGAGATATGATGCAGCAATTACTGTAGCAATAATTGAGTATAGCTGAGTGACTTCTCACGTAAGCATCAATAATCAATACCGTGTGCTACTATGCAACCACGCGTATTACTGTACTTTTACTACCGAGTAGTTCAACAGTTTTAACGGTTTTAACGGCAACACCTCAGCCGTTATTTTTATAGAAAGATAATTCTGTCGTTTTCTCAATCCGACAATAATTCCGTTGTGGGGTCCACCAATGATTGTGCCGTCGTACGAATATTCCCCGACAAAAAGAATATTCTCCGACCAAACGAATATTTTATAACAACTTGCTTACTTTGCAAAATTTATAAATATTACCCGCAACTATAACATTATATCAAATTAACTCCATAATATTCAAAAATGATATTTATAGAAAATTCATCTTTATTTATAAAAGTTGGGGTCTTACAACCTCCCCTTCTTATGAAATTTCGCCCTCGAAATTAGGGTACATACCTGGTATGTCGAAGAGGTAAGGATACCTTGATTTCATTTCTGATTCTAACTCCCAAGTCATTTCCTCAACATCGTGGTTTCTCCACAAAACTTTGACTTGAGGTATAACCTTGGAGCGTAGAATATGTTCCTTCTTATCCAAGATTTGAACAGGAACTTCTTCATACGTCAAATCCTCCGCTATTTCGTCCGGTTCTAACTCAATAATGTGGTTCGGGTCTTCCACATATTTGCGTAACATGGATATGTGGAAAACGTTATGAACACGAGACATACTTGGCGGTAAAGCGAGTCTATAAGCCACAGTTCCTACTCGATCGAGGATTAAAAATGGACCGATGAATCGAGGATTTAGCTTTCCTCTCTTTCCAAATCTCGTAACACCTTTCCATGGAGCAACACGTAAGAACACATGATCTCCTACATCAAATTCCACGTCCTTTCGATGAAGATCAGCATAACTCTTTTGTCGATCTTGTGAGGTTTTTATACGTTGTCGGATCGTTTGAATCTTTTCTGTAGTCATACGTACCAACTCCGGTCCCGACAACGTTGCTTCGCCCACCTCATCCCAGCATACTGGAGAACGACATTTTCTTCCATACAATGCTTCGAATGGAGCCATGCCAATACTTGCTTGATAACTGTTGTTGTAGGAAAACTCCACCAATGGTAAGAACTTGTCCCAACTTCCCTTGAAGTCAAAGACACAGAGTCTTAATAGATCTTCAAGAGTTTGAATAGTCCTCTCTGATTGTCCGTCCGTCTGAGGATGATATGCTGAACTAAATCGTAACTCCGTGCCCATAGCTTTTTGTAAACTAACCCAAAATCGTGAAGTGAATCTTGGGTCTCGATCAGAAACTATGGATACTGGCATACCATGCAGTCTTACAATCTCGTTTATGTACATACGAGCAAGACGTTCAAGTGTATAAGTTTCTCGTATCGGTAAGAAATGAGCAGACTTGGTCAATCTATCAACAATGACCCAAATCGCATCAATACCTTGAGAAACCCTAGGAAGACCGGTAACGAAATCCATGGTAATGTGCTCCCACTTCCATTCTGGAATTTCAAGTGGTTGCAATGGACCTTTTGGTACTTGATGCTCCGCTTTGACTCGTTGACAAGTTAGACACCTTGAGATAAACAACGCTATCTCTCTCTTCATATTGCTCCACCAAAATGTATGACGAAGATCATGATACATTTTGGTACTTCCAGGATGGATTGCAAATGGTGTGTTGTGCGCCTCCATCATGATTTCATACTTTAAATCAGGGTTGTTAGGAACACAAAGTCTGGAGTTGACTCGAAGTATTCCTTCTTCATCGATTCTTGCTTCCGGCATAGAACCTTCTTGCACTTTCTTCCTCATACGCATCAGCTCCAGGTCTGTAGCTTGAGCAGCTTTAACTTTATCGATTAAAGTCGGTTCTACTCGTATATTCGCCATCATCACATGGGTCCCTGGAGTCTTCAACTCTATCTCCATCCTTTGCAAGTCACACAAAATGGGCCTTTGCGTTGTTAATATTGCACTTGTACCCGCATATGATCTTCTACTCAATGCGTCAGCTACCACGTTCGCTTTTCCAGGATGGTATTGAATGGTATGATCATAATCTTTCAACAGTTCAAGCCAACGTCGTTGTCGCATGTTGAGTTCCTTTTGAGTGAAGAAATATTTGAGGCTTTTATGATCTGTAAAGATCTCCACTTTCTCCCCATACAAGTAATGCCTCCAAATTTTAAGTGCAAAGACAACAGCTGCCAACTCTAGATCATGAGTAGGATAATTCCTCTCATATTCCTTGAGTTGTCTTGATGCATAGGCTATGACTTTTCCATGTTGCATGAGAACGCATCCCAACCCTTTGCTCGAAGCATCACTGTAGATGACAAATCCCTCCGAGCCAGATGGTATTGTTAGAACAGGTGCTGAAATGAGTCTCCTCTTGAGTTCTTGAAAACTCTGCTCACATTCTTCGCTCCAACCAAACTTTGTATCTTTCCGAGTCAGCTGAGTTAATGGAGTAGCGATTCGAGAAAATCCTTCCACGAATCTTCGATAATAACCAGCTAAACCAAGAAAGCTACGTACCTCGGTCACTGATTTAGGTTGCTCCCAGCTTTGAATAGCTTCAATCTTTACCGGGTCAACAGATATTCCACGACTTGATACTACGTGCCCAAGGAATGCTACCTCTTCCAGCCAGAACTCGCATTTCTTCAACTTGGCATAAAGTTTGTATTCACGAAGCTTTTGGAGTACCAGCCTCAAGTGTTGCTCATGATCTTCACGGCTTTTGGAATAAACAAGGATGTCATCGATAAAGACGACCACAAAGTGATCCAAATATTCCTTAAATACCCTGTTCATCATATCCATGAAGGCAGCAGGAGCATTAGTCAATCCAAAAGACATAACTAAGAATTCATAATGCCCGTACCGAGTTCTAAAAGCCGTCTTTGGAATATCCTCAGTTCTAACCTTCAGCTGATGATATCCAGAACGAAGATCGATCTTTGAAAAGAATTGTGCTCCTTGCAACTGGTCAAACAGGTCATCAATACGTGGCAATGGGTACCTATTTTTGATGGTGACATGATTCAACTCCCGATAATCAATACAAAGTCGCATACTCCCATCTTTCTTCTTCACGAACAGAACAGGAGCACCCCAAGGAGAAGTACTAGGACGAATAAAACCAATGTCTAACAATTCCTGCAGTTGGGTCTTTAACTCCTGAAGTTCAATAGGAGCCATTCGATATGGGGCTTTGGAAATGGGTTTTGTACCGGGTTCAAGGTCGATACAAAATTCAATTTCACGCTCTGGGGGTAGGCCAGGAAGTTCTTCGGGAAATACGTCAGGAAATTTATTAACAACAGAAATATCATTCAAAGCTGACGTATTTTTGTTTAGATCTGTGACATGAGCTAAGAAAGCTTGACATCCGTTTTTCAATAAACGAATAGCTTTATGGCTTGAGATGACAGCGATTGATTTTAATGGTTTGGTTGCTTGAATTCGCATAATAGGTCGATTAGGAATATGAAAGCTAACAACCTTACGAAAACAATCAATTTTTGCATGATGAGTAGTTAACCAATCAATCCCTAGAATCACGTCAAATGCAAGTATTTTTAATGAAATAAGATCGACAGGTAATGTGTGGGTACCAACTTGAACCAAACAAGACTTATAAACCGTGGATGTAATGAAGGTTTCTCCCAATGGAGTTTCAACTGCTAAGTCAAAGTCTAATTTCTCCAGAATCAAATTTAATCGATGAGCGCAAGTAGGAGAAATAAAAGAATGGGTTGAACCGGTATCAAATAAAGTATAGACTTCGTTAGAGTTTATGATAAGCTTACCCGTGATGACCTCATTCGGGTTCCTTGCTTCTGGGAGGTCACAACAAACGCTCTCCCTTGCACAACCGGTTTTGACTTTTCTGGGACGGCCTTTGGTGCCTCCATCCTAGCTGAATTTGTCTTCGGTAAACGACAAAATCGGGCTAAATGACCTTCTCTTCCACAATTATAACATGCTTTGGACGGCATCGCGCAGTTTGGACTGATGTGCCCCTCCCCTCCGCATTTGAAACATATGATAGGTGGTCGTTCTCCTTCCTTAACGACAGGTGCTGGTGCTGACGTCTTTCCATCATTGTTGAATCTCCTCTTCTTGAAATGTCCATTCTTATTGTTTTGGCCCTGATTACCACCGAAGTGGTTACCATTTCTGGCCTGTTGATTCCCTCCACGCTTGTTGTCACCGCTTCGATGACTGCTCTCACTGGTATTATCATTTTGCCGGCTGCTCTCTTTTGGTTGCGTTGTCTCGTTATCGCGCTCCACCAACTGAGCCCTATTTACAACATCTGAATACAAACACAGTTTATGAGAAACAAGATGTTGACGTATCTCCGGCTTCAAACCTCTTAAAAACATCCGCGTCATTCTTTCTTCATTATCCACCAGGTGGGACGCAAACCGGGATAACTCCGCAAATTTTGCCTCGTACTGCGACACGGTCATATTATTCTGCTCCAATTTGATGAACTCCACCTCCTTCATGTGACGAATACTCTCGGGAAAGTATTTGTCGTTAAACAGATCTTGGAACTTCTCCCAAGACATCTTCAGTGCGGCAGGTTGAGTACGCTTTATCGATTCCCACCAGTAATCTGCCTCTCCTCGCAACATAAAGGCGGCAAAGGGAACCTTTTGCTCCTCGGAGCAACCCAAGACATCAAATATCTTGGTGATCTGCTTTATCCATGTTTCAGCTACAAGTGGTTTGGGTTCTCCCTTAAACTCCGGTGGTCCCAACTCCTTAAACTGTTTAGCGGTGACCGCCTGAGAGTTTCCAGTATTTCCACCTACGTTGTGGACAGGAGCCGCTTTCACCTGTTGTTGCATGAATTGCATAAAGCCTCTGAACATTTGATCATTCATCATTTGGTCAGTGTTGTTGTTTGCATGAGGATTGACACCTTCCTGATGCACATTATCCTGATTATTGATATGTGGTGAATCAACAGTCGTCTGTGCTCCATTGCTATTCTCAACATTCTCAGATGCCATTTTCAGATACTGCCACAAAATAAAAATTAATTGATATGTCATATATTATCCTTATATTATGACCGACCAATTAAATACCATGCAAATAAACTTAGGTATGTCATACTAGCGAAGGAATTTCCCGTCTCTCCCCTCCTAGTTCTATTCTCACATCTTAGCCAGGGATCATATCCCTAAGCTCTGATACCAACTGTGACGCCCCCAAAATTAGGTATACATCACCCATCTTGGGTCGTCAGATACATAGTACAGAATACAAATACAACTTAATAATACAACTGTCGTGTACAATACGACAAAACATAAACTGTGAGTTTGAATACAAATATTATCTTCTAGAGAGTATTCATACTCAAAAGGAGTCCTCATTACATTTATTAACACACCATTACATAGAATAGTGAGGACTACTAACTAATACTATCATTCGGACCATCACTCCGTACCCCGACTTGTCCCAGCTACGTTCTCATTTCCTGAAGAGAACAGTGAAAGAAAGGGTGAGCTCAACTAGCCCAGTAAGAAATATTATGACTAAGATAATGCAGAATAAATTATCATTAGCCTTCAACAATGTTAAACTGATAAAATATAATAGACATCAAGTTTAACTGCAGCGGAACAAGCAATCCATTAAAAGAGTCAAGTAGAAAATAAACTCTACTATCTTTTATGATTTAAAAGGTTTTTCAACACTGCGATCGCTGAGACTCAGCTTAATAAAATAATCCACATCATCGAATCACCCCTGCACTACGGCCAAGGATATTCGTATATTCATTAATGGTCATGATCATGCCAACAACTGTCCATCAATGCACTACGGGCCAATGAGGACTTTTACCACATCATTTGTAACATTACGGTCATGATTATACCGAATAATCCCTGGTCATAATCATACCAAGTCCATCTATGCACTACATGCCACAGATGACTTTCAACATTTTATAAACATGAGGATGATGACAATGATATAAGAATTCAATAAAACAAGTTCAAGAATTAATTTATCCAGGAATTAACAACGTCCAAATTGTCAACATGATACTGCATTGTGGAGTAAAATTCAAGAATGCTTAGAAGAATATTTTCTTGAAAAGATACTGGATGAAACGCAACTATCAAGGATATTCCACAAATTTCATGGAGTATAGAAGTCAAAACTTAACCAACTGAGTACAATAAAGAATGGAATAACAAAAGAAATCACCATGCATGCGATAGACCGCACAGACAGGTTATTCCAACAGAATAATAAATAATGGAACCAGGTCCGGCGTAAACGCACAGACAGGATATTCCGACAGAATAATAAATAATGGAACCAGGTCCGGTGTAAAACACACAGACAGGATATTCCAACAGAATAATAATAAAACGGAACCAGGTCCGGTGTAAAACACACAGACAGGATGTTCCAACAGAATAATAAACGGAACCAGGTCCGGTGTAAAACACACAGACAGGATGTTCCAACAGAATAATAGAAGAATGTCACCAAGTATAGGGTAGACCGCGTATACTGGTTATTCCAACAGAATAATAACAAATGGAATAACAGAAGTTCTCTTCATGAATATAAAAGAAATAATATTCCCTACCTTAAAAGAACTGGATATTGGAAAAGTGATGTAGCAGAATACTTTTAGTCTCTCTCTCTCTTATTCTCTCTATATTTTCTCTCTCTATAGCTTGAATGAATTCGTGAAAAATAATGAAGCCCTAGGCCTCTATTTATAGAAAAACTGAGGGTGGCTCTTGGTCTTAACGAAGGGTCAAATGACTCTTGGTCTTAACGAAGGGTCAAATGACTCTTGGTCTTAACGAAGGGTCAAATGACTCTTGGTAATATTGAAGGGACAACTACTATTGACGAAAGTAATTACTATTGACCAAGGTAAATACTATTGACGAAGGTAATTACTATTGACCAAGGTAAATACTATTGACGAAGGTAATTACTATTGACCAAGGTAAATACTATTGACGACGGTAATTACTATTGACGACGGTAATTACTATTGACGAAGAGACTCTTAGATGATGACATATGGCCCCCCATAAAATAACCAAACTTACCACAACGTCTCAATAATATAACATATTATACAGATGATACTATGACAATAATTTAAGAGATATGATGCAGCAATTACTGTAGCAATAACTGAGTATAGCTGAGTGACTTCTCACGTAAGCATCAATAATCAATACCGTGTGCTACTATGCAACCACGCGTATTACTGTACTTTTACTACCGAGTAGTTCAACAGTTTTAAC
Source organism: Panax notoginseng (assembly GCA_016801055.1). Classification (NCBI taxonomy): domain Eukaryota; kingdom Viridiplantae; phylum Streptophyta; class Magnoliopsida; order Apiales; family Araliaceae; genus Panax; species Panax notoginseng. Next base: position 26,822,557 of record CM029020.1, on the reverse strand, counting down.
GGTTTTAACGGCAACACCTCAGCCGTTATTTTTATAGAAAGATAATTCTGTCGTTTTCTCAATCCGACAATAATTCCGTTGTGGGGTCCACCAATGATTGTGCCGTCGTACCAATGATTGTGCCGTCGTACGAATATACCACATTTGAAATATAATTCAGCACATTTCTTCACCAACCACAAGTGGGGCCCACTAATTCTAGAATTTTCCACCAAAATGATAAACTCCAAAAATTCAACAATTTCTGAACCAGTCATCTTGTAAAATTCGTAATAAATCATACGTTCATTTTTAACGGTTCAAAATTTGTGGACATATACTCAACTTATATATGTATAACATATCCAAAAATTACCACGATCCAACGGTCGGATTAAAAATTATAACCCCCGCAAACTATCTCAAAAACCCTGATTTTTAATACCTCCATTCCGACAAAAATACTGACAAAAACCTCAACATTAACTCCTTCATTTTTTAACCACAAAAATATATCCCTCATTTATATCCACATAAAATAAATATTTCCTTATCATATGAATCAATAATTAATTATTCACAAATAATATTACAGAATCACATTTATGACAACTAGGCCGTTCCCAGGAAAGAGGGGGCTTTCCAATAAGGATTTCTCCTTACTGGCGCGCAATTAGATGACCAAACCTCTCCTTAGACAGAACTTTCTAGACATTGCCAATAATGTTATCTAATAATATTATTCAAATAATATGAATTATTGATCTGATAAATGAAAATACTGTGCAGCAACAATTATTGAAACAACAATAATATAAAATATCAGCGCAGCAATTATTGAATCAATAAAATAAAATATTGAATAATAACTACTGTAACAATTATTGAGTAGTGCCTTCTTACGTAAGAATCAATAATTGGTGCAATACCGTGTGCTACTGTATTTTAACCACCGGGTATTCCAACAGTATTAACGGTAACAACTACGCCATTATTTATAAACAACTTATACTTGTCGTTTTCTTCATCCAATCGCTTTCCGTTATGGGGCCCACACAAGGCTGCGTCGTCGTACGAATATTCCCCGACAGCAAGAATATTCCACGACCAACCGAATATTCACCGACCAAAAATAAATATTTTATAACCACTTGCTTATTTTGTAAAATTTGCACATTTCACCCATAACCAAAGTATTATATCAAATTAACCCCTTATTATTCACAATAATATTTAGAGAAAATTTGATTTTATTCATTAATAAGTTGGGGTCTTACAAAAACCATTAAAATCAATCGCTGTCATCTCAAGCCACAAAGCTATTCGTTTATTGAAAAACGTATGTCAAGCTTTCTTAGCCCATGTCACGGATCTAAACAAAAATACGTCAGTTTTGAATGATATTTCTATTGTTAATAAATTCCCTGACGTATTCCCTGAAGAACTTCCTGGCCTACCCCAAGAGCGTGAAATTGAATTTTGTATCGACCTTGAACCCGGTACAAAACCCATTTCCAAAGTCCCATATCGAATGACTCCTATTGAACTTCAGGAGTTAAATATCCAACTGCAGGAATTGTTAGACATTGGCTTTATTCGTCCTAGTACTTCTCCTTGGGGTGCTCATGTGCTATTCGTGAAGAAGAAAAATGGAAGTATGCGACTTTATATTGATTATCAGGAGTTGAATCATGTCACCATTAAAAACAGGTACCCATTGCCACGTATTGATGACCTGTTTGACCAGTTGTAAGGAGTACAATTCTTTTCAAAGATCGATCTTCGTTCTAGATATCATCAGCTGAAGGTTAGAACTGAGGATATTTCAAAGACGGCTTTCAGAACTCGGTACAGGCATTATGAATTCCTAGTCATGTCCTTTGGATTGACTAATGCTCCTGCTGCCTTCATGGATATGATGAATCAGGTATTCAAAGAATATTTGGATCACTTTGCGGTCGTCTTTATTGATGACATCCTTATTTATTCCAAAAGCCGTGAAGATCATGAGCAACACTTGAGGCTGGTATTCCAAAAGATTCGTGAATACAAGCTTTATGCCAAGTTAAAGAAATGCGAGTTCTGGCTGGAGGAGGTAGCATTCCTTAGGCACGTAGTATCAAGTCGTGGAATATCTGTTGACCCGGCAAAGATTGAAGCTATTCAAAGCTGGGAGCAACCTAAATCAGTGACCGAAGTACGTAGCTTTCTTGGTTTAGCTGGTTATTATCGGAGATTCGTGGAAGGATTTTCTCGAATCGCTACTCCATTAACTCAGCTGACTCGGAAAGATATAAAGTTCGGTTGGAGCGAAGAATGTGAGAAGAGTTTTCAAGAACTCAAGAGGAGACTCATTTCAGCACCTGTTCTAACAATACCATCTGGCTCGGAGGGATTTGTCATCTACAGTGATGCTTTGAGCAAAGGGTTGGGATGCGTTCTCATGCAACATGGAAAAGTCATAGCCTATGCATCAAGACAACTCAAGAAATATGAGAGGAATTATCCTACTCATGATCTAGAGTTGGCAGCTGTTGTCTTTACACTTAAAATTTGGAGGCATTACTTGTATGGGGAGAAGGTGGAGATCTTTACGGATCATAAAAGCCTCAAATATTTCTTCACTCAAAAGGAACTCAACATGCGACAACGACGTTGGCTTGAACTGTTGAAAGATTATGATCATACCATTTAATACCATCATGAAAAAGTGAACGTGGTAGCTGACGCATTGAGTAGAAGATCATATGCAAGTACGAGTGCGATATTGTCAACACAAAGGCCCATTTTGTGTGACTTGCAAAGGATGGAGATAGAGTTAAAGACTCCAGGGACCCATGTGATGATGGCGAATATACGAGTAGAACCAACTTTAATCGATAAAGTTAAAGCTGCTCAAGTTACAGACCTGGAGCTGATGCGTATGAGGAAGAAAGTGCAAGAAGGTGCTATGCCGGAAGCAAGAATCGATGAAGAAGGAATACTTTGAGTCAACTCCAGACTTTGTGTTCCTAACAACCCTGATTTAAAGTATGAAATCATGATGGAGGCGCACAACACACCGTTTGTAATCCATCTTGGAAGTACCAAAATGTATCATGATCTTCGTCATACATTTTGGTGGAGCAATATGAAGAGAGAGATAGCGCTGTTTATCTCAAGGTGTCTAACTTGTCAACGAGTCAAAGCGGAGCATCAAGTACCAAAAGGTCCATTGCAACCACTTGAAATTCCAGAATGGAAGTGGGAGCACATTACCATGAATTTTTTTACCGGTCTTCCTAAGGTTTCTCAAGGTATAGATGCGATTTGGGTCATTGTTGATAGATTGACCAAGTCTGCTCATTTCTTACCGATACGAGAAACTTATACACTTGAACGTCTTGCTCGTATATACATAAACGAGATTGTAAGACTGCATGGCATGCCAGTATCCATAGTTTCTGATCGAGCTAGACCCAAGATTCACTTCACGATTTTGGGTTAGTTTACAAAAAGCTATGGGCACGGATTTACGATATAGTTCGGCATATCATCCTCAGACGGACGGACAATCAGAGATGACTATTCAAACTCTAGAAGATTTATTAAGACTCTGTGTCCTTGACTTCAAGGGAAGTTGGGACAAGTTCTTACCATTGGTGGAGTTTTCCTACAACAACAGTTATCAAACAAGTATTGGCATGGCACCATTCGAAACATTGTATGAAAGAAAATATCGTTCTCCAGTATGCTGGGATGAGGTGGGTGAAGCAACGTTGTTGGGACCGGAGTTGGTACGTATGACTACAGAAATGATTCAAACGATCCGACAACGTATAAAAATCTCACAAGATCGACAAAAAAGTTATGTTGATCTTCATCGAAAGGACGTGTAATTTGATATAGGAGATCATGTGTTCTTACGTGTTGCTCCATGGAAAGGGGTTACGAGATTTGGAAAGAGAGGAAAGCTCAATCCTCGATTCATCAGTCCATTTTTAATCATCGATTGAGTAGAAACTGTGGCTTATAAACTCGCTTTACCGCCAAGTATGTCTCGTGTTCATAATATTTTTCACATATCAATGTTACGTAAATATGTGGAAGACCCGAACCACATTATTGAGTTAGAACCGGACGAAATAGCAGAAGATTTGACGTATGAAGAAGTTCCTGTTCAAATCTTGGATAAGAAGGAACATATTCTACGCTCCAAAGTTATACCTCAAGTCAAAGTTTTGTGGAGAAACCACGATGTTGAGGAAATGACTTGAGAGTTAGAATCTGAAATGAAATTAAGGTATCTTTATCTCTTCGACATACCAAGTACGTACCCTAATTTCGAGGGCGAAATTTCATAAGAAGGGGAGGTTGTAAGACCCCAACTTTTTGAATAAAGATTAATTTTTTATAAATACTATTTTTGAATATTATGGAGTGAAATTGATATAATATTATAGTTGTGGGTAATATTTATAAATTTTACAAAGTATGCAAGTTGTTATATAATATTCGATTGGTCGGGGAATATTCGTTTTAAACAGAAAATATTCGTACGACGGCACAATCATTGGTGGACCCCACAACAAAATTATTGTCGGATTGAGAAAACGACAAAAATATTTTTATAAAAATAACGACAGAAGTTTTACCGTTGATACTGTTGAACTACTCGGTAGTAAAAGTACAGTAATACACGTGGTTGCATGGTAGCACACGGTATTGATTATTAATGCTTACGTGAGAAGTCACTCAACTTTGCTTATTTTATGGACCCCCATTTACCCGTTTTTCAAAATAATCGGTAGAAAATTATTTATATAATAAAAGGTGGGGGCCCACAAGTGGGACCCATGTGTATGGCAAAGTCTTAGGTGGAAGACAAATTGTCACATGAATTGATGGGGGGAAGAATTTAATGGATACGGGATGAGTAATATTATTAGTACTATATATATTTGATATATTGACTTTTGAGGAATGGAGGAGTATTACTTTCAAAGCACCATGTGCTTATATGTATATCTATATAGTATATTTTGCTTTTACTTAATTCGATTGTTGCGTATAACATCCGTGGCTGCTATAATTTCGTTCGTCAAATTATCATTCGGTGCAACAATGAACTGATGTTATATATATATATATATAATATATATTATATTTTATATAAAAAATTTTGCTTTAATTATGGACCGTCAGATTAAAGTAAATCAATCTGGACCGTTCATGGATTATTTACTATGCATTCCATTTTCCTATAAATAGAAGCTCATTCCTTCATTATTTTCTTACGACTTTACTGAAACTCTAGAGAGAGAAATTATAGAGAAGTTATAGAAAAGTATCCTGCTCCTTCCCTACTCTTATATTCAGTTTACTTTACGGTAAGGGGTGTTATTCTTTCTTATTCATGAAGAGAACTGTTGTTATTCCATTTCTTATTATTCTGTTGGAATAACTTGTATACGCGGTGTACCCTATACTTGGTGACATTCTTCTGTTATTCTGTTGGAACATCATGTCTGTGTGTTTTACACCGGACCTGGTTCCATCTTGTTATTATTCTGTTGGAACATCATGTCTGTGTGTTTACGCCGGACCTGGTTCCATTATTTATTATTCTGTCGGAATATCCTGTCTGTGCGTTTATGCCGAACCTGGTTTCATTATTTATTATTCTATCGGAATATCCTGTCAGTGCGTTTACGCCGGACCTGGTTCCATTATTTATTATTCTATTGGAATAACCTGTCTGTGCGGTCTATCTCATGCCGGGTGATTTCTTTTGTTATTCTATTCTTTATTATACTCAGCTGGTTAAGTTTTAACTTCTATACTCCATGAAATTAGTGGAATATCCTTGATAATTGCGGTTCATCCAGTATCTTTTCATGAAAATATTCTTCTAAGCATTCTTGAATTTTACTGCACAAAGCAGTATCATGTTGACAACTTGGACGTTATTAGTTCCTGAATAAATTAATTCTTGAACTTGTTTTATTGAATTCTTATATCATTGTCATCATCCTTATGTTTAAATTTTTTGAAAGTCATCTGTGACCTGTAATGCATAGATGGACTTGGTATGATTATGATCAGAGATTATTCGGTATAATCATGACCGTAATGTTACAAATGATGTGGTAAAAGTCCTCATTGGCCCGTAGTGCATTAATGGACAGTTGTTGGTATGATCATGACCATTAATGAATACACAAATATTCTTGGGCCGTAGTGCATGGATAATTGTGGTCATGATACTAAATAATATCTTTGGCCGTAGTGCAGGGGTGATTCGATGATGTTGATTATTTTATTAAGTTGAGTCCCAGCGATAACAGTGTTGAAAAACCTTTTAAATCATGGAATATAGTAGAATTTATTTTCTATTTGACTCTTTTAATGGATTGCTTGTTCCGCTGCAGTTAAACTTGATGTTCGTTATATTTTATCAGTTTAACACTGTTGAAGGCTAATGATAATTTATTCTGCATTATCTTAGTCATAATATTTTTTACTGGGCTAGTTGAGCTCACCCTTTCTTTCACTGTTCTCTTCAGAAAATGAGAATATAGCTGGGACGAGTCGGAGAACAGAGTGATGGACCAGATGATAGTATTAGTAGTCCTCACTATTCTATTAAATAGTGTGATAATAATTGTAATGAGAACTCTTTTTGAGTTTGTATAGTCTCTAGTAGAGAATAATTATATTCAAACTCATAGTTATGTTTTGTCGTATTGTACACGACAGTTGTATTAGTAAGTTGTATTTGTATTCTGTACCATGTATCTGATGACCCAATATGGGTGATATATACCTAATTTTGGGGGCATCACATATGTGGAACGTTTACGAGTCACAACTTAAATCAACTTATAAATTAACTTATATTTTAAATTTTAAATCACTTTAAAATAAGTTGTTACGGAACAGGCTCTAACCATAAACTTGTTTTACTTTTAGTAAATCAAAACCCGAATCAACTCGTTTATAGTCCTATTACGTGGACCTTACTTTATAATCATAATTTAATTACACACCATCAATACTGGTATTAACTTATTATTTTAGCAGAAAATATGAAATTGAAATATATATATATATATATATATATATATATATATATATATGTTTTTTTTTTTTTTTTTTTTTTTTACTTAAAAGGCATTATTTTACGGACGGGGGAGTCGATCATGCAAATCTAAATTTTATCCGGTACTTCCATTCAAATCATAAGGCCACCGAAAACACCTGAATCTGCCCATCCCTCTATTTTTCTCCTCAAACGCCAGAGAAATCTAATCAATTCAGTTTTCATTACAGTTAGATTATTTTTCAACATTCAATTTTCACAGGTTCATCTATGGATTTCATGAAGATCTTCGATCAAACTGTCCGTGAAATGTGAGCTCCAATCTCCTTCTTTTTTCTCTCCTTATATATGTATACACGTATCAAACTACCTATTTTTGTTTTATAATCATATATTCATATGATAAGTAAATACTTCAGAAATTGAATTGATCTGGATTTCATTTACTCTGTCATTTTGTATGATTGATTTCTATATTTGGATTGCAGAAAGAGGGAGGTGAATTTGAAAGTTTTGAAGGTTCCTGAGATTGAACAGAAGGTATGAACAGTTGCATCATTGTCCATTTGTACGCTCAAATTTTAAACACGTGTGTGTATGTATGTCAATATTGTAACTACACCTTTATAGCTGTTATATGCATTTAATTACATAATGCCTTGATGGATTTCTGTTGATACAATTTGTTTTAATTATGAATTATAATTATTAAATTATGTTCAGTTAAGATTATATGTCTTGTTGTTCTTTTGAAATTATATGTTAAAATGACATTGTGATATTGAATGGATGCAATTTTATCACATCCCTAAGAATTATATTTATATTGGTGTGTATGTTAAATATTAGCAATTAAAAGCTGTGGTTTAGTGTTCACTAAATTGTGTTTGAGAAAGTGTTAGCTTCTACTGAATGAATGTTACAAAGGATCTTTGAATTGTATTTATTTGTGGTGTGTTAAAGACGATGGCTTGGACTAGTAATACCATAACTTTATGCATGTGAGAGTTTGGTCCATAGAGACTGTATTGTCTAGACGAGGGACGGCATGCATCTGTCCGGAACATGATCTTAAATATGGTCTTATGACATTGAAGATTTGGTTTATAAATATCCTCAGTATTTTGTCATTTTTCTTATTAAGGATCAGGATAAACAAGGGTTGCTGGCCAACCCATAATATTTTACTGTCTCCTTAAATTTTTAAATGTGTCTACACATAATGTTCATAACACTCAGAAAAAAAGGTCCTCTTTGTCAATTACTTTTCTTTCCACAACAAGAGTCCCATTTGCCATTTTTTTTGTGTTCCACAACAATTGTGTTGGAGGAGGAGGGATGAGCCCTATGTCAGTGGCAGATTTGACCTTAATTCACTTTTGAGGATTTGTAAGAATTAATGCTGCAACAATACTATGAAAGTGTGCTTTCTTCTTAGTTTTACTGAAAATTTAAAATGAGCAGAAACCACAATTAAGAATAAAATCAACTCAAGTTTCTATGTAAACCCAATCCCAATCCCAATCTCGACACCCTTTCTCAATTCTGAGTGAAGCGTCCTAACTTTATACTCTCAGTTTCTAGGATTTTCATTTGTTCCCTTGGCTGAAACAAAACACCGTACTTATACCAATTCTTCCACCTCCTATCTACATCTGGTTTGAGTGCTGGCTGGCAATCTTTTGAAGTGTGGTTATATCCCCTTCCCGTAGCTTCTAATTGCTAATCGCCTTGGTTTCTGCCAGTCTACCAGACTATCAACTCTCAATCTATAGAACAGTCAGCATCCAAACTTCTCCAAGGAGTTCCACACATCCTTGTCAATGTTACTATGTACCCTTGTTTCCTCCTGGTCCAGGCATACAGCCTGCTAGTGGAGCCCAAGTGCCAGCCAGCACTCAATAGCACTCTAGGGGTTCGACACTTCTACTCAATATTTAACAGAAAACACAATTATGCTGGGATGAATTTTCTTATTCAATTTCTTATGTACAAGGCTGAATCTCAGTGAAATTGTGATTGGTCAACAAAACTTCTATGCTTTGGATTACATAAACAATATTAACTGCACAGTTGTCAAATCGTGAATCGTATCGTGTATCAAAAATCCCGTTTCATATATCGTATCATGAATCGTATCGTACGATACAAAAATGAAATGAAAAATGTGGTAATATATTTAAACATATAAAACACACAATTTATTGGGCAATCAAGCATATTAGCTTGACTATATATAAAAGTAAACTAAATATTATTATAGACTAAAAATAAATTTTATAGTTGAATAGTAGCCGAAATACTCTAAATTGATTTATTAGATATTATTTTAGTAATCTTTATAGAGTAACAAGAGAAAATGAAAATTCATATTCAACTTTTATTTATAAAACAAAAGAGAATAATTCAAATTAACAAGTACAGATTTATTTATCTACTTATTGAAAGTGGCTTGAGAAAAATAGAACGACACTCTAAAGAAGGTATAAAACTCTAAAAAGTGATTAAAGACTCATTAAACAATATAAAATATGTTTATACTAAAAAAACCTCTTCATTTGAAATGGTAGAAGGTTTAAAAGTTTTGTTTTTACTCTTTGTTCTACATAAAACATTTGCTAACTTTAAAAATTAAGTATCGTGCATGTATCGTTTCGTAAGAATCGTATAGAATAGTAACTGAATCATAGGATACGATGTCATTTTAGATTCACCCTGCGATACGTATCGAATTGTTGACGTACCGTATCATACGATACGTGATAAGATTCTGACAACTATGATTATCTGTCAACCCATCTCAAACTAAGTCCTCATAAGGCCATCTCTAACATTAATATATTCCTCAATCACCTTTTTCAGAAGCGTTCATTTTGCATTATAGCTGTTAGCATGACGATTTAACTTTGTACAGGTATTGGATGCAACGGATGATGAACCTTGGGGACCTCATGGAACTCTAATGGCAGAGATCGCACAGGCCACAAAGAAATAGTACATTCTAATTTTATTTTTATCTATTTCACAATCTTACATTCGTCTTCCTATCTCCTGTACCTTTTTGCTTAAGGAAGTATGTTTTTCTTTTCTTTTTATATGTTGCACTTTTGAGACAACATCCAGCTCAGAATGTCAGATGGTTATGAGTGTTCTCTGGAGTAGATTGAGCGAAACTGGTCAGAACTGGCGTTTTGTTTACAAGGTAGTATTTTGTTTACTTATGCATTATGCATCCTTTATATCCACACCAAGGAAGCTTCCATCTGTCCCTATTTCTTTTAATTTTCTATTTTTCCTGTATTATACTCCCTCAGTTCCAAAATATAAGACCATTATTGACTTTTTGAAGTCAAATCGAGATATTTTCAACTCAAAATTGACATAGATTCATTTAACTCTAGTTAATAACCTATCTAAAAAGTAGTACTAACTCTAAGATTCATTGTTTGTAATTGTTAATGAATCATATCAATTTTGAGTTTGAAATTATCTAAAATTGACTTTCAAAAGTCAATAATGATCTTATAATTTAAAACAAACTGAGGGAGTATATGGGTTTCTTAGTTCTTTAATTTCTCAAATCTTTTGTTTTCCAGTCATTAACAGTTATAGAGTATTTGGTGGCTAATGGATCTGAACGGGCAGTAGATGATATAATTGAACATACTTTTCAGATCTCGGTGTGTATTTATTTTAGTGCTGCTAAATTTTTAATCCAATTCCTTTCAGTAGTTGAGTTGATTAGATTCTCCTCTGAAATTCTCTCTCACGTGTGTGTGTGTGTATACTGGTGAAGGCTCTTTCAAGTTTTGAATATTGTGAGCCAAATGGGAAGGACATGGGAATCAACGTGAGGAAGAAGGTAGAGAACATAGTGGCTCTTTTGAATAGTAAAGATAAGATACAAGAAGTTAGAAATAAAGCAGCTGCAACCCGTGATAAGTAAGTGAAAATAAAAAGAATTGTAATTATTTATATTTACTTGAAGTCTCTGAATTTTGTTGTTGGTTAAAAAAATACATTTTAGTGACTTAAACCCTCATATGCACTGATAGGTACTTTGGACTTTCATCAACTGGAATAACTTATAAGTCGGGTTCAGCCTCATTTGGTAGCAGTAGTTTTCGTAGTGGTGATTGTTATGGAGGCTTTGGTAATACAAGAGACAGTGACACAACTAGTGACAGTTATAAAGACAGAGATCGATTTGGTGAAGATAAGTATGAAAAGAGTACTAGTAAGCCACGTCGAGGGGTTACTGGTGATAATCAAGGGAATAGTTTAAAGAAAGGCTCTTCTCGACATAGAAGGTCTGTATTAAACTTCTGCTCATAAATATCTAAGCAGTGCTAATATCTTTTGTTTTAAACTACAAAAAATTGAATCGTTATCTCATAGAGAAGAATACACATGCTATGACTATATGTAATGATCAGAAGATACAGAGATGCTGCAGTATGTGAGTTACTTCCTCCGTCCCAAATTAACCGCTCAGTTTTGACTTTTTTAAGTCAAATTGACTATTTTTAGAATTAATAATTAAGCATATATAAGTATATTTCTAAAATTATAAAAATTGGAATTAGTAATAAATTGTATATACTTTCTTTTGGTTATAATCTCTTCACCTATATTTTAGCAAAAATAATAAAAAAATTAGTTTTAAAAATGGTCAATTTGACTTTAAAAAGTCAAAACTGAGCAATTAATTTGGGACGGAGGGAGTATTTGTTTCTGTGTGTATAATATTTGTATGAGATATTCATGCAGTTATTGCTCGTATTTGGCACTCTAATGTCGTAGTGAATCTATGCTTTTCTTTTAGTACTCTGGCTATTGAGAAGAAGCAACACTGCATGAATTTCACTTTTTCCCGTTCTGATGACTGGAATCAATGTTGATATTAATATATGAAGAAAAAAGAGATGAGAAACCCAAGAAATTTTGCTTGAGATTAAGGTGCATGTGTTGACACTATCCACCCTAGCTAGTTTAAGGCTTGTATCTGCATGCAGGCAAGCATCAGTTCATGACCAAAATGGAGATCTGTCTTTAATATCTCTAGCCAGACTCAGGAATCTGAATTTGATGATCTTTAGCATTTCTTTTCTGATAAGTAATCATGTTTAGCAGTATAATGGTTTATTATCATCAGAGGCAGAATCATATGAGTTTTTGGGGATTGATTTCAGCTTTTTCATGTTTTTTTTTCTTTAATAGTCTGTTGTGTTTTGCTTTACACTATATCTTAACGTTCCTCAGCAGGGGTCAAGGCACTTCTGCTTCATCAAAGCCAGTTATAAAGATAAGTGACTCTATTAAGCATGCTTCAACGCCCTCAAAAAGCTCCATTGTGCCTTCAAATAATTATGAGGACGATTTTGATGATTTTGATCCCCGGGGAACTTCCAGTTCTAGTAAGTATTGTGAAAAGTAGCTTATGCAATTCTTATTCAGTCTGTTTTTCTGTATAGATTAGCACTTGTGTTTCACACATTTGCTGCAACTGTTATATCTCTTTTCAAAAATCAACACGTGGTTAGGATTGTAAATGTTTTTGGATCTTTGACTATGGCTTGAAGGCAATGACACTTGATTTATTCCAGAAATTGGAAAGTATATCCTTCAGCATAGATTCCATCTCTCTAGCATTCTCTCTCTGTCTTTCCTGTGTGTGTACATGTGGCTTCCTTGTATAAACGAAACAAATCCCCATTGGTGGAAGTGGAAATACATGAAGAAATTCCCATGCATGAATCATCCTTCAGGATGTACTTCAATCAGGACTATTAGGAATAACAATTATGATGCTTTTGTTCAGGAAAAAATATCATCTTTTTGCTAGTTGGCTTCCTCATGCAGTTACACTTCTTGTAAACATTAAAAAATGAGCTGGTGAACGTATATAATTAAAGAGTACCTGTACTTCTTACCAATACACCTTGGTGGCTTGGTGCATGCTTATGTAGATAATTGATAGCTATGTTAAGATAAACATATGCATATATCTGTATATTTATTAAATGTGTATGTATGTGCATTTACACAAATGCATATAGAAATAGTGTGATAACCACATGTTTCTAAGGTCAACTCTACATAGCGATTGGCCCAAATACGTGGGGTTAGCCTCATGAATCCTCTGAATATTTATACTTTGTTTTAAAGGCAAAGACCATAAAAATGCTTGTGCCCGATATGTGTTGTTCAGAGTGTCATGAGCATCGTTTTCTTTTTTGCATTTTGCTAAAAGTTATGGAATTCTGTTTTTGTATTTTTGAGGCTTTGGGCGTCCGCTTACTCCTTGGAGAGTTTGCTTCGGGTAACATTTTGGGATTTTGGGAAACAAAAGGATCCCAAGATTCTTTAAAAGTTTTCTTGATTGGCTAGTTTATGGGGTATATGGACTGAAAGGAATGCTAGAATTTTCAATGATATCCATTTCTCTCGTACTCTTCTTTGGGATAGTTTATTTCTAGCATAAAAAATTCTGCATTTGAAATCGAGCATGGGTTTCACCATTTCTTTCTGGCATACCTTTGCTTTTTGACAGAGTCTGCTGCTGGAAGCTCTCGTGAAGTGGATCTGTTTGGACAAAGTTTAGTTGATGACCTCTGGGATGTGCCAGTATCTGTTCCCAAAGAAAATCCTAATGTGAATGGCACTTCAACAGATGTTGATTTGTTTGCTGATGCTTCTTTTGTATCAGCACCATCCAATGTAGAAGCAGGGGCAAGTTTTGAGACCCAGGTCATATATTATTCTGATTGTATTTTTTTTGCTAAATATATTCTGAGAATTATTTTTGTTATTATGATTATGATTATGATGATCATCATCATATAAATCACATGTAGCGGCTCTTTTGTCCTATATGACTCTAGAGCTTGCTGTTGTGCTGCACACTCCTTGCCTGCATTCACATTAAAATGCAAGGCTGTGGCTAGGACGGAGAAAGATTGGTCAAATTTTTCACCTTTTTTTTCCAGACGGGATTTCTAAAATATTTTGGTGTCATGCTATACAAACTTTAGTACTACTTTTTTTTCCCCTAGAATATTTGAAAATTTGGATGGTATTCTTAAGATTAAACAGGCAAGGCTGTCTATGTGAGCTCTATTTTGGTTAGAGTTGGCAAAAAATAGGTTTGGGTTGGTTTTGGGTTACATAAAATAGTTATGAGTTAGTTGAGGAACTAAAACCATATTATCTATATTTAATATGGGTTATGTGGTTTGGATTTAAATGGTTATGGGTCGAATTCAGGTCGATCTATTTTTCAAATTAAATCCATATTTAAACAAATGATTGAATACATATTTAATATATAAATAAATTATTTGAAAATAATTTATGGATAGGAGGAAACAATTTATAAGAGGTCACAAATATGAATTTACGTTTATACGTTTATAAGTATGCTTGTCAATCTGGTTTCAATAAGACACGCCTAACAAATAAACAAAACCTTTACTCAAATACGGAGACTTCAAGCACATAATGAAAGCTATTCTAAAATATGTAATAGAAAATGTTGACTTGGGTCCATAAATTAAATGTTTATAAATTCATTTAATTTATGGACCTAATATATAAATTCATATTTGTGACCTCTTACAAAGTGCAGAAAATTATTATAGATTAATATAGGTCAAAACTAGTTAAACTAGATCCAACCTATATTTGTAATAATAATATGGGTTCAAAACCGAACCAATCCATAACATAAGAACTAGTTAACCAACTCAATAGATCCAAGTGGTTATAGTTAAGTATATGGTTCTCAACCTAAATTGTCAGGCCTAATTTTGGTGCTAAATGGTCTTGGCAGGGGCCTAATGGAAAAGAGGGCTTGTGACTGTTGGTTAAAATCTAGTTACACACAATACACAAGTATACGTGGTCAACAAGTAATAAAGTGATAAGTTGAGTATCGTTCCCACAGAGAATTATTTAATAAAAATCACAAAGTACTAACCCGTAACCAACTCAATCTTATTTAAACGAATGAATTTCAAATTATATAAATTAAACTACTCTTAAATTCCACTAGTTAAATTAAGATAACGGAGATTTAAGATCACGACTTCACTTATTGCTTCATTTATGTTAACACACTTCTCATCAATTATTCTCTATCTTGAATTGTAAATCAAAAACACTAAAGCAGATAAAACCACCTCTCAATGCATAATACTCATACTAACGTCAATCCACAATTAAGATAGAAATCCGTTAAACACCTTAATCAACTAACCCACTATATCTCTATGTGAATTACAATTGAAGAAGGTTGAAGAATAAGTTCTCTATCCGATTACATGCGGTATCAAGCATATCTCTATCTTAACACTCATCAAGTTTAAGCTACTAACAAAATCATGAACACATGCTATCATGATAAGATCTAAATCAATACTTCATCTCTCGAGTTCATATAGATTATCACGGTAATTGATGACCAATCAATTAAACAATTAAGTCCAAATCACAATAGACAATCCTCACAATAGAACATAATAATTGATAGCGAAGCATATTAAAATAAACTATACAATAAGATCCATTGTAATCTCAAACAAAGAATTAGTTCATTAAATTAAAACTAAGAATCTACACTTGAAATAACATAAAAAGATAAAAATAAGAGTAGAGTAAAGAATAAATCTGTTGTCAGCAAATCTCCATCTTCCTCAAGCTCTTGCTCTTGATCTTCAATGGTCTTCAAATTGCTTCAATCTCCAAATCTAATTAGAACTAGTGTTTTGATTTAATTTACTCTAATCTAATCTAATGGAATCTTATTTCTCTCTCTAATCTCCCCTCTAATCCTTGTTATTCCCCTCCTTTTATAAGCCTTTTTACATGTATTTAAGTCCTCTTAGAAGTCCTTGAGTCAATTGGATCGAAACAATCCTTCCCGAACTCAAATTTGGCCAAAAAACGTCTTTTCTACGCGTACCCCCGCCCCGACGGGGGTTTAGGCTTGCACAGGGCCCGCGCCAGCGGGGGTCCTTACTGTCTAGCAGCTGCTATGCCAGCCCCGGCGGGGGTTTTACTAAGGAAAAGCCCACCCCGGCGGGCTTCATTTTCTGTCACTGCGTCCTCTGGTAAAACGGCCATAACTTTTGATCCGGAAGGAGTTACGGGGCCTGCCACCTATCAAATCGAAGATATCGACGAGCTCTACAACTTTCATTCTTTGAGGATTGAGAAATCGGATGAAGGTTGAAATTGAGCTGGAAGTGACTGCTATTTAAATGACCACCCAAAACCATGACGTTCGACGTCCGTTGGTACAACGATCATAACTCTTGCATCCGAACTCCGATTAGAATAATTCAAGATGTTCCAGAAAGCTACTAAGATGCTCTACAATGTAAGCCAAGTTCCAAGCCAAAAACATGAAATGAACATGAAAGCCCAAACGATGTCCGATTTGTTTTTCTTTGCATTTTCTTACCAATAGTCGCTCACACCGCTCCCAAACGTATAACCTACAAAATGAGCACAAAATGCATGAAAAGTAACTAAGACACATGAATATAAGCAACTAATTCAAGTAAAAAATACCGGATAAGTGAATATAAAATCCACTTATCAAATACCCTCAAACTTAAACCGTTGTTTGTCCCTAAGCAACACAACATAATGCAATGCAATGCAATGAAATGAAACTAATCTATATGCCTACGAATCCAGCAGTATTTGATAGAATCAAATCTATTCCCTCGTCCTTAGAAAAATCAAGTAAACATGATAATACATCATATCAAACCAATCAACAATTTCCTAGTCAATCATCAAATCTTAAACTGTTATCACTGATATAGTGCGTGTGTGCTCAACAACCATGTTAACTGATATAAAATCAAATTTAACACATAACAAGTCTCTTCGAAGGCATCATACAGTGTAAACTCAAGAAATCCAAAAACAAGCTAGATCTAACTAAAATCAAACAATTACCAATATCGAGGGTCAACATGGGATACTTATGCTTTATTTTTCATCTACGGGGGCTTTTTGCTCTTATTTCCCGTTTTATTCATTTTTTTTCTTTTTTTTTTTTTTTTTTGTTTATATACACATAGCTATGCAATGTCTTATTCTCTTATGCTTTTCATTGCTACCTTAACGAACTTTCGACCAACGACTCCCAGACCATTAAGACCTTAGGGCGCTAGGTGTAAAGACAATCCCCTCGGACTTACTTACTCAAGTAACAAAGGCCACAAAACTAGACAAGCACGCCATGGTGTTTATTCATACTTTTTTTTATAGCTTATATACCCCAAATATTCCCCCAAACTTAGGTTCTTGTCTAACTTTAGCCAACACTACTTATTCTTGTCATTCTTTCATTCAAACTAGCATTATCCTTTAGAATCCCATTATGTATCAATTTAAATTCAATCAATCAACAAGTTTTTACGGTGCTATCCTTATTATACCAGTTTCAAACAGAAAAAGACTCAATTCAGAACAAGAAATCACATCAAAGCTCTAATAGTCAGTACTATACTTGTCTACCCAATTCCAATTTCATCATTGGCCAAAATAAACTTAAACTATCTAACAACTGGATTCATGCAAATGAACATAGTAACTAACTAATATTTTTGAATTTTTTTTATAAGACATAAATAAAAACTATTTACAACTACTCTACTATGCAAATTATTATGCACTTATACTACATGAATGCAAACATATAATAATCATAAACTAAACAAACATGACAACTTATGCAAAACTAAAACAACTACATTAAACATGCAAAACTAAACTAATTAACTCCCCTAAACTTAACAATTACAATGTCCTCATTGTAAAATAAAGCATGAAGTGGACGAGAACTTCCCTATAATCATTTAAGTTCGTGGTGATGGTGGCGTGGCACAAAGACTGAAAAATCTTCCACATCGAAATTTGAAGGAGGATATTATGTCATGGGCTCAGGCTAGTGGCTTCCATTTCCATAGTCTTTTGCCTATCCATTGAACCTCCAATACCTGCAATGAAGAGAGACAACATAGATTAGAATAACACTTTGAATTTATAAGAGAACTTAATAAGCAAATTAATTCCTATCTACTAAATAAACTAGTAAAGCAAATAAATATAAAAATTCCTGGGTTGCCTTCCAGTTAGCGCTTGAATTATAGTCTTTCAGCTTGACTTTGTCTGGTCACGCTATCCAATTCCTTTTCGATAGTTGAGGAACCTTCCGTCCATCGAAAATAATATAGCTTTTGGTAAGTTCCCATTTGTGATGGCTATCGAATTAAAGTCACCTAGCATTCTTTGTTCAAATATGTGCCCAATTGAGAATGTTGAATAACTAGGTGCTTTTCCGTCCGTTGAGCCTATGATTCGATTGGGGCTTTGAGGCTTGGCAAGAACAACGGGATCTTCTTCTATCTTTTCGTCCTCATCCCACCATGGCTTTACATTTATACTAGCTCTCATGTCATAAAGAGCTTTACCGACGACATGACTACCAAGCGGGCACGATTTTGCAAATCTAACTGGACCCTTGATCTTTGGCGGAGAAGGAACTTGGGGTACTAATAACATCGGCTCATCCTTGTTGGTACTCATAGTTAGTTCTTCACCGACCTTATTTTCATTATCTCCACTTGTCTCCTCTTTTTCAACATCTCGTGTCTCATCCAGTTGTAGATTTGGTTCGGGCACTTCATCAATCTCAGAATCCTCGTCATAACACCAATTGTTTTGAGGATAGATGTTCAGGGCTTTGAGCATTTGATCTATCTGGTTCTGCATATTTTGAATTGACCGCTCTTGATTAATCATCCTCTCCTCATTTGATGCTACGAACTTGAACCACAATTCCTCCAACCTTAATTATCTGTCTCAGTTTTGGAATTCATGTATTGCGGACCATGAGTTGAAGTGGTGATGAGTTGTTCCATATGGTGCTGAAAATTGTGGCTCGATATATCTTGACTCATCATCCTTTCCTCTTGGTTTGCTATGACCTTTAACAGTAATTCCTCCAACTTTGACTTTTCTTCTTTTAATGGAGGTTAATATGAGAATTCCGGCGTGTATGTTGGATTTGGAGTAGAGATTTGGTCTTGATAGTTGTAGCTCCATAAAGAATCCGGGTGATACCCCCAAACTTGATGATAATTAGCATATGTATAATCGTTGAGGTATGCACCACCATGTTGTCCCGGCCTAAAACTAACGGTGCATCGATGACTCGGATGTACCAGCACAATAATTGCAAGTAACTACTATCCTTCAATTACGTTGGGCTGCGACAACGTCCAACTTCCTCGAAAGTATCTCAAGCTGCGCTGATAATGCAGAAAATGCATTGAGACCATCTGTTGATTGATTTCGCAATCAATGAATACGTGCAAGTATACACGGTCAACAAGTAATAAAGTGAAAGTAGAGTATCGTTCCCACGAGGAATTATTTAATAAAAATCACCAAGTACTAATTCTTAACCAAATCAATTTTATTTAAACAACCAATAATTGTGATTTCTAGAATTAAGAAAACTAAATTAAACAAAACAAAAAGATTATTCTAAAAGAAAGCAAATAAACAACTAAGAATTGATGAAATTCAGATAAATAAGAATTAAGACTCCAATATCCCCAATTATGAATTATAAATCAATTATTCAACTATCCCAATTATTATATCTACTGAATTGTTAACAGGAATTCTCAAATGTCAAAAGCCCTCTCTCGAGTGATCAATTGCCTTCTATTTAACCCAGATTAATTTTGCTATATCTCTATGCAAAACAATTGAATTAAACTCGCTACAAACCCAATTCCTCTTATGTTACATGCGGCAAATAGATATTCTCATTTTATTCACAAACCTAATTATTCACTGTGCAAATAACTAAGTCACATGTCACCAAGCCCAGTTCTAACCCTAGAATTCCTTTCCCAATTCCTTCTAGAGTAACAAGGTAATTATTGATCAGATAATTAATCAATAAGCTCAAAGCAAGATGAACAATTCACTTCAACACAAATAATTGGAATAAATTAAATAATCAATTCAAAACCATAAAAAGTTCAATTGAAATCTTAATAAAAGAGTTAGTTCATAATTAATGAATTAAAACCAATAATCCACAATTGAATAGACATTAAAAGATAAAGGTATGATAAGAGAAGATAATAGAATCTGTTGTCAGCAAATCTGATGCTCCCCTCTTGCTCTTGCTCTTGATTTTCAATGATCTCCAATTTGCTTCAATCTCCAAAACTAATAAGAACTAGGGTTAATGTCTAATCTAATGGAGTGTTTAATCTAATCTAAGCTATGTAATCCCCCTTTATTTTATGCCTCCCATTATGTATTTATAGGTTACAAGTCAAATTTTTAGGTTAGGAACAAACCCAATCCAATTTGGAGTCAAAAAGGTGTCAAAATTCGCCCAAAACGCGTCCAGGCCATCACCAAGCCCTTCCCCAGCGCCCCAGCGCTGGGCACGACGATGATATTCTGCCTTATAGCGCCCCGGCGCTGCAAATAGGCTTAAAATGGGCGCCCCGGCGCTGCCACTTTTTCTAACATTTTCTGCTCCGACGTCTTTTGGAAAAATGGCCATAACTTCTTCGTCTGAACTCTGATTTCGATGATTCAAGATGATCCAGAAAGAGGAGACGTAGATCTACAACTTTCATTCTTTGAGTTTTTCGAAATAAGGCCCGTAGAAATACTAAAATTGGCTCTGAAGTGACTGCTGTGTAAATGGTAAGCCGAAAACGCGAATCTAGCCACCCCGAACGTCGATCCAAGTAACTTTTGTCCCAATTCCTACAAAACAATGTAAAACATGCATGAATGGACACAAACACTTAAAAACTATTCTAAAAGACTTGAGAACAACAATGAAATAAGCCCGAATGTATCCAATTTATGTGTATAAAACTCACTCATCACCATCAATCCTCGCTTCCCTTGGTTGAGTCATGTTTGTATATGGCCATTGATACGCAAAATCATTCATGGTACCTGAAAAGAGAGAAATATAGGAAGAGAATTAAAAATAAAATTAAAAATATTTAAATTAAGACTAATTTGATTGAAATTAATATTGGTAAAAAATATTAAACTAATTCCCCGGCAACGGCGCCAAAAACTTGTTGGGTAAAATCTAGTTACGCACAACACGCAAGTGTACGTGGTCAACAAGTAATAAAGTGATAAGTTGAGTATCGTTCTCACAGAGAATTATTTAACAAAAATCACCAAGTACTAACCCGTAACCAACTCAATCTTATTTAAACGAATGAATTTCAAATTATATAAATTAAACTACTCTTAAATTCCACTAGTTAAATTAAGATAACGGAGATTCAAGATCACAACTTCACTTATTGCTTCATTTACGTTAACACACTTCTCATCAATTATTCTCTATCCTGAATTGTTAATCAAAAACACTAAAGCAGATAAAACCACCTCTCGATGCATAATATTCATATTAACGTCAATCCACAATTAAGATAGAAATCCGTTAAACACCTTAATCAACTAACCCACTATATCTCTATGTGAATTACAATCGAAGAAGGTTGAAGAATAAGTTCTCTATCCGATTACATGCGGTGTCAAGCATATCTCTACCTTAACACTCATCAAGTTTAAGCTACTAACAAAATCATGAACACATGCTATCATGATAAGATCTAAATCAATACTTCATCTCTCGAGTTCATATAGATTATCACGGTAATTGATGACCAATCAATTAAACAATTAAGTCCAAATCACAATAGAACATAATAATTGATAGCGAAACATATTAAAATAAACTATACAATAAGATCCATTGTAATCTCAAACAAAGAATTAGTTCATTAAATTAAAACTAAGAATCTACACTTGAAATAACATAAAAAGATAAAAATAAGAGTAGAGTAAAGAATAAATCTGTTGTCAGCAAATCTCCATCTTCCTCAAGCTCTTGCTCTTGATCTTCAATGGTCTTCAAATTGCTTCAATCTCCAAATCTAATTAGAACTAGTGTTTTGATTTAATTTACTCTAATCTAATCTAATGGAATCTTATTTCTCTCTCTAATCTCCCCTCTAATCCTTGTTATTCCCCTCCTTTTATAAGCCTTTTTACATGTATTTAAGTCCTCTTAGAAGTCCTTGAGTCAATTGGATCGAAACAATCCTTCCCGAACTCAAATTTGGCCAAAAAACGTCTTTTCTACGCGTACCCCCGCCCCGACGGGGGTTTAGGCTTGCACAGGGCCCGCGCCAGCGGGGGTCCTTACTGTCTAGCAGCTGCTATGCCAGCCCCGGCGGGGGTTTTACTAAGGAAAAGCCCACCCCGGCGGGCTTCATTTTCTGTCACTGCGTCCTCTGGTAAAACGGCCATAACTTTTGATCCGGAAGGAGTTACGGGGCCTGCCACCTATCAAATCGAAGATATCGACGAGCTCTACAACTTTCATTCTTTGAGGATTGAGAAATCGGATGAAGGTTGAAATTGAGCTGGAAGTGACTGCTATTTAAATGACCACCCAAAACCATGACGTTCGACGTCCGTTGGTACAACGATCATAACTCTTGCATCCGAACTCCGATTAGAATAATTCAAGATGTTCCAGAAAGCTACTAAGATGCTCTACAATGTAAGCCAAGTTCCAAGCCAAAAACATGAAATGAACATGAAAGCCCAAACGATGTCCGATTTGTTTTTCTTTGCATTTTCTTACCAATAGTCGCTCACACCGCTCCCAAACGTATAACCTACAAAATGAACATAAAATGCATGAAAAGTAACTAAGACACATGAATATAAGCAACTAATTCAAGTAAAAGATACCGGATAAGTGGATATAAAATCCACTTATCAGTGACCTAGTATTTAATTCTCTCTGGCTTTGCACAAAGTGATACTTGGGAATGGCTAGAGGAGTTAGTGAAGTCCTTAAAGTTACACAACTGCTTAGATCTCAACTGGAAAAAAATAAATGTCAGAGTTATGCATGGCTCAAAAGCACAGTATCAACCTCCACTGTGGCAGTAATTTTGGCTGGGTGTAGGAATTAGATGATTTATACTGATGTGATAGCTAGAGGGCTTTAAATAATCTGTATATGTTACACAAAAATGCTGACAAAGAATAATAATACAACAGATATATTAGACATGCACAAAATATCATATGGTTCACTTGGGATTGTATGATTCCTGATACACATCCTGAACTTGACTAGTGGAACGTTCAATAATATCTTATCCCATCCGAATATTCATAATGTGTATCTTGCAATCCAAAAATGTAGTAAAACCTGCATGTAGTATTAGTTGATATGACAAACTGTTGGTCCTTTTCTCTACCAGCTAGAGCTTTAAGAACAATTGGTTACTTTATAGATTGATTATACTAATATGCACTGGCTAATTTTTTATTTTGAATTGCCATTCTATCTAATTTCACATGATTCTAAAGTCATTTTATTCTGACTAGCTAATTATATCATGGTCATCTGTGCAGACCAATGTTGATCTATTTGCCTCCCAACCTGCAGTTTCTTCAACAATAGACTTTTTTGCTGATCCCGATCCAGTGACAAGCAAATCAGTTGATCTATTTGCCTCCCAACCTGAGAATAATTCCTCAGAATCCGAGCAAGTGACAACCAAACCAGTTGATCCATTTTCTGCAGTTCCCTTGAACAGTTTTGACGGCTCTGATCTTTTTGGTTCATGCACTCCTCATACTGATTCGTTACCTAAGGTGGTTGAAGATGCCGGTCGCAACAACCTGAATGAAAGGTCTCGAGCTCCATCCAAGGACGCTTTTCAAGTTAAATCCGGAATATGGGCAGATTCTTTAAGCCGTGGACTGATTGACCTTGACATAATAAGTGCACGTAAGTTTTAGTATTTCATATGTTTATTTGCTTTATGACAACTGAGATCATAAGAGAATGCCCATTGACACCTTTGTCAATGACTGCTAAAATTTATTAATATAGAGAAGGTTCAAAAATGCCCCTAACTTTTATCGCGATGTCTACCGAACACCCTATACTTTTTTTTGTCTAAAAGTACCCTTAACGTTGCACTTTTTGGGTCACCCGTGCCCTTAACAGAAGACAAACGGGGTTAAAATTTCGCTGACGTGGCTGGCGCATGGAGACTCAAAGGGAGAAGGTTCAAAAATGCCCTTGACATATGTAAATATGTTATTTAATCAAAATAAAAAAAATACTAAAATTCAAAAAAAAAAAACATAACATATTTACATCATTTAATCAAAATAATTAAATTAAAATTATTTTGTTAACTAATCAAAATAACTAATTAAATAAAATAAGTTGTATAACATATTTACATCATTTAATCAAAATACTAAAATTCAAAACATAACATATATACATCAAAAACTAATTAAAAAAAACTAAAATACTAATTAAAAAAACATATTTACATATCAACTAATATTAAAAAACGTTAATATTTTTTAATATTTTATTAATATTTTTTGATATTAAAAAACGTTAATATTTTAAAAATATTAAATTTTTTTGATATGAGGTTAACATTAAAACGTTAATATTTTTTGATAAAAAATATTAAAAATTTTTTAAAAAACGTTAATTTTTTGATATTAAAAATATTAAAAAACGTTAATATTTTTTGATATTAAAAAATATTAATATTTTTTGATATTAAAAACGTTAATATTTTTTAATATTAGTTGATATGTTAAAAAAATGTTAATATTTTTTGATGATGTAATTAGTTAAATTTTAAAAATATTATTTAGTTGAATTTTAAAAATATTTAAAAATTCAACTAATTCAAAATAATTAACGTTATTTAGTAAAAAATATTAACGTTAATTATTTTTTGATGATTTTAGTTGAATTAACGTTAATTATTTTAAAATTTTGAATTAGTTGAATTTTTGAATTTTGAATTTTAAAAATATTAACGTTAATCATCAAAATACTAAAAATATTAACGTTAATTTTGTAATATTCATCGTTAATTTCGATAACGTTATTTAGTAATATTAAAAATATTAGCATTAAAAAAAATTCGATAACATTATTTAGTATTTTGAATATTAACTTTAAAAATATTATATTAATTAGTTGTATAACGTTATTTAGTATTTTGAATTTTAAAAAAATTATTTAGTATTATGATTTTAGTAATTTAAAATTTTTATATCAATTAGTATTTAGTATTATGATTTTAGTATTTAAATTATGTAATTTGATTTTTTGTTGTTTTGATTAATTAACAAAATAATTTGAATTTTAGTATTTTATTATTTTTTAATTTGATTTTTTTTAGTATTTTAGTATTTTTTTAATTAGTATTTTAGTTTTGTTTTTAATTAGTATTTGATGTAAATATGTTATGTTTTGAATTTTAGTATTTTGATTAAATGATGTAAATATGTTATACAATTTATTTTATTTAATTAGTTGTTTTTATTAGTTAACAAAATAATTTGAGTTTTAATATTTTTATTAAATGATGTAAATATGTTATGGTTTTTTTATTTTGAATTTTTGTATTTTTTGTTTTAATTAAATAACATATTTACATATGTCGGGGGCATTTTTGAACCTTCTCCCTTTAAGCCTCCATGTGTCAGTCACGTCAGCGAAATTTTAACCCCGTTTGTCTTCTGTTAACGGCAGGGGCATGGGTGACCAAAAAGTGTAACGTTAAGGTTATTTTTAGACAAAAAAAGAGTATAGGGTGCTCGGTAGACATCGCGATAAAAGTCATAGGCATTTTTAAACCTTCTCTCTTTATTAATATAATATGATGTGGGCAACTATGGGGAATTGTGAGTTAAAGTTCCAATCTTATTTTCTCCCGGGGCCTTGTGATTTCCTTGGAAAGTAGCAAAAGAGATACATTATATACATTTCAATAAGTCTTGGCAGACATGTTTATTGGACATGAATATTTGATATTTTTATTTGCTTGTGACTCTTAAAAAATGTATAATATTTATTTCAACAGAAATTTTTATAAAATATAGTATTTTAGGTGTAATTTAGATACATATACAAGAACATGATTGCACAATCTATATAACCCCCTGTTCTTGTATATTTATCCAAATTACACCTAAAACACTATAATTTTTAAAAATTCTAGTTGAAATAAATAGTATACATTTTTTGAGAGTCGCAAATAAAAAATAAAATAAAAATTGAAAATGTCCAATATTACACATGTAGGACTCTATACATTTAGTTTCAATGGGTAGTTATGATGATAATTTTCTAGGATACATACATTCCCTAGCCTTTTCATAAATTACTCCTCTTTTTTTTTTGTATCTCAAACCTATGTGCAGCCAAGAAGGTAAATCTAGCCGATGTGGGCATTGTGGGTGGTCTGACCGAAACAGATGAAACTTGTCAGGCACCCCCAACTTCATATTCTGCAGGCAGAGCTATGGGTGCAGGGTCTGGTTTGGGTAGATCTAGTTTTACATCAACTGCAACAGATGTGGATGACATGTTCTCAAATCTTGGCGCCCAACAATACCAATTCGGTGGCTTCCAAAAATAATTCTTTTCCCTACATATTCTTTGTTTAATTCACAAAAAGTTTAAAAGTAATTATCATATTTGTGTATATACATTAAAAAGTTGGTTGATTTAATATTCACCTTTTTCTCTTAATTTTATGTTCACTTGACCATGTTACACCATAAGTTGAGATGATGTGGCATTATGACGTGGCAAATGAGTGTTTGTGTAAAAAGAAAATATATTTTTAATGGGATAAAAGGTCAAAAAAGTAAAATAACAAATTAAACTAAGAAATTACATAATTAAATTTCAAAATTAACATAAGTTAGAAAGTTTATGCAATTAATATTAAATAAACAAATTGCACAATTTGTCAAAAAAAAATTAAGAATTTTCACGCAAAAAAAAACAACATTAATAAAAAATTAAACATTAAATCAAACATTTCTATATAACAAGAATCAACAGTAATAATAAAAAAGAGTAAACAACACCAAAATTAAAAACAAATAACAGTGGTGATTTATCAATTTTTTAATTTTTTTTATTTCATTTCACACAAAAAAAAAATCTTTTTTTTATTGATGGTAATATAAAATGACACAATGTCCTCAATTTTTAAACAAACTATTTATTATTTTAGTGATAAATAATTTTAATAAACATTTTTACATTTTCAAATTTTATTAAAAGGATATTTATCATTTTTTTTTTCATGAAACGGGGGAAGTATCTATTAATACGTGGGAATTCAATTTATCTAGATGTACTCTTTCTTTTACTCCCTCTCCTATCTCACAAATAAAATTACATTTGTTCCCCCCTTGTGTTAAATGATTTAGAGGGTGATAAACTCAAAGTGGGCCGTTTATAAAAAATAAAAAAGAGAATAATAATAGTACTGCAAGATTATTGAGTTTGGATTATATATATATATATATATATATATAGGGGTGAGCATAGTACGGTTTGAAGTCCAAACTGCACCCAAAACCGCTTAGGTGCGGTTTGAAAATTTTAAAATTGCACACGAAACCGCTTGTGATTGGTGCGGTGCGGTTTTAAAGTGTGCGGTGCGGTTTTAATTGGTGCGGTTTCGGTTTCAAAACCAATTGAAACAATAAAAAAGTCTAAGCCTTCAATAAAATTTAACATAGAACATACATCGAACAATTAACTTAGTAACATAGTTAGCAATGAGAATAGAACAGTGAGACACGTAAAATAGTTTTAGTTTATAAAAAAAGAATGATGCTTTAAAACTAAAACATACGCTATATAAAACAATGAAGACCATATATTTGATAGCAAGTAAGAATGTTTATTTAGTTCCCCAAAAATTAAAAGTATATACTGGATATAGAATGAAATTATATCTTATATATTGCAGGGATGACTTATAAAATATAATCCTAAATATACCTAATTTGAAAAATAATCTATTAGATTATTGCTATTATAGCATTGATCTTAACCAATGCATCAAGTGCTTCTAACCAACGAATTTGGCCTCTCAGCTATAAGCCCCTCCAATAACGTATCAAACAAATTAGAAATTCCAAAATCCAATTGCTTAATTTTTAACTCTATAACCTTTAACAATCTTCTTTCAATTGGTGAAAAAAATGACAATACAAGAGTACTGAGATTTTCTCTAAACGTGTTCAAGTGAAAAGTAACTTTAGAATTTACTAGAGATAATACATACATACACACACATGGTGTGACGCCCCCAAAATAGGTATACAACACCCATTCTGAGTCGCCAAATACATGGTACAGAAAGCAAACTACAACTTCAATAATACAAATGTCGTGCAAAATACGACAACACATACTGTGAGTTTAAATACAAATATTGTCTTCTAGACAATATCCACACTCAAATAAATCCTCATTACAATTATTCAAACACTATTTTACAGAAATAGTGAGGACTGCTAAAACATCTTTCTAGAACCATCACTCCATACCCCGACTAGATCCTGCTATGTTCTCACCTCCTGAGAAGAAAAATGGAACAAAAAGGAAAAGGGTGAGCTCAACTAGCCCAGTAAAGAATATTATGACTAAGATAATATACAAACAAATTATCGTTAGTCTTCAACAGGGAAAAATCTGATAGAATATAATCAACAACAAGTTTTAGATCAACAACTGCAGCGGAAACAACAAACCATTAGAAGAGTCAAGTAGAGAAAGAATTCTACTATCTTCTAAAATTTAAAAGTCCATCATCAATATTTTATCCCTGTAACATCAATTAATAATCATCTTTATCCAAATATTCATCTTTGCACTACAGGCCAAAGATATTCATTTGTATCACCTGTCAGTCATGTTCATCTCAACACCTGTTCATCTTTGCACTACAGGCCAAAGATATTCATCAAGTAATCATACATCTTTGCACTACAGGCCAAAGATATTCATTAATATCATCATTTAGGACTGAGGATGATGAAAAATATCTTAAAGAGAACGAATCCAATGAGACAGAAGGACAAATAGTAGGGATTCGTATAACAGTTTATCCAAGATCAATAATACTTCATAATAATCAATTGTGAAGCAGAATTCAAAAATAAAGATCAAAACATGGATACAATCAAAGATAGTAACCATAATAGACATCTTGGACAAAAAGGGAAAATTTTATTTTTCGGTGAATAGTGTCGTATTCGTGAATAGTACCGTATACGTGAATAGTGCCGTATACGTGAATAGTAACCCCGACACAAAAAGTTCCAAATTTGATAAAAACTCATATCAATATTTCAGCATAATGATATTGAAGAAAATAATATCATTTAAGAAGAAAATAATATCCCTTACCTCAAGATATCAGTACTTCTGGTCGGAATACCGGTATAAGGCTGAAAGAAACTTGCTCTGATGAATAGAAACTCTCAAAGTATCTAAATACTCACAAAATACACTCAATAATCTAGAGAGAGAAAGAGAGAAAACTTGTTTCTGGTGTGATTTTCAATTCTAACTTAGCCCTCTATTTATAGGAAAATTTTAGTAGGTTTGACCTGCAACCTGATGGCTTTACCTGCTACTATTCCCACCCACCACATTTGAAATATAATTCAGCACATTTCTTCACCAACCACAAGTGGGGCCCACCAATTCTAGAATTTTCCATCAAAATGATAAACTCCGAAAATTCAACAATTTCTGAACCAGTCATCTCGTAAAATTCATAATAAATCATACGTTCATTTTTAACGGTTCAAAATTTGTGGACATATACTCAACTTATATATGTATAACATATCCAAAAATTACCACGATCCAACGGTCGGATTAAAAATTATAACACCCGCAATATTTCTCAAAAACCCTGATTTGATTTTTAATACCTCCATTCCGATAAAAATACTGATAAAACACCTCAACATTAACTCCTTCATTTTTAACCACAAAAATATATCCCTCATTTATATCCACATAAAATAAATATTTCCTTATCATATGAATCAATAATTAATTATTCACAAATAATATTACAGAATCACATTTATGACAACCAGGCCGTTCCCAGGAAAGAGGGGGCTTTCCAATAAGGATTTCTCCTTACTGGCGCGCAATTAGATGACCAAACCTCTCCTTAGACAGAACTTTCTAGACATTGCCAATAATGTTATATAATAATATTATTCAAATAATATGAATTATTGATCTGATAATGGAAAATACTGTGCAGCAACAATTATTGAAACAACAATAATATAAAATATCAATGCAACAATTATTGAATCAATAAAATAAAATATTGAACAATAACTACTGTAACAATTATTGAGTAGTGCCTTCTTACGTAAGAATTAATAATTGGTGCAATACCGTGTGCTACTGTATTTTAATCACCGGGTATTCCAACAGTATTAACGGTAACAACTACGCCGTTATTTATAAATAACTTATACTTGTCATTTTCTTCATCCAATCGCTTTCCGTTATGGGGCCCACACAAGGCTGCGCCGTCGTACGAATATTCCCCGACAGCAAGAATATTCCACGACCAAACGAATATTCCCCGACAAAATGAATATTTTATAACCACTTGCTTATTTTGCAAAATTTGCACATTTCACCCATAACCAAAGTATTATATCAAATTAACCCCTTATTATTCACAATAATATTTAGAGAAAATTTGATTTTATTCATTAATAAGTTGGGGTCTTACAACCTCCCCTCCTTATGAAATTTCGTCCTCGAAATTGACGTACGTACCTGATGTTTCAAAAAGGTGAGGATACCTCGCTTTCATTTCTGATTCCAACTCCCAGGTCATTTCTTCAATAGCATGGTTTCTCCACAAAACCTTAACTTGTGGTATAACCTTCGTGCGTAGGACATGCTCTTTCCTATCCAAGATCTTAACAGGTACCTCCTCGTACGTTAAATCTTCAGCTATCTCGTCTGGTTCTAACTCAATAATGTGGTTCGGGTCTTTAACATATTTACGAAGCATAGATATGTGAAAAACATTATGAACACGAGACATGCTTGGAGGTAATGCGAGTCTATATGCCACATTTCCTATTCGCTCAAGAATCTCAAATGGACCAACAAATCTTGGATTGAGCTTTCCTCTCTTCCCAAATCTTGTAACTCCCTTCCATGGTGCAACACGTAATAATACATGATCCCCAATATTAAATTCCACGTCCTTCCGATGAAGATCCGCATAACTCTTTTGTCGATCCTGTGCCGTTTGTATACGTTGTCGAATCGTTTGGATCTTCTCTGTAGTAATGCGTACCAACTCTGGTCCCAACAATGTTGCTTCACCCACCTCGTCCCAGCATACTGGAGAACGACATTTTCTTCCATACAACGCCTCGAATGGAGCCACACCTATGCTCGCCTGATAACTGTTGTTGTAGGAGAATTCCACCAATGGTAGGTACTTATCCCAACTCCCTTTGAGATCTAGGACACAAAGTCTTAATAGATCTTCAAGAGTTTGAATAGTCCTCTCTGATTGTCCGTCCGTTTGAGGATGGTATGCCGAACTGAATCGTAAATCCGTGCCCATAGCTTTCTGCAAGCTAACCCAAAATCGTGAAGTGAATCTTGGGTCACGATCCGAAACTATGGATACTGGCATGCCATGCAATCTCACAATCTCGTTCACGTACATACTAGCAAGACGTTCAAGGGAATAAGTCTCACGTATCGGCAAGAAATGAGCGGACTTGGTTAATCTATCAACAATAACCCAAATCGCATCTATGCCTTGAGAAACCTTGGGAAGACCCGTAACAAAATCCATAGTAATGTGTTCCCACTTCCATTTCGGGATCTCAAGTGGTTGCAATGGACCCTTTGGCACTTGATGCTCCGCCTTTACACGTTGACAAGTTAAACACCTCGAGATAAACTCCGCGATCTCTCTTTTCATATTGCTCCACCAAAATGTATGTCGAAGATCGTGATACATTTTGGTACTCCCAGGATGGATTGCAAACGGTGTGTTGTGTGCCTCCATCATTATTCTATGCTTCAAGTCAAAATCGTTAGGAACACAAAGTCTGGAGTTGACTCGAAGTATTCCTTCTTCATCGATTCTTGCTTCTGGAATAGCACCTTCTTGCACTTTCTTCTTCATACGCATCAGCTCCATGTCCGTAGCTTGAGCAGCTTTAACTTTATCGATTAAAGTCGGTTCTACTCGTATATTTGATATCATCATGTGGGTACTTGGAGCCTTCATCTCTATCTCCATCCTTTGTAAGTCATACAAAATGGGCCTTTGTGTTAACAATATTGCACTCGTACCCGCATATGATCTTCTACTCAATGCGTCAGCTACTACGTTTGCTTTTCCAGGATGATATTGGATGGTATGATCGTAATCTTTCAACAGCTCGAGCCAACGTCGCTGCCGCATGTTGAGTTCCTTTTGGGTGAAGAAATATTTGAGGCTTTTATGATCTGTATAGATCTCCACTTTCTCCCCATACAGGTAGTGTCTCCAGATCTTCAACGCAAAAACGACTGCTGCCAACTCCAAATCATGAGTAGGATAATTCCTCTCATATTCTTTGAGTTGTCGTGAGGCATAGGCTATGACTTTCCCATGTTGCATGAGAACACATCCTAACCCTTTGCCTGAAGCATCGCTGTAGATAACAAATCCATCCGAACCAGATGGTATTGTCAGAACAGGTGCCGAAATGAGTCTCCTCTTGAGTTCTTGGAAACTCTTCTCGCATTCCTCACTCCATACAAATTTTGTATCTTTCCGAGTCAGCTGAGTTAACGGAGTAGCGATTCGAGAAAATCCTTCCACAAATCTCCGATAATAACCAGCTAAGCCCAGAAAGCTACGTACTTCGGTTACCGACTTCGGTTGCTCCCAACTTTGTATGGCTTCAATCTTCGCCGGGTCGACAGATACTCCATGTTTTGACACCACGTGCCCAAGGAATGCTACTTCCTCAAGCCAGAACTCGCATTTCTTCAATTTGGCATATAGCTTATTTTCACGAAGCCTTTGCAGTACCAGCTTCAAATGGCGCTCATGATCTTCACGGCTTTTGGAATAGATGAGGATGTCATCAATAAAGACAACAACGAACTGATCCAAATATTCTTTGAATACACGGTTCATCATATCCATGAAGGCAGCAGGAGCATTAGTCAATCCAAAAGACATTACTAAGAATTCATAATGCCCGTACCGAGTTCTGAAGGCAGTCTTTGGAATATCCTCAGTTTTAATCTTCAGCTGATGATATCCAGAACGAAGGTCGATCTTTGAAAAGAATTGTGTTCCTTGTAACTGGTCGAACAGGTCATCAATGCGAGGTAGCGGATACCTATTCTTGATAGTGACATGATTCAATTCTCGATAGTCGATACAAAGTCGCATACTCCCGTCTTTCTTCTTTACGAATAAAACAGGAGCACCCCAAGGAGACGTACTAGGACGAATAAAACCGATGTCCAACAACTCCTGTAGTTGGACTTTTAACTCCTGAAGTTCAATAGGAGCCATTCGATATGGAGTTTTAGAAATGGGCTTTGTACCGGGTTCAAGGTCAATAAAGAATTCAACTTCACGTTCTGGGGGTAGACCAGGAAGTTCTTCAGGAAATACATCGGAAATTCTCTAACAATAGAAATATTATTCAAATCTGACTTGTCTTTGTTCAAATCCATAACATGGGCTAAGAAAGCTTGACATCCGTTTTTCAATAAACGAATAGCTTTGTGGCTTGATATGACAGTGACTGATTTTAGTGGTTTAGTAGTTTGAATTCGTATGACAGGTTGGTTAGGAATATGAAAACTAACAACCTTACGAAAACAATCAATTTTAGCATGATGAGTGGTTAACCAATCAATTCCTAAAATCACATCAAAAGCAAGTATCTTTAAAGAGATAAGATCAACAGGTAATGTGATAGTGCCAACTTGGATCATGCAAGATTTATAAACTGTAGATGTAACGAAGGTTTCACCCAACGGAGTTTCAACAGATAAGTTAAAGTCCAATTTCTCCGGAGTCAAGTTTAAACGTTGAGCACAAGCAGGAGAGATAAAAGAATGGGTAGAACCGGTATCTAGTAAAGTATAAACTTCGCAAGAATTCAAGATTAGCTTACCCGTGATCACCTCGTTCGGGTTTCTCGCGTTTTGGCCAGTAACGACAAACGCCCTTCCAGGAACCGCTGATTTCGACTTATCCGGGACAGCTTTTGGAGTCACCATCCCCGCTGAACTTGGTTTTGCTACAGAACACTCTCGAGCTATATGACCCTCCTTTCCACAGTTATAACATACCTTGGATTGTTGTGGGCAGTTTGGGCTGATATGTCCCTCTTTCCCACATTTGTAACATACGACCGGTGGTCGTTCTCCTCCCCTAGAAACAGTTGATGTTTGTGCTGACGTCTTCACATTATCATTGTTGTACCTTCTCTTCTTGAAATCTCCTCCCGACTCGCTCCTTCTATTATCACGACCACGATTACCACCAGAGTGGTTACCGCTTTTGTCCGAATATTTTCCTCCCTGCTGGTTTTCATTGCTTCGATGACTGCCGCCACCGGTATGACCCTGGTTGTGGTCCCTCGGTTGCACATACTCATTATCTCGCTCTAATAATTGAGCCCTGTTTACAACATCTGAATATAAAGAAAATTTATGAGAGATAAGATATTGTCGAATCTCGGGTTTTAGACCTCTCAGAAACATCCTTGTCATTCGTTCCTCATTTTCGACCAAATGAGGTGCAAACCTGGATAACTCTGCAAACTTCGCCTCGTACTGGGACACCGTCATGTTGTTTTGTTCCAGTCTGATAAACTCTACCTCCTTCATATGACGAATACTTTCAGGAAAGTACTTGTCATTGAACAGTTTTTGAAATGTTTCCCAGGACATGTTGAGTGCGTCAGGCTGGGTACGCTTCACAGACTCCCACCAGTAGTCTGCCTCACCGCGGAACATAAAGGTGGCGAATGGAACCTTCTGTTCCTCCGTGCATCCCAAGACATCGAATATCTTGGTAATTTGCTTGACCCACGTTTCCGCCATGATCGGATCCGGCTTTCCCTTAAATTCTGGTGGTCCCAATTCTTTGAACTGCTTAGCTGTGACAAACCGCGCGTTATCATTTCCACCCGTATTCTGCACACGAGTCTCCCTCGTCTGATTTTGCATGAACTGCAAAAAGCTCCTAAACATTCCATCATTCATCGTTTGCTCGGTAACGTTGTTTACAGGAGGAATATTGCCTTCCTGTTGCACGTTCCCCTGGGTGGTGATCAAAGGTGTCTCCACGGTCTGATTTACTCCATTATTAACGTTCTCAGCTGCCATTCTTAAATACTGCCATAAAACAAGGGTTAATAGTCATGTCATATATTATCCCTATACTCTGACCGACCAAATAAACACCAAATAAACTTAGTCAGGTCATACTAGCGAAGGAATTCCCCGTCTCTCCCCTCCTAGTTCTTGTCTCACATCTCAGCCAGGGATCATATCCCTAAGCTCTGATACCAACTGTGACGCCCCCAAAATAGGTATACAACACCCATTCTGAGTCGCCAAATACATGGTACAGAAAGCAAACTACAACTTCAATAATACAATTGTCGTGCAAAATACGACAACACATACTGTGAGTTTAAATACAAATATTGTCTTCTAGACAATATCCACACTCAAATAAATCCTCATTACAATTATTCAAACACTATTTTACAGAAATAGTGAGGACTGCTAAAACATCTTTCTAGAACCATCACTCCATACCCCGACTAGATCCTGCTATGTTCTCACCTCCTGAGAAGAAAAATGGAACAAAAAGGAAAAGGGTGAGCTCAACTAGCCCAGTAAAGAATATTATGACTAAGATAATATACAAACAAATTATCGTTAGTCTTCAACAGGGAAAAATCTGATAGAATATAATCGACAACAAGTTTTAGATCAACAACTGCAGCGGAAACAACAAACCATTAGAAGAGTCAAGTAGAGAAAGAATTCTACTATCTTCTAAGATTTAAAAGTCCATCATCAATATTTTATCCCTGTAACATCAATTAATAATCATCTTTATCCAAATATTCATCTTTGCACTACAGGCCAAAGATATTCATTTGTATCACCTGTCAGTCATGTTCATCTCAACACCTGTTCATCTTTGCACTACAGGCCAAAGATATTCATCAAGTAATCATACATCTTTGCACTACAGGCCAAAGATATTCATTAATATCATCATTTAGGACTGAGGATGATGAAAAATATCTTAAAGAGAACGAATCCAATGAGACAGAAGGACAAATAGTAGGGATTCGTATAACAGTTTATCCAAGATCAATAATACTTCATAATAATCAATTGTGAAGCAGAATTCAAAAATAAAGATCAAAACATGGATACAATCAAAGATAGTAACCATAATAGACATCTTGGACAAAAAGGGAAAATTTTATTTTTCGGTGAATAGTGCCGTATTCGTGAATAGTGCCGTATACGTGAATAGTGCCGTATACGTGAATAGTAACCCCGACACAAAAAGTTCCAAATTTGATAAAAACTCATATCAATATTTCAGCATAATGATATTGAAGAAAATAATATCATTTAAGAAGAAAATAATATCCCTTACCTCAAGATATCAGTACTTCTGGTCGGAATACCGGTATAAGGCTGAAAGAAACTTGCTCTGATGAATAGAAACTCTCAAAGTATCTAAATACTCACAAAATACACTCAATAATCTAGAGAGAGAAAGAGAGAAAACTTGTTTCTGGTGTGATTTTCAATTCTAACTTAGCCCTCTATTTATAGGAAAATTTTAGTAGGTTTGACCTGCAACCTGATGGCTTTACCTGCTACTATTCCCACCCACCACATTTGAAATATAATTCAGCACATTTCTTCACCAACCACAAGTGGGGCCCACCAATTCTAGAATTTTCCATCAAAATGATAAACTCCGAAAATTCAACAATTTCTGAACCAGTCATCTCGTAAAATTCATAATAAATCATACGTTCATTTTTAACGGTTCAAAATTTGTGGACATATACTCAACTTATATATGTATAACATATCCAAAAATTACCACGATCCAACGGTCGGATTAAAAATTATAACACCCGCAATATTTCTCAAAAACCCTGATTTGATTTTTAATACCTCCATTCCGATAAAAATACTGATAAAACACCTCAACATTAACTCCTTCATTTTTAACCACAAAAATATATCCCTCATTTATATCCACATAAAATAAATATTTCCTTATCATATGAATCAATAATTAATTATTCACAAATAATATTACAGAATCACATTTATGACAACCAGGCCGTTCCCAGGAAAGAGGGGGCTTTCCAATAAGGATTTCTCCTTACTGGCGCGCAATTAGATGACCAAACCTCTCCTTAGACAGAACTTTCTAGACATTGCCAATAATGTTATCTAATAATATTATTCAAATAATATGAATTATTGATCTGATAATGGAAAATACTGTGCAGCAACAATTATTGAAACAACAATAATATAAAATATCAATGCAACAATTATTGAATCAATAAAATAAAATATTGAACAATAACTACTGTAACAATTATTGAGTAGTGCCTTCTTACGTAAGAATTAATAATTGGTGCAATACCGTGTGCTACTGTATTTTAATCACCGGGTATTCCAACAGTATTAACGGTAACAACTACGCCGTTATTTATAAATAACTTATACTTGTCATTTTTTTCATCCAATCGCTTTCCGTTATGGGGCCCACACAAGGCTGCGCCGTCGTACGAATATTCCCCGACAGCAAGAATATTCCACAACCAAACGAATATTCCCCGACAAAATGAATATTTTATAACCACTTGCTTATTTTGCAAAATTTGCACATTTCACCCATAACCAAAGTATTATATCAAATTAGCCCCTTATTATTCACAATAATATTTAGAGAAAATTTAATTTTATTCATTAATAAGTTGGGGTCTTACACATGGCGTGATTTTGGTTTTATGCGTGCGGTTTTAGCTAGTAACCAAACCGGAACCATATATTTTGTTATTCAATCCACCTAAAATTGTCACATACGCCGGAACCATTGGTGCAGTTTTATTGGGTGCGGTTCGTGCGATTTTTGGTGCGATTTCAGTTTCAATTTGATTACTTGCTCAGCCCTATATATATATATATATATATGTCTAAACAAGTATTATGTTCATAATTTTATTAAAGTTGAGCTTTAATTTTTTTATATTTGATTAATTTGTAAAATTAAATTTAAACTTCAACCTCAATTATTTTACATAAAAATTAAATATATGACAAACTTTTTTAGATTAAAGGCCTAAATATTAATTAATACCCTGAACTTTTAATGTTTTTTTATTTTGAGATTTTTATTTTTATTTTTTTCAATTAGGAGATTAAAATTTTAATATTTTTTTCACTTTGGAGATTGTCTTTTAAATTTATTTCATTAGAGGATTAAATTTTTTTTTTAATTATGTCTAAATTGATAGTGCCACATCTGAAAGTTGATGATGTGACAATGACACGTGACTAAAAAATACATATGTGTAATATTGAGTTTCATTTTAATATTTATTCAATTATTTTTTTGTGCCACAAAAGAATAAATATAATGTGACACCCCCAAAATTAGGTATACATCACCCATCTTGGGTCGTCAGATACATAGTACAAAATACAAATACAACTTACTAATACAACTGTCGTGTACAATACGACAAAACATAAACTGTGAGTTTGAATACAAATATTATCTTCTAGAGAGTATTCATACTCAAAAGGAGTCCTCATTACATTTATTAACACACCATTACATAGAATAGTGAGGACTACTAACTAATACTATCATCCGGACCATCACTCCGTTCCCCGACTTGCCCCAGCTACGTTCTCATTTCCTGAAGAGAACAGTGAAAGAAAGGGTGAGCTCAACTAGCCCAGTAAGAAATATTATGACTAAGATAATGCCGAATAAATTATCATTAGCCTTCAACAATGTTAAACTGATAAAATATAATAGACATCAAGTTTAACTGCAGCGGAACAAGCAATCCATTAAAAGAGTCAAAGTAGAAAATAAACTCTACTATCTTTTACGATTTAAAAAGTTTTTCAACCCTGTGATCGCTGAGACTCAGCTTAATAAAATAATCCACATCATCGAATCACCCCTGCACTACGGTCAAGGATATTCGTGTATTCATTAATGGTCATGATCATGCCAACAACTGTCCTTCACTGCACTACGGCCAA
Source organism: Panax notoginseng (assembly GCA_016801055.1). Lineage (NCBI taxonomy): Eukaryota > Viridiplantae > Streptophyta > Magnoliopsida > Apiales > Araliaceae > Panax > Panax notoginseng. The sequence goes on along the minus strand of CM029020.1, from coordinate 26,783,156 downwards.
TGAGACTTTAACCACATCATTTGTAACATTACGGTCATGATTACACCGAATAATCCCTGATCATAATCATACCAAGTCCATCTATGCACTACAGGCCACAGATGACTTTCAACAGAATATAAACATGAGGATGATGACAATGATATAAGAATTCAATAAAACAAGTTCAAGAATTAATTTATCCAAGAATTAACAACGTCCAAATTGTCAACATGATACTGCTTTGTGGAGTAAAATTCAAGAATGATCAGGAGAATATTTTCATGAATAGATACTAGATGAAGCGCAAATGTCAAGGATATTCCACAAATTTCATGGAGTATAGAAGTCAAAACTTAACCAACTGAGTATAATAAAGAATGGAATAACAAAAGAAATCACCATGCATGCGATAGACCGCACATACAGGTTATTCCAACAGAATAATAAATAATGGAACCAGGTCCGGCGTAAACGCACAGACAGGATATTCCAACAGAATAATAAATAATGGAACCAGGTCCGGTGTAAAACACACAGACAGGATGTTCCAACAGAATAATAACAAGACGGAACCAGGTCCGGTGTAAAACACACAGACAGGATGTTCCAACAGAATAATAATAAAAACGGAACCAGGTCCGGTGTAAAACACACAGACAGGATGTTCCAACAGAATAATAGAAGAATGTCACCAAGTATAGGGTAGACCGCGTATACAGGTTATTCCAACAGAATAATAAGAAATGGAATAACAACAATTCTCTTCATGAATAAGAAAGAATAACACCCCTTACCATTTTAAAGAAGAGCTGAAATAAGGAAGTAGTTAAGTAGCAGAATACTCTTCTTCTCTCTCTCTATAGTTTCTCTCTATAGTTTCTCTCTCTAGAGTTCAGTGAATTCGTAAGAAATAATGAAGGAATGAGCTGCTATTTATAGAAAAATAGAATTCATAGTAACTAATCCATGAACGGTCCAGATTGATTACTTTAATCTGACGGTCCATATTTAAAGAAAAATGTTTTAAATAAAATATAATATATTCTATTTATAGAATAACTTTAATAAAATATTCTGTTTTATATAAAAAGATGTTTCTGTTTTATTACGTTAATAATACGAATAAAACAAAACGTCATTATCGCTAAATAATTCATATTATTAACTGACAATAATTGAATCAAACTGAGTGACTTCTCACATAAGCATTAATAATCAATACCGTGTGCTACTATGCAACCACACGTATTATTGTACTTTTACTACCGAGTAGTTCAATAGTAACAATGGTAAAACTTTCGTCGTTATCTTTAATAAAATATTTTTGTCGTTTTCTCAATCCGACAATAATTCCGTTGTGGGGTCCACCAATGATTGTGCCGTTGTACGAATATTCCCTGTTAAATATTCCCCGACCAATCGAATATTATATAACAACTTGCGTACTTTGAAAAATTTATAAATATTACCCACAACTATAACATTATATCAAATTAACTCCATAATATTCAAAAATGATATTTATAAAAAAATTTATCTTTATTTATAAAAGTTGGGGTCTTACAACCTCCCCTTCTTATGAAATTTCGCCCTCGAAATTAGGGTACGTACCTGGTATGTCGAAGAGGTAAGGATACCTTGATTTCATTTCAGATTCTAACTCCCAAGTCATTTCCTCAACATCGTGGTTTTTCCACAAAACTTTGACTTGAGGTATAACCTTGGAGCGTAGAATATGTTCCTTCTTATCCAAGATTTGAACAGGAACTTCTTCATACGTCAAATCTTCAGCTATTTTGTCCGGTTCTAACTCAATAATGTGGTTCGGGTCTTCCACATATTTGCGTAACATGGATATGTGAAAAACGTTATGAACACGAGACATACTTGGCGGTAAAGCAAGTCTATAGGCCACAGTTCCTACCCGATCGAGGATTAAAAATGGGCCGATGAATCGAGGATTGAGCTTTCCTCTCTTTCCAAATCTCGTAACTCCTTTACATGGAGCAACACGTAAGAACACATGATCTCCTACATCAAATTCCACGTCCTTTCAATGAAGATCAGCATAACTCTTTTTTCGAACTTGTGAGGTTTTTATACGTTGTCGGATCGTTTGAATCTTTTCTGTAGTCATACGTACCAACTCCGGTCCCAACAACGTTGCTTCACCCACCTCATCCCAACATACTGGAGAACGATATTTTCTTCCATACAACGCTTCGAATGGAGCCATGCCAATACTTGCTTGATAACTATTGTTGTAGGAAAACTCCACCAATGATAAGAACTTGTCCCAACTTCCCTTGAAGTCAAGGACACAGAGTCTTAATAAATCTTCCAGAGTTTGAATAGTTCTCTCTGATTGTCCGTCCGTCTGAGGATGATATGCCGAACTAAATCGTAAATCCGTGCCCATAGCTTTTTGTAAGCTAACCCAAAATCATGAAGTGAATCTTGAGTCTCGGTCAGAAACTATGGATACTGGCATACCATGCAGTCTTACAATCTCGTTTATGTACATACGAGCAAGACGTTCAAGTGTATAAGTTTCTCGTATCGGTAAGAAATGAGTAGACTTGGTCAATCTATCAACAATGACCCAAATCGCATCTATACCTTGAGAAACCTTAGGAAGACCGGTAACGAAATCCATGGTAATGTGCTCCTACTTCCATTCTGGAATTTTAAGTGGTTGCAATGGACCTTTTGGTACTTGATGCTCCGCTTTGACTCGTTGACAAGTTAGACACCTTGAGATAAATAACGCTATCTCTCTCTTCATATTGCTCCACCAAAATGTATGACGAAGATCATGATACATTTTGGTACTTCCAGGATGGATTGCAAACGGTGTGTTGTCCGCCTCCATCATGATTTCATACTTTAAATCAGGGTTGTTAGGAACACAAAGTCTGGAGTTGACTCGAAGTATTCCTTCTTCATCGATTCTTGCTTCCGGCATAGAACCTTCTTGCACTTTCTTCCTCATACGCATCAGCTCCAGGTCTGTAGCTTGAGCAGCTTTAACTTTATCGATTAAAGTTGGTTCTACTCGTATATTCGCCATCATCACATGGGTCCCTGGAGTCTTTAACTCTATCTCCATCCTTTGCAAGTCACACAAAATGGGCTTTTGTGTTGACAATATTGCACTCGTACTTGTATATGATCTTCTACTCAATGCGTCAGCTACCACGTTCGTTTTTTCAGGATGGTATTGAATGGTATGATCATAATCTTTCAACAGTTCAAGCCAACGTCGTTGTCGCATGTTAAGTTCCTTTTGAGTGAAGAAATATTTGAGGCTTTTATTGTGACGCCCCCAAAATTGGTCTAATCCATCCAACCCATTCTGAGTCGCCAAATACATGGTACAGAAAATAACTACAACTTTATTATTATAATTGTCGTGCAAAATACGACAACACATATACTGTGAGTTTAAATACAAATATTGTCATCTAGACAATATTCATACTCAACTAAGAACTCATTATACTTATTGATACACTATTTTACAAAATAGTGAGGACTACTAAAACAACTGTCTTGAACCATCATTCCACACCCCGACTAGTACTCGCTACATTCTCGCCTCCTGAGAAGAAAGATGGAACAACAAGGAAAAGGGTGAGCTCAACTAGCCCAGTAAAGAATATTATGACTAAGATAATATACAACAAATTATCGTTAGTCTTCAACAGGGAAAAATTTAATAGAATACAATAGACAACAAGTTTTAAATCAACATCTGCAGCGGAAACATCAATTCATTAGAAGAGTTAAGTAGAGAATGCAAAATACTATCTTCTATATATGAATTTAAAAGTTCATCGTCGATATTTTATCCCTGTAACATCAATCAATATATATCTGGAATCAAATATTCATCTTTGCACTACAGGCCAAAGATATTCATCAGTTGGTCATGTTCACCTCAACACCTGTTCATCTTTGCACTACGGGCCAAAGATATTCATCATAAAATCATCAATCTTTGCACTACAGGCCAAAGATATTCAGTAATATCATCATTTAGGACTGAGGATGATGAAAAATATGTTAGAGAAAACGAATCCAGTGAAATAAAAGAGTAAATATTAAGGATTCGTATTTCAGCTATTCCATGTCCAAAAATACCTCATAAATAATCATAGTGGAGTAAAATTCAAGAATGATCAAAACATGGATACAATCAAAGCTAGTATCCATAATAGATATTTTAGACAAAAAGAAGAAAATTTCATTTTTCGGTGAATAGTAACTCGTGAATAGTAACTCATGAATAGTAACCCCGACATGAAAAGTTCCAAATTTGATAAAAAGTTCAGATCAATACTTCGGCATAATGATATTGAAGAAAATAATATCATTTAAGAAGAAATAACATCCCTTACCTCTTAAAAACAGTACTTCTAGTTGAAACACCGGATATAGGCTATGACTTGAACTTGCACCGTATAACAATACTCAAAGTATTAGAATACTCACAAGAATACACTCACTAATATAGAGAGAGAAATAGAGAGAAACTTGTGTTTCTGGTGTGATTTTCAATTCTAACCTAAGCACCCTATTTATAGGAAAATGCTTAGAACACCAAAGCAGAAAATTTAATAAAATAATAATATATTTATATAATTGTCAAGCCCACCTCTTGAATATGAATTTCAGCAATTCACACATGCTAACCTTCTAGAAAAAGTAAGAAAAAACGTTTTTCTCAAAATAATTAACTTAAACTCCCAAAAATTAATTATTTCGGAACTTCGAAACTTCAATAATTCATAATAAATAGTCCTTTGATCAGAAAATTCGAATCTCCCGAGTTTTAAAAGGAAATTCAATTCTCTACAACTTTGCAGAAGAAAGTTTTTCTAAATTCCAAACAGAAATTGACCGAAATCCACAAACGGGCGATTTTACAGTCTATAATAAATTTTCGGTCAAGAATTGTGTCCACCAACACACAAAACATGTGTTAATCATTTAATGCCACAAAAATACTCTTCCTCCTCATATACTCATATATCCCACATCCATTGTAAAAATATCACCATCAATATATTATTAAAATAATATATTTAAATGAATTATTTTATCAAAAAAAGATAAAATATTAATATTCAACAATTGTCACATTAAAAATTTTCTCCATCTATATCCACATAAAATCAATATTTTTCTCATCATATAAATCAATAATTAATTATACACAAATAATATTACAGAATCACAGTACTTGCAACCAGGCCGTTCCCAGGAAAGAGGGGGCTTTCCAATAAGGATCTCTCCTTACTGGCGCACAATTAGATGACCAAACCTCTCCTTAGACGGAACTTTCTAGACATTGCCAATAATGTTATCTAATAATATTATTCAGATAATATAAATTATTGTTCCGATAATAGAAAATACTGTGTAGTGACAATTATTAAAACAATAGTAATATAAAATATCAACGCAGCAACTATTGAATCAATAAAATACTGAACAGTAATTACAGTAATAATTATTGAGTAGTGCCTTCTTACGTAAGAATCAATAATTGGTGCAATACCGTGTGCTACTGTGCAACAACGCGTATTACTGTGTTTTAACCACCGTGTATTCCAACAGTATTAACGGTAACAACTACGCCGTTATTTATAAACAACTTATTTTTGTCATTTTCTTCATCCAATCGCTTTTCGTTATGGGGCCCACAAAAGACTGCGCCGTCGTACGAATATTCTCCGACAGTAAGAATATTCCACGACCAAGCGAATATTCCCCAACAACAATGAATAATTTATAACCACTTGCTTATTTGAAATATTTGCGCATTTTACCCATAACTAACCACATTAATCAAATCAACCCTTACTAAAATAATAGAGGAATTTAAATTTCATTTATTAATAATTTGGGGTCTTACAACCTCCCCTCCTTATGAAATTTCGTCCTCGAAATTGACGTACGTACCTGGTGTTTCGAAAAGATGAGGATACCTCGCTTTCATTTCCGTTTCCAACACCCAGGTTATTTCCTCAATAGCATGGTTTCTCCACAAAACTTTAACTTGTGGTATGACCTTCGTGCGTAGGACATGCTCCTTCTTATCCAAGATCTTAATAGGTACGTCCTCGTACGTTAAATCTTCAGCTATCTCGTCTGGTTCTAACTCAATAATGTGGTTCGGGTCTTTCACATATTTACGAAGCATAGATATGTGAAAAACGTTATGAACACGAGACATGCTTGGAGGTAACGCGAGTATATAGGCCACATTTTCTACTCGGTCAAGAATTTGAAATGGACCAATAAATCGTGGATTGCTTTCCTCTCTTTCCAAATCTTGTAACTCTTTTCCATGGAGCTACACGTAATAATACATGATCCCCAATGTCAAATTCCACGTCCTTTCGATGAAGATCCGCATAACTCTTTTGTCGATCCTGTGCCGTTTGTATACGTTGTCGAATCGTTTGGATCTTCTCTGTAGTAATGCGTACCAACTCTGGTCCGAACAATGTTGCTTCACCCACCTCGTCCCAGCATACTGGAGAACGATATTTTCTTCCATACAACGCCTCGAATGGAGCCACGCCTATGCTTGCCTGATAACTGTTATTGTAGGAGAATTCCACCAATGGTAGGTACTTATCCCAACTCCCTTTGAGATCTAGGACACAAAGTGTTAATAGATCTTCAAGAGTTTGAATAGTCCTCTCTGATTGTCCGTCCGTTTGAGGATGGTAAGCTGAACTAAATCGTAAATCCGTGCCTATAGCTTTCTGCAAGCTAACCCAAAATCTTGAAGTGAATCTTGGGTCACGATCCGAAACTATGGATACTGGCATGCCATACAATCTCACCATCTCGTTCACGTACATACCAGCAAGACGTTAAAGGGAATAAGTCTCACGTATCGGCAAAAAATGAGCGGACTTGGTTAATCTATCAACAATGACCCTTTGGCACTTGATGCTCCGCCTTTACACGTTGACAAGTTAAACACCTCGAGATAAACTTTGCAATCTCTCTCTTCATATTGTTCCACCAAAATGTATGTCGAAGATCATGATAGATTTTGGTACTCTCAAGATGGATTGCAAACGGTGTGTTGTGTGCCTCCATCATGATCTTGTACTTCACATCAGAGTCGTTAGGAACACAAAGTCTAGAGTGGACTCGAAGTATTCCTTCTTCATCGATTTTTTGCTTCTGGAATAGCACCTTCTTGCACTTTCTTCTTCATACGCATCAGCTCCGGGTCTGTAGCTTGAGCAACTTTAACTTTATCGATTAAAGTTGGTTCTACGCGTATACTTGACATCATCGCACTTGTTCCTGCATATGATCTTCTACTCAACGCGTCAGCTACCACGCTTGCTTTTTTCCAGGATGGTATTGAATGGTATGATCGAAATCTTTCAACAGCTTGAGCCAACGTCGGTGTCGCATGTTGAGTTCTTTTTGAGTGAAGAAATATTTGAGGCTTTTATGGCCTGAATATATCTCCACTTTCTCCCCATATAGATAGTGCCTCCAGATCTTCAGCGCGAAAATGACTGCTGCCAACTCTAGATCATGAGTAGGATAATTCCTCTCATATTCTTTAAGTTGTCGTGAGGCATAGGCTATGACTTTCCCACGTTACATGAGAACACATCCTAACCCTTTGCCTGAAGCATCGCTGTAGATAACAAATCCATCTGAACCAGATGGTATTATCAGAACAGGTGCCGAAATGAGTCTCCTCTTAAGCTCTTGGAAACTCTTCTCGCATTCTTCGCTCCATACGAATTTGATATCCTTCCGAGTCAGCTGAGTTAATGGAGTAGCGATTCGAGAAAATCCTTTTACGAATCTCCGATAATAACCAGCTAAGCCTAGAAAGCTACGTATTTCGATTACTGACTTAGGTTGCTCTCAACTGTGACTCATATCCCAATCTTGGATATCACGTCACAATGACACCTATCAGTTACTACCATACGAATATGGCATCCCCTACGGAGAGTTTGGCTTCAGTGCATTCCACAAAGGAAGTCACCAGATAGAGGCTCGGGTACAAACTTCTACAGTTAGGTTTTTAACTCCTGAAGTTCAATAGGAGCCATTCAATATGAGATTTTAGAAATGGGTTTTGTACCGGGTTCAAAGTCGATACAAAATTCAATATCACGCTTTGGGAGTAAGCCAAGAAATTCTTCAAGAAATACGTCAGGAAACAAACAACAGAAATATCACTCAAATCTGACGTGTTTTTGTTCAAGTCCATGACATGGGCTAAGAAAGCTTGACATCCGTTTTTCAATAAACGAATGACTTTATGGCTTGATATGAAAGAGTTTGACTTCAATGGTTTGATTGCTTGAATTTGAATAACAGGTTGCTTAGGAATATGAAAACTAACAACCTTACGAAAGCAATCAATTTTGGCATGATGAGTAGTTAACCAATCAATTTCTAAAATCACATCAAAAGCAAGTATCTTTAAAGAGAAAAGATCAACAGGTAATGTGATGGTGCTAACTTGGATCAAACAAGATTTATAAACAGTGGATGTGATGAAAGTTTCCCCTAACGGAGTCTCCACAGATAAATCAAAGTCTAATTTCTCCGGAGTTAAGTTTAAACGTTGAGCACAAGCAAGAGAGATAAATGAATGGGTAGAACCGGTATCTAATAAGGTATAGACTTCGTAAAAGTTTATAATTAACTAACCCGTGCTAACTTCGTTCGGGTTCCTCGCATTCTGACCAGTCACGAAAAATGCTCTTCCAGGAACCGTTGACTTTGACTTTTCTGGGACAACTTTTTGAGTCACCGTCCCCGCTGAACTTGGTTTCGCTATCATACAATCTCGAGCGATATGTCCTTCCTTTCCACAGTTATAACATACCTTAAACTGTTGTGGACAGTTTGGGCTGATATGTCCTTCTTTTCCGCACTTATAGCATATGACCGATGGTCGTTCTCCTCCCTTGGAACCAGTTGCTGCTGGTGCTGACGTCTTCGTATTGTCATTGTTGAATCTCCTCTTTTTTAAAATCTCCTCCCGACTCGCTTCTTCTATTCTCATGGCCACGATTACCACCAGAGTGGTTGTCGTTCTTGTCCGTATTCTTCTTTCTCCGTTGGTTATCGTTGTTCTGATGACTGCTGTCACCGGTATGATCCTGGTTATGGTCCCTCGATTGACCGTACTCGTTATCTCGCTCTAATAATTGAGCCCTGTTGACAACATCTGAGTAGAGAGAAAATTTATGACAAATGAGATATTGACGTATGCCGGGTTTCAAACCTCTCAGAAACATCCGCGTCATACGTTCCTCATTCTCCACCAAATGAGGTGCAAACCTGGACAACTCTGCAAATTTCGCCTCGTACTGGGACACCGTCATGTTATTCTGCTCCAGTCAAATAAACTCTACCTCCTTCATATGACGAATACTTTCAGGAAAGTACTTGTCATTGAATAGTTTTTGAAATGTCTCCCAAGACATGCTGAGTGCGGCTGGATGGGTACGCTTCACAGATTCCCACCAGTAGTCTGTCTCGCCACGGAACATAAAGGTGGCAAATGGAACCTTCTATTCCTCCGTGCATCCCAAGACATCAAATATCTTGGTAATTTGCTTGAACCATGTCTCCGCCTTAATCGGATCCGGCTTTCCCCAGAATTCTGGTGGTCCCAACTCTTTGAACTGCTTAGCTGTGACCAGCTGTGCGTTGCCATTGTTTCTTCCTATATTTTGAACAGGAATCTCCTTCGTCTGGTTTTGCATGAATCGCAAAAAGCTTCTAAACATCTCATCGTTCACCGTCTACTCAGTGGTGTTGTTCACAGGAGGAACATTGCCAGCCTGTTGCACGTTCTCCTTGTTGGTGAGTACAGGTGTCTCCACAATTTCATTTACTCCACTGTTAACATTCTCAAATACTGCCATAAAACAAGGGTTAATTTAACAAATTAACAAATCACATAATATCCCTATATTATGACCAACCAACAAATAAGCTTAGGTAGGACACACTAGCGAAGGATTTACTCGTCTCTCCCCTCTTAGTTCTATTCCCCGATCTCTGCCAGAGATCATATTCCTAAGCTCTGATACCAACTGTGACGCCCCCAAAATAGGTCCAATCCATCCAACCCATTCTGAGTCGCCAAATACATGGTACAGAAAATAACTACAACTTTATTATTACAATTGTCGTGCAAAATACGACAACACATATACTGTGAGTTTAAATACAAATATTGTCATCTAGACAATATTCATACTCAACTAAGAACTCATTATACTTATTGATACACTATTTTACAAAATAGTGAGGACTACTAAAACAACTGTCTTGAACCATCATTCCACACCCCAACTAGTACTCGCTACATTCTCGCCTCCTGAGAAGAAAGATGGAACAACAAGGAAAAGGGTGAGCTCAACTAGCCCAGTAAAGAATATTATGACTAAGATAATATACAACAAATTATCGTTAGTCTTCAACAGGGAAAAATTTAATAGAATACAATAGACAACAAGTTTTAAATCAACAACTGCAGCGGAAACATCAATTCATTAGAAGAGTTAAGTAGAGAATGCAAACTACTATCTTCTATATATGAATTTAAAAGTTCATCGTCGATATTTTATCCCTGTAACATCAATCAATATATATCTGGAATCAAATATTCATCTTTGCACTACAGGCCAAAGATATTCATCAGTTGGTCATGTTCACCTCAACACCTGTTCATCTTTGCACTACGGGCCAAAGATATTCATCATAAAATCATCAATCTTTGCACTACAGGCCAAAGATATTCAGTAACATCATCATTTAGGACTGAGGATGATGAAAAATATGTTAGAGAAAACGAATCCAGTGAAATAAAAGAGTAAATATTAAGGATTCGTATTTCAGCTATTCCATGTCCAAAAATACCTCATAAATAATCATAGTGGAGTAAAATTCAAGAATGATCAAAACATGGATACAATCAAAGCTAGTATCCATAATAGATATTTTGGACAAAAAGAAGAAAATTTCATTTTTCGGTGAATAGTAACTCGTGAATAGTAACTCGTGAATAGTAACTCATGAATAGTAACCCCGACATGAAAAGTTCCAAATTTGATAAAAAGTTCAGATCAATACTTCGGCATAATGATATTGAAGAAAATAATATCATTTAAGAAGAAATAACATCCCTTACCTCTTAAAAACAGTACTTCTAGTTGAAACACCGGATATAGGCTATGACTTGAATTTGCACCGTATAGCAATACTCAAAGTATTAGAATACTCACAAGAATACACTCACTAATATAGAGAGAGAAATAGAGAGAAACTTGTGTTTCTGGTGTGATTTTCAATTCTAACCTAAACACCCTATTTATAGGAAAATGCTTAGAACACCAAAGCAGAAAATTTAATAAAATAATAATATATTTATATGATTGTCAAGCCCACCTCTTGAATCTGAATTTCAGCAATTCACACATGCTAACCTTCTAGAAAAAGTAAGAAAAAACGTTTTTCTCAAAATAATTAACTTAAACTCCCAAAAATTAATTATTTCGGAACTTCGGAACTTCAATAATTCATAATAAATAGTCCTTTGATCAGAAAATTCGAATCTCGCGAGTTTTTATAGGAAATTCAATTCTCTACAACTTTACAGAAGAAAGTTTTTCCAAATTCCAAACAGAAATTGACCGAAATCCACAAACGGACGATTTTACAGTCTATAATAAATTTTCGGTCAAGAATTATGTCCACCAACACACAAAACATGTGTTAATCATTTAATGCCACAAAAATACTCTTCCTCCTCATATACTCATATATCCCACATTCATTGTAAAATTATCACCATCAATATATTATTAAAATAATATATTTAAATGAATTATTTTATCAGAAAAAGATAAAATATTAATATTCAACAATTGTCACATTAAAAATTTTCTCCATCTATATCCACATAAAATCAATATTTTCCTCATCATATAAATCAATAATTAAATATACACAAATAATATTACAGAATCACAGTACTGGCAACCAGGCCGTTCCCAGGAAAGAGGGGGCTTTCCAATAAGGATCTCTCCTTACTGGCGCACAATTAGATGACCAAACCTCTCCTTAGACAGAACTTTATAGACATTGCCAATAATGTTATCTAATAATATTATTCAGATAATATAAATTATTGTTCCGATAATAGAAAATACTGTGTAGTGACAATTATTAAAATAATAGTAATATAAAATATCAACGCAGCAACTATTGAATCAATAAAATACTGAACAGTAATTACTGTAACAATTATTGAGTAGTGCCTTCTTACGTAAGAATCAATAATTGGTGCAATACCGTGTGCTACTGTGCAACAACGCGTATTACTGTGTTTTAACCACCGTGTATTCCAACAGTATTAACGGTAACAACTACGCCGTTATTTATAAACAACTTATTTTTGTCGTTTTCTTCATCTAATCGCTTTTCGTTATGGGGCCCACAAAAGACTGCGCCGTCGTACGAATATTCTCCGACAGTAAGAATATTCCACGACCAAGCGAATATTTCCCAACAACAATGAATATTTTATAACCACTTGCTTATTTGAAATATTTGCGCATTTTACCCATAACTAACCACATTAATCAAATCAACCCTTACTAAAATAATAGAGGAATTTAAATTTTATTTATTAATAATTTGGGGTCTTACATTTATGATCCGTAAAGATCTCCACCTTCTCCCCATACAAGTAATGCCTCCAAATTTTAAGTGCAAAGACAACAGATGCCAACTCCAGATCATGAGTAGGATAATTCCTCTCATATTCCTTGAGTTGTCTTGATGCATAGGCTATGACTTTTCCATGTTGCATGAGAACACATCCCAACCCTTTGCTCGAAGCATCACTGTAGATGACAAATCCCTCCGAGCCAGATGGTATTGTTAGAACAGGTGCTGAAATGAGTCTCCTCTTGAGTTCTTGAAAACTCTGCTCACATTCTTCGCTCCAACCGAACTTTGTATCTTTCCGAGTCAGCTGAGTTAATAGAGTAGCGATTCGAGAAAACCCTTCCACGAATCTCCGATAATAACCAGCTAAACCAAGAAAGCTACGTACTTCGGTCACTGATTTAGGTTGCTCCTAGCTTTGAATAGCTTCAATCTTTGCCGGGTCAACCAATATTCCACGACTTGATACTACGTGCCCAAGGAATGTTACCTCCTCCAGCCAGAACTCGCATTTCTTCAACTTGGCATAAAGCTTGTATTCACGAAGCTTTTGGAGTACCAGCCTCAAGTGTTGCTCATGATCTTCACGACTTTTGGAATAAATAAGGATGTCATCAATAAAGACGACCACAAAGTGATCCAAATATTCCTTGAATACCCAGTTCATCATATCCATGAAGGCAGCAGGAGCATTAGTCAATCCAAAAGACATAACTAAGAATTCATAATGCCCATACCGAGTTCTGAAGGCAGTCTTTGGAATATCCTCAGTTCTAACCTTCAGCTGATGATATCCAGAACAAAGATCGATCTTTGAAAAGAATTGTGCTCCTTGCAACTGGTCAAACAGGTCATCAATACGTGGCAATGGGTACCTATTTTTGATGGTGACATGATTCAACTCCCGATAATCAATACAAAGTCGCATACTCCCATCTTTATTCTTCACGAACAGAACAGGAGCACCCCAAGGAGAAGTACTAGGACGAATAAAACCAATACCTAACAATTCCTGCAGCTGGGTCTTTAACTCCTGAAGTTCAATAGGAGCCATTCGATATGGGGCTTTGGAAATGGGTTTTGTACCGGGTTCAAGGTCGATACAAAATTTAATTTCACGCTCTGGGGGTAGGCCAGGAAGTTCTTCAGGAAATACGTCAGGAAATTTATTAACAACAGAAATATCATTCAAAGCTGACGTATTTTTGTTTAGATCTGTGACATGAGCTATGAAAGCTTGACATCCGTTTTTTAATAAACGAATAGCCTTATGGCTTGAGATGACAGTGATTGATTTTAATAGTTTGGTTGCTTGAATTCGCATAATAGGTCGATTAGGAATATGAAAGCTAACAACCTTACGAAAATAATCAATTTTTGCATGATGAGTAGTTAACCAATCAATCCCTAGAATCACGTCAAATGCAAGTATTTTTAATGAAATAAGATCGACAGGTAATGTGTGGGTACCAACTTGAACCAAACAAGACTTATAAACCGTGGATGTAATGAAGGTTTCTCCCAATGGAGTTTCAACTGCTAAGTCAAAGTCTAATTTCTCCGGAATCAAATTTAATCGATGAGCGCAAGTAGGAGAAATAAAAGAATGGGTAGAACCGGTATCAAATAAAGTATAGACTTCGTTAGAGTTTATGATAAGCTTACCCGTGATGACCTCATTCGGGTTCCTTGCTCTCTGGGAGTTCACAACAAACGCTCTCCCTTGCACAACCGGTTTTGACTTTTCTGGGACGGCCTTTGGTGCCTCCATCCTAGCTGAATTTGTCATCGGTAAACGACAAAATCGGGCTAAATAACCTTCTCTTCCATAATTATAACATGCTTTGGACGACATCGTGCAGTTTGGACTGATGCGCCCCTCCCCTCCGCATTTGAAACATATGATAGGTGGTCGTTCTCCTTCCTTAACGACAGGTGTTGGTGATGACGTCTTTCCATCATTATTAAATTTCCTCTTCTTGAAATGCCCATTCTTATTGTTTTGGCCCTGATTACCACCGAAGTGGTTACCATTTCTGGCCTGTTGATTCTTTCCACGCTTGTTGTCACCGCTTCGATGACTGCTTTCACTGGTATTATCATTTTACCGGCTACTTTCTTTTGGTTGCATTGTTTCGTTATCGCGCTCCACCAACTGAGCCCTATTTACAACATCTGAATACAAACACAGTTTATGAGAAACAAGATGTTGACGTATCTCCGGCTTCAAATCTCTTAAAAACATTCGCGTCATTCTTTCTTCATTATCCACCAGGTGGGACGCAAACCGGGATAACTCCGCAAATTTTGCCTCGTACTGCGACACGGTCATATTATTCTGCTCCAATTTGATGAACTCCACCTCCTTCATGTGACGAATACTCTCGAAAAAGTATTTGTCGTTAAACAGCTCTTGGAACTTCTCCCAAGACATCTTCAGTGCGGCAGATTGAGTACGCTTTATCGATTCCCACCAGTAATCTGCCTCTCCTCGCAACATAAAGGTGGCAAAGGGAACCTTTTGCTCCTCGGAGCAACCCAAGACATCAAATATTTTGGTGATCTGCTTTATCCATGTTTCAGCTACACGTGGTTTGGGTTCTCCCTTAAACTCCGGTGGTCCCAGCTCCTTAAACTGTTTAGCGGTGACCGCCTGAGAGTTTCCAGTATTTCCACCTACGTTGTGGACAGGAGCCGCTTTCACCTGTTGTTGCATGAATTGTATAAAACCTCTGAATATTCCATCATTCATCATCTGGTCAGTGTTGTTGTTTGCATGAGGATTGTCACCTTCCTGATGAACATTATCCTGATTATTGATATGTGGTGAATCAATAGTCGCCTGTGCTCCATTGCTATTCTCAACATTCTCAGATGCCATTTTCAGATACTGCCACAAAATAAAAGTTAATTGATATGTCATATATTATCCTTATATTATGACCGACCAATTAAATACCATGCAAATAAACTTAGGTAGGTCATACTAGCGAAGGAATTCCCCGTCTCTCCGCTCCTAGTTCTATTCTCACATCTTAGCCAGGGATCATATCGAATAAATTATCATTAGCCTTCAACAATGTTAAACTGATAAAATATAATAGACATCAAGTTTAACTGCAGCGGAACAAGCAATCCATTAAAAGAGTCAAGTAGAAAATAAACTCTACTATCTTTTACGATTTAAAAAGTTTTTCAACCCTGTGATCGCTGAGACTCAGCTTAATAAAATAATACACATCATCGAATCACCCCTGCACTACGGCCAAGGATATTCGTGTATTCATTAATGGTCATGATCATGCCAACAACTGTCCATCACTGCACTACGGCCAATGAGACTTTAACCACATCATTTGTAACATTACGGTCATGATTACACCGAATAATCCCTGGTCATAATCATACCAAGTCCATCTATGCACTACAGGCCACAGATGACTTTCAACAGAATATAAACATGAGGATGATGACAATGATATAAGAATTCAATAAAACAAGTTCAAGAATTAATTTATCCAAGAATTAACAACGTCCAAATTGTCAACATGATACTGCTTTGTGGAGTAAAATTCAAGAATGATCAGGAGAATGTGAGACCCCGAATTTTATGAAATAAAAGTATTCAATTTTTCTATTTTGGTAAATGGTTAAATTGATAAAAGGTTAAAGTTAAGGGTGATATGTGAATTTTTTTTAAAGTAAACAAGTTGTCATAAAATACATGGTTACTATTCACGAGTTACTATTCACGGGTTACTATTCACCCAAATTACTATTCACTCTAGTATCGTTCACTCGAGTATTTGGGACACTTTTTGTGTCAGAGTACTATTCATGAGTTACTATTCACGAATTACTATTCACAGGTTACTATTCACCCAAATTACTATTCACTCTAGTATTGTTCACTCGAGTATGTAGGACACTTTTTGTGTCGGAGTTACTATTCATGAGTTACTATTCACGAGTTACTATTCACGGGTTACTATTCATCTAAATTACTATTCACTCTAGTATTATTCACTCGAATATTTGAGACACTTTTTGTGTCGAAGTTACTATTCACGAGTTACTATTCACGGGTTACTATTCACCCAAATTACTATTCACTCTAGTATTGTTCACTCGAGTATTTGGGATACTTTTTGTGTCGAAGTACTATTTACGAGTTACTATTTACGGGGAATATTAGTACGACGGTACAATCATTGGTGGACCCCACAACGGAATTATTGTCAGATTGAGAAAACGAAAAAAATATTTTATTAAAAATAACGACGGAAGTTTTACCGTTGATACTGTTGAACTACTCGGTAGTAAAAGTACAGTAATACGTGTGGTTGCATAGTAGCACACGGTATTGATGCTTATGTGAGAAGTCACTCAGTTTGATTCAATTATTGTCAATTAATAATATGAATTATTTAGCGATAATGAAGTTTTGTTTTATTCGTATTATTAACGTAATAAAACAGAAACATCTTTTTATATAAAACAGAATACTTTATTAAAGTTATTCTATAAATAGAATATATTATATTCTATTGTGAATAGTATTTTGCATAGTAAAATCTTTTTATATAAAACAGAATACTTTATTAAAGTTATTCTATAAATAGAATATATTATATTTTATTTAAAAGTTTTTTCTTTAAATATGGACCGTCAGATTAAAGTAAATCAATCTGGATCGTTCATGGATTAGTTACTATGCATTCCATTTTCCTATAAATAGAAGCTCATTCCTTCATTATTTTCTTACGAATTCACTGAACTCTAGAGAGAGAAACTATAGAGAGAAAGAAGAAGAGTATTCTGCCACTTAACTACTTCTTTATTTCAGTTCTTCTTTAAAATGGTAAGGGGTGTTATTCTTTCTTATTCATGAAGAGAACTTCTGTTATTCCATTCTTTATTATTCTGTTGGAATAACTTGTAAAAGTGGCATACCCTATACATGACCTGTATACGCGGCATACCCTATACTTGGTGAAATCCTTATGTTATTCCATTCTTTATTATTCTGTTGGAATAACCTGTATGCGTGGTTTACCCTATACTTGGTGGAATGACCTGTATATGCGGTTTACCCAATACTTGGTGATTTTCTTCTGTTATTCCATTCTTTATTATTATGTTGGAATAACCTATTTATGCGAAGTACTGCATACTTGGTGAAACTCTTTCATTATTCCGTTCTTTACGATTCTGTCGGAATATCCTGTCGGTGTGAATTTCACCTGACCTGGTTCCATCATTTATTATTCCGCATTTATTATTCTGTCGGAATATCCCGTCGGTGTGAATTTTACCTGACCTGGTTCTATATTTATTATTCCGCATTTATTATTCTGTTGGGAATAACCTATCTGTGCGGTCTCTATCGCATGCATGGTGAATCCTTCTGTTATTCCATTCTTTATTATTCTGTTGGAATAACCTGTCTATGTGGATTGCCACATGCATGGTGAATGATCTTTTATATTCATTCCTTATTAAATTGTGGAAATAATTTGTATACGTGGATTACCGCATGGCTGGTGAAAATTCATTTGCAGTTTCATATATTCTTTATTATACTCATTTGGTTAAAGTTTTGATTTCTATACTCCATGAAATTACTGGAATATCCTTGATATTTGCGCTTCATCCAGTATCTTTTCATGAAAATATTCTTCTGAACATTCTTGACTGTTACTTTACAAAGAAGTATCATGTTGACAATTTGGATATTATTAGTTCCTGGATAAACTAATTCTTGAACTTGTTTAATTGAATTCCTATAACATTGTCATCATCCTCATGTTTATTTTATGTTAAAAGTCATCTTTGGCTTACGTGCATAGATGGACTTAGTATGATTATGACCAGGGATCATTCGGTATAATCATGAACTGTGATGTTATAAGTGGTGTGGTAAAAGTCCTCAGTGGCTTGTAATGCATTGATAGACAGTTTGTGGTATGATTATGACCAGGGATTTTTCGGTATAGTCATGATCATTATTGATTTAATGAATATCCTTGGCCCGTAATACAATGATGATTAGAAGATGTGGTTTATTTATTAAGTTGAGTCTCAGTGATAAAAGTTGATGAAAATATTTTTAAATCATAGAAGATAGTAGGTTTTATTCTCTACTTGACTCTTCTAATGAATTGCTTATTCCGCTGCAGTTAAACTTGATGTCTATTGTATTTTATCAGTTTAACATTGTTGAAGACTATTGATAATTTATTCTTTATTATCTTAGTCATAATATTTCTTACTGGGCTAGTTGAGCTCACCCTTTCTTTCAATGTTCTCCTCAGGAAATGAGAATATAGTTGGGACGAGTCAGGGAAAGGAGTGATGGTCCAGAAGATAACATTAGTAGTCATCACCATTCTGTTAAATAGTGTGACAATAAATGTAATGAGGACTCCTTGAGTATGGATATTGTCTAGATGACAATATTCCTATTAGAACTCTCAGTTTATGTATTGTCGTATGTTACACGACATTTGTATAATTAAGTTTGTATTTGTATTTTGTACCATGTATCTGACGACCCAAGATGGGTGATAAATACCTAATTTTGGGGGCGTCACAGAGAATATTTTCATGAATAGATACTAGATGAAGCGCAAATGTCAAGGATATTCTACAAATTTCATGGAGTATAGAAGTCAAAACTTAACCAACTGAGTATAATAAAGAATGGAATAACAAAAGAAATCACCATGCATGCGATAGACCGCACAGACAGGTTATTCCAACAGAATAATAAATAATGGAACCAGGTCCGGCGTAAACGCACAGACAGGATATTCCGACAGAATAATAAATAATGGAACCAGGTCCGGTGTAAAACACACAGACAGAATGTTCCAACAGAATAATAACAAGACGGAACCAGGTCCGGTGTAAAACACACAGACAGGATGTTCCAACAGAATAATAATAAAAACGGAACCAGGTCCGGTGTAAAACACACAGACAGGATGTTCCAACAGAATAATAGAAGAATGTCACCAAGTATAGGGTAGACCGCGTATACAGGTTATTCCAACGGAATAATAAGAAATGGAATAACGACAGTTCTCTTCATGAATAAGAAAGAATAACACCCCTTACCGTTTTAAAGAAGAGCTGAAATAAGGAAGTAGTTAAGTAGCAGAATACTCTTCTTCTCTCTCTCTATAGTTTCTCTCTATAGTTTCTCTCTCTAGAGTTCAGTGAATTCGTAAGAAATAATGAAGGAATGAGCTGCTATTTATAGAAAAATAGAATGCATAGTAACTAATCCATGAACGGTCCAGATTGATTACTTTAATCTGACAGTCCATATTTAAAGAAAAATGTTCTAAATAAAATATAATATATTCTATTTATAGAATAACTTTAATAAAATATTCTGTTTTATATAAAAAGATGTTTCTGTTTTAGTACGTTAATAATACGAATAAAACAAAACGTCATTATCGCTAAATAATTCATATTATTAACTGACAATAATTGAATCAAACTGAGTGACTTCTCACATAAGCATTAATAATCAATACTGTGTGCTACTATGCAACCACACGTATTATTGTACTTTTACTACCGAGTAGTTCAACAGTAACAATGGTAAAACTTTCGTCGTTATCTTTAATAAAATATTTTTGTCGTTTTCTCAATCCGACAATAATTCCGTTGTGGGGTCCACCAATGATTGTGCCGTTGTACGTTTATTTTCTGTTAAAACGAATATTCTCCGACCAATCGAATATTATATAACAACTTGCGTACTTTGAAAAATTTATAAATATTACCCACAACTATAACATTATATCAAATTAATTCCATAATATTCAAAAATGATATTTATAAAAAAATTTAACTTTATTTATAAAAGTTAGGGTCTTACATATAATTCCATTATTAATTATACTTTAAAATTTTGTCATTAAAATTACTTTAAAAAATTAAATTTACCAAAAAAAAGTAAAAATTAATAATTTACCAAAAGGGTAAAATTATCATTAAATTTACTTTTAAAATTAATAATAATTTTATATTAAAATTATAATAATAATAATTTACTTTAAAATTAATAATGGTCTTATATTTACCCTTTTGGGTACAAAAAATTAATTGAATGAATGTTAAAATGAGTCCTAAGTATTTTTTTTAGTCACGTATCGTTGTCATGTCACCAATTTTATGACATGACACTATCAATTAGACGTAATCATAAAAAAGTAAAAGTTTAATCTCTTAATAGAAAAAATTGGGAAGACAACAATTTCTAAAATCGTAAAAATTAAAAGTTTAATCCTCTAATTGAAAATTTTGATAAGACAACTTTCAAAGTGGAAAAACACACCAAGTTGTTCATTAACACACACCTAATTAATCCATACCATCTTGTCCCCATCTAACTTTTTGGTAAAAATAAATTAAGAATATTTTTTTCTTTCTTTATAATTAATAGTATTTTATTTTGTATATTATTTTAAATATGGTACTAGATATTATACTAATGACCAAAAAAATAATAGTAATCTATGTTTTAGTAGATTTCAGAAATGAATTGTTATTCTTAAATATTAGTATATATCTATAATTTGTTGCTCTTTCATTTTTTTTTTAGTATAAAATTATCTTTAAACGTAATGTTATTGAAATTTTATAATTAATTAGATAAAATATTAATTTATTTTTTCTGACTAATTAAAAAATGAATGAACAAAGGACAAAGACAAAATTTCATATATGAAATTCTTATTAATCAATCAAATTTTATTCATTTTTTAAAGTGTCAATGTCATATCCGTCTCCACTGTTTAGTTTGTTTCCTGCTGTACTTCTTTTGTTCACTTATATATTTTTACTTTTAAACAATTTACCAAATTTTAAATTTGATACTACTGACTTATTTAATATAAATATATATTAACTAAAAACAGAAAAAAAAAATCAATTTTAAAATTTTGTAAATTGTAATAATAAAAATATATTAAATTTTATACAGATGTAATGTAATTAATACATATTAGATGAAAAAATGGTAAGTGTTATAAAAACTCTAGCAAAGTGTATAATAATACTCTTATAATTGTTGCATAAATTTAGAGAGAATAAGTAAGAGAAAAGGAAGAGAAAATTTTCTAAGAAGTTCACTCATCTTTCATTCAGTAGCATCCCTTTTATAGAGAATGCAGGAGAGGAAGAGGAGAAGGAATTCAATAAGGGTGGGCGGGTGAACAGGTTTCTTCATCATGAGGGAATCAACTTTTTTTAACACTTCCCCTGATTCCCTATGATATAAGATTATGTCTCATTAAAAACCTTGTTAAGAAAACCCAGTGGGAAAAACTTAACGAAGGGAAAAAGAGTACATATCGTTTACATAAATATCTTAATTGACTGCCTCGTTAAAACCTTGTCAGGAAAAACCCATTGGGATAAAAATCGTGACTAAGGAAAAAGAGTACAGTCTTCCCCTCAAAAGGAATTCATTACTCCTTGAAGAAATGTTGTCATAAGTCTTTCAGTCGACACATTCCGATCCTTTTCCGAAGTTTTGTAAACGTTGCATTTGGTAGCGACTTTGTGAATAAGTCGGCTAGATTATCACATGATCGAATTTGATGCATATCTATATCACCATTCTTTTGTAGTTCATGTGTGAAGAAGAATTTAGGTGAAATGTGCTTTGTTCTATCTCCCTTGATGTACCCTCCTCTAAGTTGAGCAATGCATGCAGCGTTATCCTCATACAGAATTGTAGGAATGTCTTTGATTGATGGTAATCCACATGACTTTTGAATATGCTGAATAATTGATCTCAACCAAACACACTCTCTGCTTGCTTCATGTATAGCGAGAATCTCGGAGTGATTTGAAGATGTAGCTGTCATGGTTTGCTTTGTGGATTTCCAGGATATAGCCGTGACACAATATGTAAATACATAACCTGTTTGTGATCTTCCATTGTGTGGATCTGATAAATATCCTACATCGGCATATCCAACCAATTGCGACGTTGAATCTCTTGGATAAAATAACCCAAGATCTATACTTCCACGGAGGTATCTCAAAATATGTTTGATCCCATCCCAATGTCTCTTAGTAGGAGAAGAACTGTATCTTGCTAACAGGTTGACAGCAAAAGTAATATCAGGTCGTGTATAGTTTGCAAGATACATAAGAGCACCTATTGCACTTAGGTATGGAACTTCAGATCCAAGAACTTCTTCCCCACTTTCTAGAGGTCGAAATGGATCTTTATCAACTTCTAAAGATCGAACAACCATCGGGGTAGTCAAAGGATGAGCTTTATCCATATAAAAATGACTGAGAATCTTTTCAGCATATGTGGATTGATGAACAAAAATTCCAGATGCTAAATGCTCCACTTGTATTCCCAAACAGAATTTTGTCTTTCCAAGATCTTTCATTTCAAATTCATCCTTTAAATAAATAGCAGTTCTTGTGAGTTCTTCAGGAGTACCTACAAGATTCAAATCATCCACATATACAGCAATGATGGAAAATCCACTTTGCGATTTTTTAATAAAAACACATGGGCATACTTGATCATTTATATATCCATCTTTTATTAAATAATCACTAAGTCGATTATACCACATACGACCAGACTGTTTCAACCCATACAACGAGCGTTGTAACTTGATTGAATATATGTGACGTGGTCTTTGTGATTCAGCCATTTTCAATCCTTCAGGGATTCTCATGTAAATCTCACTGTCAAGTGAGCCATATAGGTATGCAGTTACAACATCCATCAGACGTGTTTCCAAACCTTCCATGGTTGCCATACCTATCAGAAAGCGAAAAGTAACTCCATCCATTACTGGAGAGTATGTATCCTGATAATCAATACCAGGTTTTTGTGAAAATCCTTGAGCTACAAGTTGGGCTTTGTATCTCACAATTTCATTTTTCTCATTTCGCTTTCGTACAAATACCCATTTATTTCCAACCGGGATTACACCCAGCGGTGTTTGGACTATTGGTCCAAATACTTCTCTTTTCAATAGAGATTGTAGCTCAGTTTGAATAGCATCTTTCCATTTTGGCCAATCTTTTCTTTTCCGACATTCTTCCACGTTTTGTGGTTCAGGATCCGTGTCAGGAATCAAAGTAATATATGATGCTATAGAGAAAGCAAATATATCGTCAATCATGACTTTGCTTCGATCCCATATTTTCTCATCATGTACATAATTTATTGAGATCTCTTGGTGTTCATCTCTTATCCCTTCACTGAGATTTTGAACCTCTTCTGGGGCTATTCTCACTCTTGGAATATGTGCTTCTTCTGGAGCGATTTGTACCTCTTCTGGAGCTATTCCCACTTTTGGAATAAGTGCTACTTCTGGAGCGGGTATTCCTTCTAGGATTCCCTTATTTGCTTTTGATTTTCGTGGTACAGTGTCTTTTGCACCAACCGGTCTTCCACGCTTCTGGCGTGGTTTAGATTCTTCTATTACCTTATTCGTCAATTCTCCAGGAATTGATTTTTCAATAGGCATTTCTATCCTTGCTGGAGTATTCACTGCAGGTGTATGTGACTTTATCACTTTTCTAGCATCATTAAATGCATTTGGCATTTGATTTGCAATATTTTGTAAATGAATAATTCTTTGAACTTCAATTTCGCATTGTCCTGTACGAGGATCAAGTGAATTTAAATCTGATGCATTCCATGATATTTCAGAGGGTTTTTTATTTAAAACTTTCCCTCCTCCTAATGGTGGAAATACAGATTCATCAAAATGACAATCTACATAACGTGCAGTAAAAACATCTCCAGTTAAAGGTTCAAGATATCTGATAATAGAAGAAGAATCAAAACCAACATTAATACCTATTCTTCGTTGGGCTCCCATCTTAGTTCTTTGTGGAGGTGCAATTGGAACATATACCGCACTTCCAAAAACTCGAAAGTGTGATATGTTGGGTATCTGTCCAAGAACTAACTGTAAAGGAGAAAATTTTGTTGGGTTTCGGCACAGAAACGCACAGCGAAAATTAAAATTTTAAAGCAATTTCCGAAACCCTAAAACAGGATCCATGCGAAAAATCAATTAATTAAGAGGTTTAGAGATTATACCGAATATGAAAACGAGAATCTGAAATCGACTGCCTCGAATCTCCAACGCAATACAAACTGACTGCGTCTCTACGGTATCCACACGAATGCTCCGCGAATCGTCCTACGATCTGCAGAAGAAGGAATCGTGGTACTAGCCACCAAGGATGAGGATTTTCGGAACTGTTTTCTCTAGTCTCTCTCTAAGAGCGGCTAGGGTTTTGTGTTTTGACGTAAAACCTAAAGTAACTGATATATATCATATATATAGCAGTTAGGAGGAATTAATCAAAACCTAATATTATTAAAATCCGAATTTATATATATCTTAATTAAGTCTTACTTAATTAATATACCTATATATAAATTATCCTATTAATTTAAATTCGTAATTTAAAATTCTATCAATCATATTGATATCTTTAAATATTTACAATTTAAATTAATTTCCTTTTAATTACGTTCTTTGTGTGTGACCCTATAGGTTATTATTACGTTGGCAATAATTTTAAAATCATATTATAAAATTATAAACAGTGAGCGGCATCTAGTAATGCATCACTGCTACCCAAGTAATAATAAGATCGATGATTCGATGCAACCTTTTCGTGATCAATGTTTCAATGTAATTTAATCCTTTTAACCTTAATATCCTAGATTAAACTCGAGTCATGGAATGTGTCATACTCTTCATAATTTAATCTGAGTTTTCTTGATCAATGAGTATACTATATGAAACAAATCACTATTTGAGCATGGCCATGCATTTCATAGTCCTACTCAATCAAGAGGCCTATGGATATCACCTATAAAATATAGGATGGTTAAATTCCATCTAGATCACTCATATTACTCACACGATTCATAATGAACCCAATAATCACCTTTATAGTCCACCCTATTAAAGGTGACATTTGATGATATCAAAGTACATTAATTCTCGTGTAGTAAAATAGCGGTTTCAGGTCGGAGGACCATTACATCATTGTCACTATGAGAATTGCTAATGACACTTCGCATAATGCTCCATATAGAATTCTCATGGTGGGTCTGTCCAGTACATCGTTCTCTAACATGTACCTATGCATTGACTTAATATCTCATATATTTATGACCAATGAGATTTGGTCATCAGTCAATCCACATACTAGTCTCAATGCATCATTGTTGTCCCATCAACAATGATACTCGACTAGGGACATTTAAGAACAATGATACTAATTGTAATTATATAATCTCATGTTCAAGTCACATACTTGAAACTATATAATTTGTATCACTATTCTAAGGAATTTTATTATGTTAACAATTATATTACGCAGTAATTAAAACCATAATAAAATCATTTATTTATTCAATCAACAATAATATCAAATGTTAAGAAATTATATCAAATAATTGACCTCTAGGGCATAAACTCTAACAAATTTATGAATAGCCGTTGGTCTTACTCGAATGATGGCTGCAGCATGAAGAATTGCATGACCCCAAACTGAGGTAGGTAAGTTAGCCCTTAACATTAATGGTCGTGCAATAAGTTGAAGTCTTTTTATTAAAGATTCAGCTAAACCATTTTGTGTATGAATATGAGGAACGGAATGCTCAATGGAAATTTCAATAGTCATACAAAAATCATTAAAAGTCATTGATGAAAATTCAGCTGCGTTATCAAGTCGAATTGACTTAATTGGATGATCAGAGAACTGAGCCAGTAAATTGATTATTTGAGCAAGAAGTTTTGAGAAGGCAAAGTTTCGAGAAGAGAGAAGACAAACATGAGACCATCTAGTTGAAGCATCTATTAAAACCATGAAATATCGAAATGGGCTAGACAATGGGTGAATAGGTCCACAAATGTCTCCTTGAATTCTCTCTAGGAATTTCGGGGCTTCTTTATAAATTTTTACTGGTGATGGTCGAACAATTAATTTTCCTCGAGAACATGCAGCACAAGGAAATTCACTACTAGGAAAAACCTTCTTATCTTTGAGAGGATGACCAGTAGAATTTTCAATAATACGACGCATCATAGAAGTACCTGGATGACCGAGTCTTTCATGCCAAAGCATAAAGGATTTGGGATCTATGATTTTTGGAATCATAACATTATGAGACTCAATTGCTCTAATTTTCATAGTATATAATCCAGAAGAAATTGAATGAAGTTTTTCTAGGATATTCTTTTTTTCAGAAATAGTAGAAGTAATGAGAAGATATTCATTATCATTCTCATTGGTTGTTTCAATATGAAAATCATTTAGTCGAATATCTTTAAAACTAAGCAAATTTCTTCTTGATTTACTAGAATATAGAGCATTTTTGATAAAAACTTGTGTCTCATTTGGCAGTAAGAAACTAGCTTTTCTAAATCCCTCGATTAAATTTGATGTGCCAGAGATAGTCCCTACATTTCCCTTAGCTTTGATTAGTTGTGAAAAATATTTCTCACTTTGAAGGATTGTATGAGTTGTTGCACTGTCTGCTAAACATATATCCTCCATATCCATTAAAGATGGTCTGACACATATAAAAACATAAATAAGAAAAGTTACATTTCAAATATAATTTTATTCATGAGAAACACATATCACATATAGAATGAAAACTAATAATATTATACATGCATGATGTTTAATTAAAATAAGAAATTAAACGATATCCCAAAAGATACTTTCAGAAGGTTCAGTAATATCATCAACCTTTTCCTCATTGTTGGTCATTGGTGAATCATCAACAATATTCAATTGATGATTAACAAAGTTTGTTTCTGCCTCCATTACTTTGTTCTTTTGAGACTCCTGAAATAAATTAGCCAGATGTCTCGGCGTACGACAGGTACGCAATCAATGCCCTTTCGTCCCACACCTAAAACAAACATCTGGTTTGTTCTTTATCGGTGCTGCAGTTTCTTTATTTTTACCCGACTCAGACACTTGCCACTTCTGGTGGCCTGAATTGTCGCGGTTCTGGAATTTGTTGTTATGATGGCCTCGTTTATTCTTTCTTCCCCAAGGCTTCTTATTATATGACCATCTCTTGTCACGTTTATTCTGCTGGAATGACGTGCTGTTAATATCCGGCAATGGGGTAGCACCCGTTGGCCGTACTTGATGGTTTTTCAACAACAATTCATTATTCTTTTCTGCAACAAGGAGGATAGACAACAAGTCACTGAATTTTGTGAACTTACTATGTCTATATTGTTGTGACAGAATCATGTTGGTGGGATGAAAAGTTGAGAGCGTTTTCTTTAACATTTGGGATTCAGAAACTGGATCTCCGCACAAAGCCAAAGTAGAGGTTATTCTATAAATATTGGAACTATATTCCGTAATTGATTTGTAATCTTGTAGCCTTAAATTAAGCCACTCAAATTTGGCATTTGGGAGAACAACCAATTTTTGGTGGTCAAATTTTTCCTTAAGTTGTGTCCATAAAGATAAATGATCTTTGACTGTTAAATACTCAGTCTTTAATCCTTCATCAATATGGTGACGAAGAAAAATTATGGCTTTTGCATTTTGTGCCGAAGTAGCTGTATTTCCTGATTCAATGGTCTTTTCTAACTCATTTGCACTAAGGTGCAATTCTGCATCAAGTGCCCAAGCCAAATAATTGTCTCCAGAGATTTTCAAAATAGAAAAATCTATTTTTGCCAAGTTTGCCATCTATTCTGGGTTAAAACACAATTTTATTATTTATTAAAACAATAAATAATTGCATGTATGAAATATGAAAAATAAACTACGTCACGATCTCAAGTGGTGATAAAATGCAAATATAAATATTCTTATATTTATGTTATTAGCATAATGCAAATGGATCTTCACCCGGCATGCGGTAGTTCGCATAGACAGATTATTCCAACAGAATAATAAATAATAGAATAACAGAAGAATTTCACCATGCATGCGATAGACCGACCGCACAGACAGGTTATTCCCAACAGAATAATAAATGCGGAATAATAAATAATGGAATCAGGTCAGGTGAAATTCACACCGACAGGATATTCCGACAGAATATTAAATGCGTAATAATAATGGAACCAGGTCAGGTGAAATTCACACCGACAGGATATTCCGACAGAATATTAAATACGTAATAATAATGGAACTAGGTCAGGTGAAATTCACACCGACAGGATATTCCGACAGAATATTAAATACAAAATAATAAATGGTAAAAAGGTTTCCACTTAGTCTTGTAAGATTAACAAGGATAGATGGTACCAATGTAAATAACAAAATTTAAATGCAATTATAAGAATAAAATTATATTATTGGTGGTATAGCCCAACCAATAGTATAATAATAAATTGTAAGAATTTAATTTTACCGTCTCAGTTGGTTAGAACTTCGTGCTGATAACGTGTTATAAAAACTCTAGCAAAGTGTATAATAATACTCTTATAATTGTTGCATAAATTTAGAGAGAATAAGTAAGAGAAAAGGAAGAGGAAATTTTCTAAGAAGTTCACTCATCTTTCATTCAGTAGCATCCCTTTTATAAAGAATGCAGGAGAGGAAGAGGAGAAGGAATTCAATAAGGGTGGGCGGGTGAACAGGTTCCCTCATCATGAGGGAATCAACTTTTTTTAACAGTAAGGTGGTGGTTGGACAATTATTCATTGCGTTGATGGAAAATAATTGTGTAAGTGCATGAGGCTTTGACACGTGGAAGGATTGAAGGGTGAGAGACTCTCTAGGCTCTATTGGCTGCATTGTACTAATGACCGGTACATTCTCCCTCAATCCAATTAAAACACACCAAGTTGTTCGTAAATAAAGTTATCATCTTTTTTCTTAAAAAATAATGTAGTCAACTTATAGGGTAATGATTCTATTTGTTAAAGATATTTATATAACATGCACTATTTATATCATTAAAAATTAAAAAAAAATGACCATAATTAAAAATTAACGTCTGCTACTATTAGTAGCGGACGACGTATTACGTCCGTTATTAATATTAACGAACGACGATACTATTTTTAACGTCATTCGCTAACATTCGTCATCTGTTATTATTAATAACGGACGTAACACGTCGTTGGATATTAATAATAATTGACCTAAATTAATTTGAGACATTAATTCCTATTTCATATATCAAACGATAGAGATTGTGCGTCATATTTGATTTATATCAATTACTTCTTCCGTTCCTATTTAAATGACGTTTTAGAGTTTTTTATTTATCCCTAATTAATTGACGTTTGTTCAAATCTAAGAGAATTAATAACAATTTTTTTAAAATTATCCCTCATTATTCTATCTATTGAGTATTATACTTAATATTTTTTAATCATTATTTTAATTTTTGTGCTCATCTCTAAAAAAATTATTTAAATAGGGACGGATGAAGTATATGTTAAGAATCGTTTTTCATATATTATATAATATGAACCAATTTTAACTCTTTTTAACTGTGGGCTCACTAGATTCGCCACTAGTACAAAATTCGCCACTAGTACAAAATCTCTTACGTGTAATAATTTTTTAAATAAACATAAAAACTTATATACAGTGATCTTTATTCAGGTGCGTTTTGCAATAAAAAAAAGTTCAATATTTTTATCTCCTATAACTAGGCTACTAGGCTATAAGGATGTTCTAGGTTGCGGTTCTATCCGAATCTGGGTCCACAAACATCGCACTTTTTGCCCCTTTCCTTTACATAAACATAATGTTTAGATCCTTTTGTGAAGAATCACTTCCCCTTTTTTCTCCACCCGAATCTGTTCACATTTTTCTCTTTTTATTACATAGATTTGAGCAGTGAAGCATACAGTTGAGGCTATTTTACTGTTTGTGTCATTATTTTTACTTGTTTTTCGTACTGGGTTCTTCACAGATCGTTTGATTTCAAGACAAAGATCGGATTTAGGTATCTGGGTTTGCGAGATTCTTGTTTTCTGTTAGTGGGTTTGAATTTTTTCATCAATTTTAGCAGGCTTCAGCTGAGTTGGTGTTAGGTTTTCAAGCAATCGCTTATTTGGGGTTAAAGGATCAATTTGAGGATTGAGATTGTGAAATTGAGGTAATCTGCAAATGGGTTTTTGACTTTGAAAGTCTGATCATTGAAGAATTGTTGTATTACCACAAAAAACTGATTTTGCATCTCTGGGGTTGTCTAGCTTTAAGTTTGTGGATATTTAGGTGAATTTCATGATAGACTTGGTTGAAATTTGTGGGAATTTTGGAGAGAGGGAGAGAGAGTTTTAGAGAGAGAAGATGAAGAGAGGGAAGGATGAGGAAAAATATATGGGACCTATGTTCCCCAGGCTTCATGTTAATGATACAGAAAAAGGAGGGCCAAGAGCACCTCCAAGGAACAAGATGGCCCTCTATGAACAGCTCAGTATTCCTTTGCAGAGATTCAATGCAGGGTCGTTGCCCCATAACCCTAACAATACTACCAATTTGACTCCTCCATCGTCAAGCCAGGTGAGTTGAAAATGCATAGAAGTACAAATTTTTGTTTTGTATTAAAGGTAGCTTAGCATATCTAGTCACATTTGTGGAAGGTTTTTTGTTGTTCTTTTGTTTGAAGTATAATGGAGTTTAAGCTTATTTGCATGGTCTATTCAATTTTTTTTTGAATGAAAAAAATGGTATAGGTGTGATTTAGACCATAGTTCTGTTAATGATTGACGTATGCAAGTCTCAAAACTGTTTTCTTATAATGCGATGATAATATTTTGGTTTTAGGACGGATGTTTTATATAACAACTACTTTCACTTTTCTTTTGTATTTTTGTATTTTTGTATTTTTGTATTTTTGCATTTTTGCTTCATGATTTACTGGTGATTCCCTAAGATATATGGGAACTTTGTGTAGTTTTAGGTCTTTAATATGCCACTCAACTTCTACCAACCCTGCCAGTACCTTCCTTTGGGAGCCCTGCCTGAGGCTAAATGAAGGGGATCCCTCTCTATGTAAGGGGGTCATCACTCATCAGTGCCTTTGGAATTTGTGGTCTGCTTTTGATCAAGATCTGTTAAAGCAAAAGAGATAGCTTAGTCCATAACCTGTGTGCTCTTATTCAGATGGTCCTATCGAAAGAAGCTAACTAATTATATGATAGTATTATTATGAATCCATTATCTACTACTGCAGTTGCTACCTAAGAAATCATTTATTTCATATTCTGATTTTTTTATATTTCAAAAGTTCTGATTTCTTTCTTTCTATCAATGTATGGTCGCAGGGGAGTGGTCATGAAAGAGGGATGTTTTTTCCGCTTCAACTGCCTCCTTCAGTACAACCAGCTGAGAAACCAACTCATTATGCTGATTTAAACCCATCCTTAGTTCAGATGGAGCCAAAAAAGAGGCAAGAAGAAGATTTTATGGTTCCTATCTTTGTTCAGTCCAATATGGGTCAAGATCGCAATGAAAATTATAATAGCATGGATAAGGAAAAACGAAGTCCCTCTGGTACAGCTTATTCAGGTCGTTTTGCAGAATTTCAAAACACCAATGAGAAAGTGTTAAAACAATTTGACACGTCAGGGCTCAATTTAAGACCGGAGGGAAGTAGGCATAATGAAGGTAACTCAAAAGAGGTTATGGTGTGTGGGGAGAAATTAAATAATTCTCAGTCATATAAAAAATCCAGAGAAAAATCTGAAATTCCGTTGAAGCAAATCAATATATCTTCAAGCTTTGAGCACAGGGATCATCCTCCTAAGTATTTTCACAAATTGAAGAATACTAATGATTTTTTACAGCATGAATACAGAGAGGTCTCGCAACTGATTAATACTGTACGGGATGATGGTGTCTCAGTTGACCAGTCTAGAGGCTTGGATTATGAAAAATCTTCTATCCTTATGGGAGATCTTCAACAAGAAGTGCAGAGAAGTCCTCATAATCCTACTAATGATGCGGAGTCTCGTGAAGACAATTGTAGGCCGTTACCTACAGGAATTATGGACAGAGGTGATGATGATGTATCTGAGACTTCAATGGTCGATTCAGTGTCTGGCTCAGATTTATCTCCCGATGATGTTGTAGGAATAATAGGTCAAAAGCATTTCTGGAAAGCAAGAAGAGCTATTGTCAAGTAAGTTTTTGTACGTTGATAGCTTTCCAAAGATTTAAAACACTGGTGGTCATATTTGAGTTGCTTCACAAACTTATTATTATTTCCTTTTGGCATGGTATTGGACAATCTTTGGCTATCTAATTTCAGGACATTTTATTTACTACAATAACTTTATTAATCCATGTGCTTGAATCTTAACACAAACTCATAGTTTGATAATTTATGGAAAAATATTGTTATGTCTTCTTAGCAAACTATTGTACCACAATAGATGGCTCAATGAGATTGGGGAGTTCTTTTCACGTAATCTGAAATCATCAAGTGGATATGTATTTGAAATTCTGGAAATTATGCATGTTAGATTGTTAGTTAAAATAGTAAGAGAAAACCAACTTTTCCTCCCTCTCCCTCCCTCTCTCTCTCTCTCTCTCTCTCTTCACATGTTGATGCATTTGTGGCTTGCTTCCGTTAGAGGTGCATTCTAACGAAAGATCGAGTGATAATATATCCATTATCTTTGATTGTGATGCTATCGAGTGATAATATATCCATGATCTTTGATCGTGAGCATCACACATCATATAAGAAAAATTATTCTGAGACTGTCATACAATGTCATCATGCTTTGTGTGACGCCTCAATAAGGTACATTATGTTTATAATATGGTATCTACATTTACAAATTAAGGTGGCGTGCTCCATAAATTTAATGTAGGTGGGATATTATAAATACATTACGTATCAAAAGACATGATAACTACATCATGCACATGTATGTACGTGATTCGGACGTCACACCACATTAGCACGATGACATGGTGTGACTGCCTTACTGGGTAATTCTTTGTTTTCTTTGATAGGAAGCGCCTTCATAGGTCAAATCTTGTTTTCTATTTGCATTTCCTTTGAAAATATTGACACCTTAATTTTCTTGTACTAAGTAGTATAAACTATTATTTTCCAAAATTATCTGTTTTGTCAAAGGGCTAATTTGATTTTGTATTGCGGCTTACTTCAAATACAAGTGTCATTGCTACTTGTTTTGAACAAAGTGCTATTCTCATGCTTCCCTTAGTTGAGTTAGAAGTAGCTGTGGTTAGCTACTTATCAAAAAGGAAAAGAAGAAGAAGAAATTAGAATAAGAACTGTCGCTAGCCAACTTCCACTTTTTTTCTCATTTGTTTTTCTATTTTTCTTTCCTCTACATCTCTCTTACTATATCTTTTGGGCATGCCTGCACATTTTAATTTGTCTCATAAAATCCAAGGTACGAGCTGACCATTTATGTTATAATTACTGGAAAAAAACGAAGAAGGTAAAGTTCTGCGTATTTTATTCAACTCAAGGTTTCATTTTCTTCTAGGAACATTTTTTGGGGATCGAACCATCTTCTGTATTAGTAGATGATTGCAACTTGTACTTGACGTTCTGAAGTAGTATAGGATAGATTGGTGCTCTAGTTTTGCTGTTCTGGAATGTAGGACCACAGTGAATAACTGAATATGCCCCAATCTGGAATTAGTCAAGCTGCTGAGAAAAGTTCTTTGTTTTATTTTTAGGTGTATTGAAGGAATCCTGTCTCTGTGGTCCACATCCCCTTTTTTGTTCTTTATAGGACTCCTTTTTTTATTTTTATTTTTATTTTACATTATGTAACAATATATGGAATACCATTTATTATTATTAATATTTTACATTGTGTCGTGGAAAGTTGTGTTGAACATGTTTAAGGTATTTACTAGAGTTTGACCTTGTTCCCATGTTTTCCTTAGTTGATTAATCTAGACCAAGTCTGTTGTATGTTCAAACACCCTGATTATATTCAAATCCGTGGATTAAGGATATTTTCCCACCTCCCCAGCTAATCTTGGAGCCTTTTGTTGTAAAACTTTGGCATGGTATATGATGCATGTGATGTTTGTTTCTAGAGTAGATTATCAAGTACTTTACACTCCAGCCTATATTTGGTGTTTATATTGTATTCAATTTTAACTGTGTTTTTGATTCAATTCCTCTTGCCATATACAGTCAACAAAGAGTATTTGCAGTTCAAGTATTCGAGTTGCATAGGTTGATCAAGGTATGATGGTCTTCAAAGTTAAGTAGTTAATATTATCTCTAAAGTCGAATGCCTATAAATGTACATGTCCATTTGTTTTGATTGTTATTACAGTAGAACCTAAATTCTTGATGTTTAAACAGGTGCAGAAATTGATTGCCGAATCACCGCATATTTTGCTTGAAGATGCTGCTTATCTGGGAAAAACTCTAAAGGGCTCTCCTGCACCGAAAATCTCTTTGGATTATATTGTGAAAGCTACTCCTAAGATTGTTATGCACAAAGATGTTTCTGAGAAACCTGATAGCAGGATGGAAAGCTCCGCCGAGAATGCTGTGGAGAAGACGTCTATCTCATGTTTGCAAAATGGTAGTCAGCCTTCAAATTACAGTCCATTTTTGGGAAACCCACCTCAGGCAACTGTAACTTCAGATACAAAAATGGGTCCGTGGGGTTTCAATCAACCCTCTGGGCACCAATGGTTAATGCCAGTTATGACTCCTTCTGAAGGACTAGTGTACAAGCCATATCCGGGACCTGGATTCATGGGCCCGGTTTATGGGCCTCCAGGATCTACTCCAATGATGGGCAGCTACCTAAATTATGGGGTTCCAGTTCCTCATCATCCTTATCAAGGACTTGGACCTGCTTCTTTCACTCCTCCAGCTGGTCATGGCTACTTTCCGCCATTTGGTATGCCAGTAATCCACCCATCCTTCTCGGGTTCTGTGGAACAAACGGACCACTCCGACATGCAATATCAAGCATTGCATAACGTGCCAAGTCAGAAAAATGGCGGTGTTCCAAATTCTGCAAAGTTGAATCTATCTAAAGACAGTGAGGTGCAATTCAGTATGGCAGGTAGTCCGAGTGAGAGAGCACAAACAACCAGGGCAAGTCACACCAGCGAGGGAAAAAACGCACTCTCTCTTTTCCCGTCTCCAGTCGTTCACGTCCCAGGTGGAGGCCCTGACCAGCCGACGCGAGTGATTAAAGTTGTGCCTCACAATGCTAGATCTGCCACTGAATCGGTGGCTCGGATTTTCCAGTCTATTCAAGAAGAGAGAAAGCAGTTTGATTCCATTTAATATCCGGTGAGGAAAATTACTCGTTGCTAATGATCATGCATATTCTCATCCAAATTTTATTTTGGTGCTTGGTCACTTTCTGTGTGCTTTTGGATTTTTAGTTCTGTAACTGGCCTTTTTTTATTGCTTAGGTGCTACTATGTGTGTGTGTGTGTGTGTGTATATACACACATATATACACACACATCTGAAGATTGCATGACACCAGTGTTGTATAATCATCTCCTTCAGGTGTTTTATTTATATAATATCTGGCATATGCCCATATTTGATATAAAGTTATAATTTAATAATCATATATTTTTCTGTTAAATTGGTGCTATTATAAATTTGCAGTCCACTGTTTAGCAGATTTAGCTCCATGAAGCATTTTCCAATGTGTGCATGCTTGAAAACTATTGTGTGCATTTCCTTCTTTTAGTTCATTGCAATTTCATTATATTTTCCCCTTTGGTTGTTCTAAGTTGGCAACAAGGTCCAAAAGAAGTGGCTGGCTAGTTTGGCATGCATGGTTAAACTATTTTAAGTGTACTTATGTGAGGTTCATTGCAAATGAGATGAGAACTTGTTTATTCTCTCTTCTACTTTTGTTTTTTCTTAAATTTATGGACAGCGATTTATATAATGACTAATTTTATGTGGATATATCAGATATTCATCGATATAAATTTGTCGTTATATATGGCACATTCTAACTTGTATTCCCATACAAATCAAGATCAAGGCAACTAATAGTAATTGGTACAAGTCTTTTTGTCAAGGGCACCTAGGATTTCTACCAGGCCCTCCATAAAAGAACTCAGGATCTTCAATATAATCACCAACATAATATTGATCATAGCAATCATATTCATCAGAATAAGCAAAAACCCATTCTGGGAACTTCAATTCATGCCCATTTTCCTGGATTCTCATCCTTGTAATGTAGCCTGAGGTGTACCAATAATTGTCCGAAAATCGCCCACTTCCCATAGCTGTTGCTGTGTGTGGATGAGTTCCAACTCTTGAACTGTAAACTTCACCTCCCCATTGCACCATTACTGCTTGATGCCACAATTGTTTGAATAGCTCAGGTGGCCAATATCCTATGTTTATCCCTTCTCCATATTGTAACCACCAGTTGCTTGTATTTTGATCCTAGATTTAAAAAAAAAATAACTACTTTTTTTTAATGATGAATTAACATAAATAACCCCAAGTTTACTTTGTCTTTTTATTGGCATTTCCCCTTAACCTACTAACCTTAAAGATGTATATGGTAATTTTATATGGAAGACTATTTGGCTTGGAGATGGGATAGATTGCAGCTCCAAGTGCTATCTCATTGTTGGTTTGAACAAATCCAGGGCAAGTCAGATCAAAACAACCAGTTGTCTTTGATGCATCAGCCTAATTAAAGCATGCCAAACCAAACATAACTTTAGGCTGCATTTGGTATTAGTAACCGGTGGGAATGATTAGCATGAAGTTAATTTTGGTCAATTGACTAATACAATGTCGACACGTAGGCGGAATGTTATCTTTCTCTGCGTGTCAGAACTGTATTGGTTAATTAACTAACTTACCATGAAGTTAACCGGATCCGTAACAAGTAATCCCTTTAGCTTCAAAAATATGGTACCAATATTAAACTTTTAAAGTTAAATTAATATTTTTAAATTTAAAAATTGATATGAATCACAACATTTGAATTTGAAAAGTCAAACTTAATCGTATATTACCGTCCAATAAATAAATAATCGAGTTTGGTGATCCCCATAGACACTTGGATTTACCTGAAATATTTCATAACTGATGAAAATCATTTTTACAATAAACATATATGATGATGATTATGATTTCAATGTAATTCAATTAATTTAAATATACAAGGAAATATACTAATATTGAAGTGATTATGTGTAGTGTATATATACTAACTGCCCATCCAGATTCAATTTCCTCAAATTCAAACTGAGCCCCATTTCTGAGAGATATTTGAGAAGTACTGTACTCATCATCAGACTCAACAAATGGATTCCAAACTCTGATATCTCCTTTGGCACCTGAATAACTGAATCCTTCTGTAAGCAACACTGCAAACTATTTTGGAGGGAAAAAAAGAAGAAGAGGAAGTGTCATGTTCAATCACATAGACAAAATTGGATAATTTATAATTGTGTGTAAAAGAGTTTTATACTCTTTCTATCCATCAAAAACTGACTCAGTTTGATTTTTTAAGTCAAATTGCACATTTATATAATCAAAATTTATACTATTTTTTTTAAACAAAGATCCAAGACCAATAAACATAAGAAACTACATCGAATATACTATTACTTTCAATTTTTATAATTTTAAAAATATAAATAAATATGCTTAATTTATTAATTCCAAAATTGGTCAATTTGACCAGAAAAATCAATCTAAGTCAGTTTTTTAGGGGCGGAGGGAGTATCTTGAAAGAAGGGAAAGCACAGTCGAATGTACACAAATGACACGTTGTAAATATCATTAACTTTGTGAGTGTTTATTAACCGTGTCTAGTCGATCATACCAGACGTTTTCTAAAAAAAATATTCTAGAAAGAGTAATGCTACAGACAAACTATTCTACAAACATTTTACAAACTGCTGATGTGACATACTCCACCTCAACATATTGATCAACAAGTTGCTTTAATGTATTCTTCAGCCCCACACAATATGTTGAGGTAGAATATGCCACATTAGTAATTTATAAAATATTTGTAAAATAATTTATTTCTCTGGCATTGTTCTTTTAAAAAATCATATAGGGCACTTAGTTTATGCAAGAAGTGAAGCACATACATACCGAGTGATTTGGTTGCATTAAATTTTGTGTGCCATTCAATTGCATAACATGATAATTAGGTTTTTTCCTCCCATAATTATGAATAGGAAAATCCTTCATTTTTGGTATTCTCCTAATGGGGATTGTTCCTTTAGGGCAGGTAATTCCTTCTCTTTGCCACAGCTGTGAGGTCACAGTAATTTCAGATTTTTCTTTTTCTTTTCTCATAATCTCCTCCCTTGGATCATAAGTAGGTGTCATCTGAATAAAATGCAATATATTTGATTAATCAAAAGAAAATATAAATTTAATTCTTATAATAATTATAAGCAAAAATAAGAGCAAGTTTCATCACAAATTAAGGTACTAGTGGATTAAAGGACCTGAATTGTGTGATTCTTTAAAGCAGGATGGTTAAAGCCTGGCTGTTTGTAGATGTCAATGCAGTCAATTATATCTCCATCTTCACTCTGCCCAAAAAAAAACACACACACAAATATTATAAACAATCTATAATTGGAAGTAGCATAGTGTTTATTCCATATTAATAACATTTGTGTAGTTTAAATCTCTAAATACACCGCGCCATTTTAGTGCATTGCGTTTGAGTCCAAAACT
The DNA here is from genome assembly GCA_016801055.1 of Panax notoginseng. Lineage (NCBI taxonomy): Eukaryota > Viridiplantae > Streptophyta > Magnoliopsida > Apiales > Araliaceae > Panax > Panax notoginseng. The sequence continues at coordinate 26,743,723 of CM029020.1, read as the reverse complement.
CTTAAATAAGTTGTATTTGAAAGTTAATTTCATGGTAAGTTGATCAATTAATCAATACAGTGCTGACAAGTAGATAGAGACTGTACGTACCTGAATGCTTTTCACAACTTGCCTTTGAGAAAGGTTTGTTTTGCTTTCGACTTGTAAGAAGTTGGATGGAGAGCTCGAGGGCTCATCCTTGACAAAGCCAGAAGTAACACCAAGGAAAGTTGGTCCCAACAGTAAAATACCAACAATCCATTTGTACCTTGATGCCTTCATTTTTAGACAGATACGGATACAGATACAAATACAAAACTATTGCAGTCTTAATGTGACTTTAAATAGTGTTACACTGAAGACAATGAGGAAATAAGAAGATCAGCTTATAAATTGTACATACCTATTAATTGCATGATTCACCTTCTAATCATCCAAATGTCATTTTACATTTTTGAAATTTGGCAGTGTGGTATATATCTTGTCAGAAGACTATATATGTATATAATAAAGGGCCGGGAATGATATTCATTACAGATTAAAAATAGACATACGCCATCTCTATCGTTCAATATAGGAATCAACGGCTGAGATTAAAATTAAAACATTCACGTCAGCTACTATTACTAGCGGACGAGACCCGTCATCCGATACTATTAATAGTCGACATAATTAATCTCGGTCTAGAGATAGTGTATGTCCGTTTTTGATCTATAATAATAATCATTCTCCTGTAATAAATATCTTATTTTGAAACAATATATATATAAAAATTATAATGCTTATATACAATTTTAGAAATTAGTTGACAATATGTCCATTTGCTTCAAAATACTAGTATTAAATTTAAGAGCAGTGCTATAGACACAAACTATTTTATAAATATTTTATAAACTGCTGATGTGACATACTCCACCTCAGCGTATTGATCAACAAATTGTTTCAATGTAGTCTTCGGTCCCACACAATATACTGAGGTGGAGTATGCCACATAAACAGTTTATAAAATATTTATAAAATAATTTGTGTCTCTAGCATTATTCTAAATTTAAAACTCCAGTTTTTAAAAAGGGCAAAAAACCAAAAAAAGAAAGAAAGAGAAAATTAAAAACTTAATTAGCTAATGAGAAGGTAGCAGTATGTGATATAGGTATCCGGTAATAAAGCTTACAAAAAAAATGTTTTCTTGCGGGATAGTTCATCATTTCATTTGAAACTTAATGACCAATATGCCCCACACTGCACCCGGCCTCACACGTGTCACATTATGTACGGTCACTACCAATATAGTGTAAATCCCTCACCGTAGAGAAAACTTCTAGTCCACGAAATGGAAAAAAGGACGATATATTATTCCCTGCAAACAAATCAAAATGATTTCATCACAAATACACTCTGCTTCAAAACAGTAAAGAAAGACGAGAGAGAAAGTGAAAAAGCTTTGTAGAGAGAGAAGAAAATGGTGAAGTTTGTGCTGCTGATCACCGCCAACCTGGAGAATCTCACCGACCTTGAGCCGGAAGGAGGCTGTGACGATCCTAACTTCAGCTATTGCTTCAAGGTCTCTCTATTCGATTTTCTCAGTTTATTTACTAATGCACAGACATTTTCATACATCAGTTCGTTTACATTGATATTTGTAATGTATATATGCGTGGAGATATTTGTACATTTTGTTGAAATTATTTGTTTCTTCAATATTTTTCTAATTTCTCCTCGAATTCATTCGATTATTATCATTTTAATCCAAACTCCTCATGTTTAGTACATTTATGTACTTCGTATTGCGTTCTACAGAAAATCAGTTCTTCAATCGATTTTTTAATTTTTTTTTTGGAATTTTTCATGTCTTTATTGTGCTTAGATATTTTGCGAATGTGTGTTTGCGTTTGTTTTTATTCAATATAATATGCTTCTGTACTATTAGAGGAATGAATCTACTCGTCTTTTTGGTATTTAAGTTAATAGTACTGTAACAATTTTATATCAAAATTTCTCTCTGTATAAATACACATGTATAGGTTGTCCTAATTTTGTACTAGCTTATTAATTAGAGTTTAATCTGCTCTCTGGTTTCCATTTCGATTCTACTTCAATTTCTGCTTTGATCTCAGCATCTATTCAGTATTCACTATATATATATATATATATATATATATATATATATATATATATATATATACACACACACATTTATTTATGTATATAATGTTTTTGTTAATGTTAGTCAAAACTACTATTTGTGATTATCATCACTCTCTCCCCCCCTCCCTATATGTCTTTGTGTATATATATGTAGGTTTTCGAATCCATCTTTGCTCCTTTAGTTGCATACGCTCGTGTACATCAGTTTATTTCTTCTCTCACTTCAGATAGATGTTAATCAATCTTTTCTGTTTAAAATCTCATGTTTTTGATGTTTGTAGATCGTGTTCTTCAGTCTATTGTTTCTCACATTCAAAATTAAATACATATTAATATCATTGGTTCTGTTTGAGTTCTCATGTGTTTGTTATGTGAATAGTTCCTTTATATGTATAAGTATAAGTTGCCTTATGAATTTATGTGGATATATAGGGCTTCGGTGCTTTTACTGCTACAGTAAAAGAAACAATATATGCTACACGGTTAATTCTCCTCTTGTTAATCTTCTACATTTTCTTTATTTATGTTGAATTTAGGTGACTATTTCTTTGATTTAGCTCTCAACCATTTTGTTTCGAGGGAATATTATTAAGCTTTTGTGTCTAGCTTATAATATTCCAATTTATTCCCGGTCTTACAGTGTGCTATAAGTATTTTTTAACTAAACTCATTCGTCAAGGTTTCTGACTGCTCTGGTTTTTATGAGTTGAAGCTGATGCATACAAAATGAATTTGTAATAAACTTCATGTTTGGGTGATTACTTTTATTTAATCAAAACTTCACTTCTTTGTTGTAACTTGTAGATGAAATGTGGAAACTGTGGTGAGGTAACAAAGAAAGAGAGTTACGTTAGCTTAAATGAAACAGTCTATACTCAGGAGGGTCCCACTAATCTTGTTCAGAAGGTGATGCCTCCTCTCTCTCTATAAATATACTATAGACATTTACATGTAATATCCAAATGGACCACCATGGGCGTATTTTATTTAAAAATGCAATGTATCAAATAATTGATTTCTGATCTGCTTTACAAGTAGGGATATTCTCTTAAGAAGAGTTTCTATATAGCAAAAAAAAAAAAGAAGAAGAAGAAGAAGATTTTCCAATGATCGAGCCTGCAGTAAATACCCAATAGGGATCATTTACTTGGTAAATGTGTTGCTACCTTATTTAACTTTTTTATTCTTCTTGTTTGCAGTGTAAGCTTTGTGAGAGGTATGGAACTGTGACTATGGTCAGTGGCCAAGGCCGTCCACTGACTTGGCATTGTAGTAAACTTGGGACATACCTCCCTTTGATGCACTTTGACTTCAGCGGTTATGAGCCTGTGGAATTTGTGTTTGGCAGTGGTTGGAGAGCTGAATCTGTAAGTTGCCTTTACTCTTTCTTTTTTGCCTGTTTTTTGAGATATAGGATTCTCAAGCTGTAAATATATGGCAATTGCGATTTTGCTGCTTTACTCTATCTGAGTCACTTTGCTAGTTTTGTCGACATCCTGCCGCATTAGTTCTGTAATTCACCAGGTTACAATGATTTTCCAGGACTATGTGTGTATCTTATTATGTTCTGAGCTTGTTTAATGCAAATAGTACTAATGCATGCTTATCAAACTTATCCAAATTTCAGTAACCAGTTCCTCTATAGCCATCTAATCAGTGACCAAGTTTACAAAATAATCAGAAAGTACTATGTGCCTTTTATTTGGGTGAGCATGTGGATGACCTAATAAAATATTTGTGAGACTGCGCATTAGGCCTTATTATACTATGATTTCATTCGGACTCGGAATTTGACTCGGGTTGTTACATACAAACTTAACACATCAGTTTTTATGTAAATTTTCTGAAACAGATGCAGATAGAGGTAAGAAACAAGTTGTGTGTTCTCTCGTGCATTTTCAGAACATTGTGGGTTGAGAATGTAATACTAACTTGATTGCATTTTTTTTTAATCCAAGTATGTGCAGGCATGTGTTAGAGCTAAAATATGTAGCAATGACACTTTGTTATAAGTTTAATTTGTCAGTTTTCTAACTTTGTATGTCTTTTCATTTGTGTAGATAGTCTCATGGATCAGATTTAAGCAAATTGACTTGTCTGACGGAGAATTTGCTGAATATGATAAGGAGGGAAAGTGTCCAGTCACGATTTACAACGTTCGTGCTACCTTCCTGCTGCTGAACCGATTGCCATATGGAGGTGCATCTTACGTTCCTGAATAATGGGAAAATGGGTACAGCCTAACTGTTTGCTTACAATTACTCGACTAAAAACTTGATTGCTCTACGTTTGGATGGGAATTTTTTGGAGCCTTACTTCTCATAGCAATCTCTGTGGAGATAGATTAACAACTATTTTGTGGATGCATTAGTAACTACTTTATACCATACTAGTCAAATGCATTCTATGGATTATCTTAAATTTTTTGTTTTTGCTTCAAATTTTCTGAAACCCGTACTTCAAATTTCAAAACATTACAGCTACTAGGGTGTGCAAAAAAACTGGTTTTTTTCGGTTTTTGAACGAACCGGACCGGTTCGAAATGGCCAGTTCGGTATATCGAACAACTGATATTGGTATCAAGATTTAAGCGATTTCAGTACCGTTTCGGTTCGGTACAATCTGGTTCGGACCTATTTTTACCGGTTGAACACCACTAACTTTTACTTATTATACCACTCAACTTTTAAATTTTTAAATTAAATCATTAAACTAATTAAAATTTTAAAATTGGACCATTTTTGTTAAAATAAAACTAACAGCCGTTAACTTAACTCACACGTGGCATTAAAAAAAAGATAAAAGAAAGTACTAATGATATGGCCAATTTGACTGAGCAAAAATAAAAATAAAATAAAAAACTATGGGCCCAGTGGTTCCTACAAAGGTCTCAGCTGGACATGACAAACGGGCCCAGCCAGCCCGCTAAAAAATGAGCTTTAGGCTGATTTTTTTAGCCCATAGGGCCCAGCCAGCCCGCTAAAAAATGAGCTTTAGGCTGATTTTTTTAGCCCATAAAAATCCGGTCGTTTTGAGCTAAGCCTAAAAAAATGCCCGTCCTCCAAAACCCGGGCCATTTTGACCAGCCCGGCCCGTTTGCCAAGTATAGACTCTCAGCACTCTGTCCCCAAACTAACCAGAACACCAGCGAACTGCAAACTGCCAGAGATAAGAAGACGGCTAAAATTGGAACAGAAAAATACCGAAATGCACCACCAAATAGAATACAAATTAAAGCACACGGATCCATCGAAGCAGGCCATAAGACCAAAATCCCAAATTCAACCACCAGAAATTTCGAGAAGATAGATGCATCGACGACAAACAACCCAAAAGATTCAAACAAAAAAGGATAAACAGTAAAGAGAAGGAATCGAATAAGGAAATGAATACTTCAAGCCCCAAGATTTCAAGCAAGAAATCAGAGGAACCAACTGAACCAACATAGGAAAAACAACTGAACAAATGTGGGTTACCCATATCAGATGAAATAAGAACAACCCAAATCAAACAAGTTGGAACATCGAAGTCTAGCCCAACCAAGAACTGAATTAGTTGTAAAACAAATCAAATGGAAATAAAACACCAAAAATCTGATAATGGAAAAATAACTAATATGCACACAAATCACCGGAACAAATCCAAACCCTCGGACAAGAACCCTAACCCGATCCCCAGCTCAAACCATAACCCCTAAAATCCAGGCCACACACGATCAACCCCTACTAATCTTGCAAGAACGCCATACAATCTATATACCCTCGGACTTGGCATATAATAGATCGGAGAGGAGATTTTCGGAGTTACCCATTGTAGTCACCGGTAAGACTAAACACAACCAAGCAGATCTGAATAGGCGGGACAAGGAATAAGGAATTTTCCTACATGATTCTGCCTCTTCCCAGGCCTATCTTCTTCTGCAACTTATTTCAAGAACATAATACGCTCATATAAAATGAATAGGAATATAAAGACTTGTGTCATTTTCTATACCGTCTTCTCTGTATGACGCAAGATCTGGATGATTTCTGAAAAGTCTGGTCTCAAACAAAGGTCTTCTTGCTGCCAATTTTTGAATGTGTGTCCCTTGGTATGGTAGGCCTGTATTATTCACAACCACGTAGGCAGCTTCCCAAGTCATTCTTTTGTTTTTTTATGAGCCACATAAGAAAAAGTTTAAAATAATTTTACAGAAGTTTAGTCAATTTAACAGAATAGTTTAATTTTAAAATTTTAATTTATTTAATAAAATAATTTAAAAAATTAAAAATTTAGTATTATAATAAATAAAAGCGGTCAACTATATTGGAAAAATCGTTAATTTTACCCATTGTTTAATAATTGTTTTTACTTTCACAAGAAGTGGAAGCAAAATATCTCCTGATAGCAAAAAAGTTTAAATACCTACCAAACGGACCTTAAGGTTTTATAGAAAGTGCTTTTTTACACTCGAAGTTTTTACTTTTTACTACTAAAAAGTAATATTCTTAGACGCAAATGAGTAATTTAAAATTGCCATCAGCTCCGTAGACAATTCTGCCAAACAAACTTAAGGGATTGAATTAAGGAATTGTTCATTGAATTTTTATTTTTCATTCCATTCGCTTTCTCTCACTATCATATTAATTATTTCTCTTTCATATTAAATAATATAACCTAAAATTAATTTCAACAACTTTCACCTTCATTAATATGTTACTTCACGACTTTAACACTAGAAGTTGAATAAAAATATATATTTAATTATTCACATTTTTAAATTCATGTAAATATATATTTTTCTCTATACTACTTAAACATATTCACTACAAAAAAATACATATAATTGATATTACTCATCAATATATTCACACGAACATATTATATATATTGGATAAAATATATAAGTACTCATTCATTTTCCTTAATTCTTTTCTTTTCGTAAAATTAATTTGATATTGCGATGTAACTTAACACCACCACTTTATATGCGGAAGATGAAATTCTACAAAAATAATTAATATAAATTCCTCACTTCTTCTTCTTTTAATTTTTTTAATAGTTTAATTTCTTCAAAATTTAAAAAATGTAGTTGATATATAGCCTTATAGGATTAACAAAAATAACTCTAAAGTTTTGACATTTAATAAAAACTAGATCTCGTTGCACGCGACCTAAGGGCCTGTTCAGGAATGATTTATAAATTAAAATATAAGTTGTTTTAAGTTGTGAATTATAAGTAAAAATATTCGGCATCAATTTAACCTATAAGTCAAAAATTAAGATAATTAAATTTATAATATTAGGACATAAATTTAGTCTTAATCTAGATTTACGTCAGTCAAGTCATTTCAAATGGGAAGTGGTTAGTATAAAGTTTATTTTTGAGTAAGTTGGTCAATTGGCCAATAGAATACGGATACATAAGCGAGATTCTATGTGTGTCAGTATTCTATTGATTAATTGACCAACTTATCAAAAAATAAACTTCATACTAACCGGATCCTTTCAAATGATATCAAAACTGAGGTACCATTACCAATAATCAATCTTCTGGGGCGTGACCTTGAATGTATTATTAATATAAGCGCAGAAAAAATAATAATCAAGTCATTATTCTCTTTGTTTTAACATATTAAATCACTTTTTAACCTTTTAAAGTAAAGTAATATATATTATAAATTAATTGACATGAACTTATCGTTTATATTAATTTGGCAAAAAAATTAATGTATAAGAACAAAAAAATTATTTTAAATTTTTTTGTGCACTTCTAATTAATATAGATTAAAAATTCATGACATAATACTCGGGGATTTGTCCAAATTCAAATAATTATAAGAAATTAATATTTCCACATATTTTATTGTCGCTATAGATATATAAGATCTATAGCGACGATTTTCATGTAAAAATATCAAAAATATCAGTTTTCATAATTATACTCTCCATTAACTTTTACCATATTAATACCACTTTTCAATATAATATTGGACTTAGAGATAGAATTTCATTAAACTTTATGATTTTTATTAACAGTCATGAAAATGTAAATTCTTATACTAAAAGAAATAAGTAAATAAGGGTATTGTTATACTCCCTTCGTCCCATAATAAACATCTTAATTGACTTTTATAGTCAAATTAATTGTTTTACAAATTAATTAATTTTTAAAAAGTCAAAATATATATTATGTGATTATGATTATAATAAACTGCAGAGAATTTTTTACTAGTGTTAAGTTTCAAAATATAAAAATTATATATAAATATTTTAATTAATAATTTTAAAAATACTCAATTTAATCATAAAAATCAAATTATGATGTTTATTATTACATTGAGAGTATATTATTATAAATTTATGTCCATTTTAAATATTAAATAAATAAATTCAACGGAACTCCAGAACTCAAGGAGTGTTCCTTCTCATAATTTTACTTTTAAATCTATCATTTTATTGCTCACCTCATTTATCTCAGGACCATATGCTGTTAATCTCGATTGTTATTGTAGTTCTGTTCTTCTGAATAGTCTGCTCTAAGATTTCACTATTGAATCTTATGTGGTATTTCAAATACCCAGATGATAAAACTTAAACCCACTTCATTGCCTGCTCTAAGATGCAATTGAAGTCTCTACATTTGTCTGTTTGAAAGTGAAGTTGATAGATTTTGGAAAATTTCCTGCTGTTGTGATTGCGAAGGGTGTCATTGGATTTGATTTATTAGAAAGGTGAACACCCAGAAGGTGAAATTTTTGATATTGTTTTGTTGTAAAGATGCAATCAAGGGTTTTGCCAATGGAGGATGGCAAAGACCCTAATGTTACAATTAGGACAAACCAACCTAGGGTTTTGCCACAGAGGATGCTTCAATTACTTGTGTTGTTTCTCATTTTGTGTTTCGCCTTTTCGGTTGTTAGCATATACTTGATTCGGCACTTTGGAGCTCAATCCATAGTGGCAGCAGCCGCAGCAAGGACCAGTTTGCTGCCTTGTGTTGAAGAACCTATTAGTTTAGATAGTTGGAACAAACCCCCATCAGATTTGATGCACACTATGAGTGATAAAGAGCTCTTATGGTTGGCATCTGTTGCGCCACATAGGAAAGGGTATCCATTTAAGAGAGTTCCAAGGATTGCATTCATGTTCTTGACTAAGGGGCCATTGCCATTGGCACCTCTTTGGGAGAGGTTTTTCAGTGGGCACCATGAGCGTTATTCTATATATGTTCATTCACTGCCGTCATTCCAACCCGATTTTCCATCTTCATCAGTTTTGTACAAGAGACAGATACCAAGTCAGGTATGTTTATATCATTGCTCTATTTCTTTTTGTTTAGTTCTCTGGTTTATGGAATATAATACATATGGGAAAACCTGTGCAAGTTTGTTGTAATTGGTTCTTTTTCTTTTCTTTGTTGATTTTCTGCCCTGTTATGGTTAACACTCTTTTATCCTTGTATTATTGTAATGATTGATGAACTCATTTGCTCCTCCGTATATTTATGAACGTGCTTTAGATGATTACCTATGAAGAAAGATCATGCTATTTTCATGTGAGGGAATGCCTGCCATCATGGTAGACAAGATTCCTTACACATCCTATTGTCGTTTTCACTTCTTTAACTTGAATGAAAGTTTGATGATGACTTCACCAGTTTATCTTAATTGAAAATTATTCCCACTTCTTTTACAAACTTTCATTGGTGTCACCTTTGTATTTAGCTTTCACTATGTAGTTGGCACAAGTGATGTTCTCCTAAATAAAGTTGATATATTTTCTTGTCTGCATCATTCAATGAGCCATATAATTAACTCTGGTATCTGGAAAGAGGATGTTTTATGACACCTTAATTTGGTACAATATATAGGAATTTAGTTATATGTGAAAATATTTCATCATAATAAATATTAGCCTTTCTTCCTCTTGATCTTCCGTTTCTTTATGTAATGCCTTTAACCAAAACAAACTTCAATTATTGTATAAATTAGTACAGAGTCAGTTTTTCTTTAAAAAAATAATAAGTTACCAACAGTTTCTCAATATTCCCCCCCAACTGCTGCTCCCTTTAGTTTCTTTGTCTTTTCTTGTTTCTTCATGCAGCCAAGATCCTTTTCCAAATGAACCTTATAGCCAAAGTTTATCAAATAATGCCACAAGTATATAGACATTTTATCAAATAAGGCCTTAAGTATATAGTGAATCATGGGCAGAGATACATGTACTCTATGGAGGTCAATGGGAGGATGAGAAGAGAAAACGGAAAGGGTCCCGGGGGTACTACTGTATATTGTTTTATTTAGATGGGCAATCTATAATAGTATTGAACTTTTCCCACCTTATATTGCATGCTTGGTGGAAATTTTTAGATACAACCTACAGTCGATAAGTGATCGTTGTTGGATAGAGTCATTTACTTGACTTCTAACGGGAGTCCTGATGTCACGTGTGGAGTGATTTATTAGTTAAGGTTTAAACTTATAATAGCTTTTAAATACATATCATTTCTTAAGGATTTGTGATGGTATTATCTTTATAAATGTAATACAGGGACTATGAAAGTGAAACTATGATTATTTTATCTTGAGAGTGGTAAATGAGACTGGTGGATTTAGGAAAATAAAATATTTTATATTTTCTCGCAACTCAGGTTTAGTTCCCAGTGATAGTTCTAGCCGCTTTTAAATTTTTGAAATTCTCAGTTCTTTATCGTGCTGAAATTCATATTACAGAGTAATTGAATAGTTCTACTACATTGTGTCTATGATTGATCTAGATGTATGTCTGCACCTTCATTGCCTAGTCTAGTTGTCTTTATGTCATCACTATTGTCGATTCTTGTCACAACTTACTACTTCGTATGCATGATGCAGGAGACATGGAAATGACATTATGAATTTATCTTGAACTTTTCCTTCTAGTAAATTTAAAAAGATCTAACACCATATAACGTTAACAAATGAGAACTTTTAGCGACTCCAAAGTAGCTTTTGAATGGTAGGAGTATCTGAGTTTCTTGGGACATAATGCATTTGTATTTGATTCATTATGTTTGGTTTTGTAACCTTGTATTGCACCATTCTCCGGCATCTTGGTGAGTGGTAAATGATTCTGTGCCTTTTGTTTTTGCAGGTGTCAGAATGGGGAAAGATGAGTATTTGTGATGCCAAGAGAAGACTACTTGCTAATGCATTGCTTGATATCTCAAATGAATGGTTCGTTCTCCTTTCAGAGTCGTGCATTCCCCTCTACAATTTCAGTGTCATCTACCATCACATCAAAAAATCCAGATATAGCTTCATTGGCGCGTTTGATGACCCCAGCCCACACGGGAGAGGACGCTATAATGAGATGATGGCACCTGAAGTAAACTTTACCCAATGGCGTAAAGGATCACAATGGTTTGAAATTAACCGCAAGCTTGCAACTCACATAGTGGAAGACACCACATTTTACCCAAAATTTGCCCAGTTCTGTACACCAGCATGTTATGTGGATGAGCATTACTTTCCCACCTTGCTGACAATTCGAGCACCAAATCTCATAGCAAATAGAAGCGTCACTTGGGCGGACTGGTCAAGGGGTGGGGCCCATCCTGCTACCTTTGGGAGAGCAGATATCACAGAGGAGTTCATGAAGAAAGTCTTTGAAGGTAACGAATGCATTTATAATGGCAGAAAATTTGCAAGAAAATTTGCTCCTAGTACCTTGGAACCTCTGCTCCTGTTAGCACCGAAGCTTTTAGGTTTTTGTGAAATGGAATCGGAGGCATGATCGAGCTACATTCATTCATTTTGCATGGGTTTTAGGTATTGTTGTCGATCTCCCCACTTATAGTACATTTTGTACACTAGAACAATGTTTAGCATTGGTTGTTATGCATGCAAACATCTTAGATACAGAATTCAGAATTATAACCACATTCTTGTGTTCCAGCTTGCAGATATATGGACGCATATATATATATATATATATATGGGAAATGATCCAGGGAAATGATCCATGGAAAACGTTAGTTATGTTTCAACTGCCGTCCAAAATTATTAGAGTGAATGACTGAGATGAGGGTCCAGCCGCTAATCTCTCTAGCGGTCAGCCAAATTCTTTTATGTTAGCCGCTACTCCCTCTAGGGGTCAGTCAAATTCTTTTATGTTGGCCGCTACTCCTCTAGCGGCCAGTCAAAACGACCGTGTTTTGATTGGCCGCTTGAGGAAGTTGCGACCAACATAAAAGAATTTGGCTTAATTCCTGATTATCCTCATACATACTACTTATTAATCAATAAAATAAAATAATAAAAAATTATAAGGATAATTAGTAATTATCTTTATACTTCTTAATATATTAAGTATGTATAAGGATAATTACTGATAATCGTCTTATGATTTTTAATTATAAATAAAAAATAGTGATTGAATTTATATAAACTCAATCATTATTTCCTATTTATAATTAAAAAATGTATAAGGATAATTACTGATTATCTTCTTATGATTTTTAATTATAAATAGGAAATAGTGATTGAATTTATATAAACTCAATCACTATTTCCTATTTATAATTAAAAATCATAAGACGATAATTAGCAATTATTATTATACATATTTATTTTATTAATAAGTATAAGGATAAGTGTAAAGATAATTACTGATTATCCTTATAATTTTTTATTATTTTATTTTACTGATTAATAAGTAGTATGTACGAGAATAATTAGGATAATCGATAATTAAGCCAAATTCTTTTATGTTGGCAGTTAGAGGGAGTAGCGGTTGAGCTCTCATCTCAGTCATTCACTCTAATTTTGGACGGCTGGATAACAGTTAGTTGAAACAGTGCACATAACTAACGTTTTCATGGATCATTTCCCTATATATATATATATATATATATATATATATATATAGGGTCCATTCACAGTAACCAGTTGCTGTGGATTTTTTTGGCTTGTTATAATTTATTTTTTTTGCTCCAGCCGCTACAACACACAAGTCAAAAAGGGGTTACTCCACAGCTACCCGGTTGCTGTAGATAGAACCTCATATATATATATATATATATATATATATATATATATATATATAAATTTCATTTAATCTACTCTTGTGCTAGTCGGTTGCTTCTATACCCTTCTTCAGTTTGTTGATTCTAGTTTATCTAATATTTACTTATATAATATTATATAATATGTAGATTAAGGTGGTGTTTGATGAAACTGAGTAATTAAGATCTGAATGGTTAATACATATTAATAAATTGGATCATCTGAATGAAATAACGTCTGAATCTAAAATGTTTGATAACTAAAAAGTTTAAAATATCTGTATGATACTATTTTATCATTTTAACCCTATGAGTTATTTAAAAATTTTATTTGAATGATCTTAAAATTTGAATGATTTTAAAATTTGAAATTAAAGGAGAACAATATTTATTGAGATTATTTTTGTTCATAAATTTTAAATAAATTATTAAGTGAATTATTAATAGTTAAGATTTGAGTTTATGATTTACCGATTAAGAGGTATTAAGAGATAGCATTTTTTTACCAAATAAGATTTGTCTCTGATCGAATCATAGACAGATGAATTAAGAGATATTCCGACACAAATAAATACCACTTAAATACTATCATGTACTCTCTCTGTCTCAAATTATCTGCTGTTCTAGAGTTCCACACAGATACCAATATGCGTGATAAAAATACTAAAATACCCTTATTAGTGGAATTATGAAAAAGGTGTTTAAAAAAGAGTGCATGAAATAGTATGTAAAAAGAGGAAGAGAGAGAAAGTATGAGTGCATTAAATAGGCAAATAGTCTAAAGAGAGAGAATGTATGAGTGTATATATATGTTTGGAGAGAGGAAGAGAGAGAAAATATGAGTGTATTAAATAGACAAATAGTATGTAGAGAGAGAAAGTATGAGTGCATATATATGTGTGGAGTGAGGATGAGAGTAATGACTATCAATAATTAGGTAAAGGGGCAAACTTGGAAAATAAAGAAAAAAAATGCATTCAAATCTTGAAAAACTAGATATTGTGGGACAAATTTTTTTTTTTGCTAAAACAGCAGATAATTTGGGACAGAGGGAGTATGTTACTGTTACTACAAATATAACACATGTTAGATATATTTAGAAATATAAAGTTTTTTAAAAGAGTAACGTTAGGGATCGAATGGTTTTCTAATAACATAATATTGAATATTTTAATGATAATCTGGCATAGTCAATTATATAAAATGTATTCAATTAATATTATGATGACATATTATTTAAAATAGTTTTTGAGACAACAAATTAGTGATCTCTAGCACTGTTTTTTTTTAAAAAAATATTATTTTAAAAATATATTTCTGATTTTCGAACGAACGAATAGAGAATAAACTGAAGAATTAAACCCAACAGATGAGATAGCTAGTGTTTGATTTATGAGAGCATAATTTATCTTTGAAATGAGTGAGTGGTTCACAATAATTCTCTCTCTTCTAAACCCAAAATCTAATGATATAATGAGGAAAAAATTAATACTCTTTTCTAATTTTTTTAACTATTTTAATTTATGTAAAAATTATCTTTTTTATCATTCTTTTGAGTACCGTGTTGAGTTGCGATAAATTTATGCCTAATTATAAATATAAAATTTTATTAATACATAAAAATGAAAAAAATTATAAAAAATACCTACTTATTATACATATTTTTAATAAAAAAAAATTATCATTAATATTTATATATTCCTATTGGGTTTTGGGTGGGGTGAGGTGTCATCTCATATTGTGTGGGGCCTGGGGGCGAACATGGATGGAGATTTTCACATGGGAATGATGTAGTCAATTAGCTGTCAACTACCTAGTTTCCATCTCCAGCCTGTAAATACTTGGGCACCTGACCGCCCCAACCGCCCTGCCCGTCACAGTTGTCCTCTCCTTATAAATTCCCTCCCTTCACCCTTTCAACTTTCACTTTCCTCTTGAAACGTTTCTCTGAACTTCAGATCTCAAACTCTTTCAGCAGAGAAATGGCAGTCTCTCATTCCACAGCTACCTTAATTGCTCTAACGGCGGTGATCGCCACCGTCTTCTCCCTCGTCGGAACCTCCATAGCATCCGATGCTCCGGCTCCGAGCCCTACATCTTCGGCCGGATCTGTTTCTCCGTCGTTCGCCGTCGGTTGTGCTCTCACGTTCGTCGCTTTCCTATTCGGATCTGCACTCAAGTTCTGAAGAGAAGAGAGTAGTTTTCTCTTATCAGCTAGTCGGTTTGTGACCACTGATGATGATGATCTTATAGAGTATATACACGTATTTAGATATTTATGATTTGGTTTTGTTTTTGGTTTCAGATCTAGATTTGATAGCCATTTGTTTATTTATTTAATAGTAGTTCTAGTAATTCTTTCACCTGTTTGATACCTTTACTGCTCTGTTTTGCTCTGTTTTGCTGTGTTTGTATTGAATATACTATATTTTGTGCACTGAGTCTCGGATATAATGTGTCTCGGATATGTACAGTGGCACATTTAGGTCGGGCACAATTAGGTCGGGAGATGTTGTTCAAGCTATATTATATACCGCAACAGTAATTATGGACGGTGGGATTTATTTCTTCTTCATAATTTATTAGAAAGATCGGACAATTTAAAATTATTTCTATTTTATTATATAGAGTTATATAGATTGGTAAATTAATTATTTTAGGCTTAAATATAATTTATTGTCATATTCTATATTCTAATTTTATTAATTAGGTGGTGGCTCGCTGACCAGACAAATTAATGCTTATCTATAATTAAAAAATATTATTTTAATTATCTCTTCTAAACATCAAGGGTAAATATGTTAAAAACAAAATAAAACATAATAATAATTTAATAAAATTAAACCAAATCAAAAGAAAAAGAAAAAAAACTATATGGGAAAGGAGAGGGAGAGATTGTCGTCTCCTTCACTCACAACCACGGGAATCTTCTTCTTAACTTCCTTCCGTTCACTCACAGCCACCGAATTTTTCTCCTCAAGTTCATTTCCTCCAGTTAGGTTTTCTGCACCTTAGGTTTTCATGCATTCTTCATCCTTTTTCTTTTTCTTTTTCTTTTTCTTTTCTTCTTCGATTCTCCATCAATTTGTTCATCCTGAACTTTAACATTTTCACTTGTCGATTCCTTCAGTTTTCGATTGGAGGACAGGCGATTGCTAGATACTCCATTCACGATTTGTTTCTGATTTTATCCACACTCTTCTTCTACCTTTTCTCGAACATTTTCAATTTGCAATTCCTACGGCTTCCGATTGTGATAAAACGACCGTCGATTGTTAGATACAGAGCTGGACGCAGAGGAAGAGTCGGAGATGGTTCTGATAGAATCGATTTTGTCAGATCTAGAGGCTACCTCATCGATCTCCCAGTGATTTCATCGATCTCGACCCGTTCACGTGCTTCAACAATGGATGAATCATCCGGTTCTGCTCCCTGTGGCCGATGTGTCTGAAATCCTTTCTCGCTGGAAAGCATCCTCAGATCTCGCCGGAAAATATGTCTGATCTCCTTTGTGTCTTTTTGTTTCTCATTAGATTTATTTTTCAAGTGAAGATCCGGTGAAGAAGGAGATAAATCTGTCTATCTCTCGCCGGAAAGATTTTTGTTGGCTATGGTTTATACCTGAAATTTTCTGGAGATAAATTTGTCTTGGATTTTACGAGAGCTGTGAGATTCAATCTGTTGTTTATGATTAGTATTAATGTCTAATATAAAATTATTTGACATATTTGCCCTTTAAATGTGTTAAAAAAAATAAAATACTATTTTTAGTTACACCTCAGCTGATTAATGGCCCACCGAAATAGCTACGTCAGAAATTGCTGACGTGGCAGTCTCAATTGAATGAAATTGAAAAAAATTAGTAGTTTAATAACCTAATTGACAAAATTGAAAAGTGGATCATCGAAGTGAAATATGGCCTATAGTTTAGGATAGTAAATTATATTTAAGCCATTATTTTATTATGAAGTTAATTTTATAATAATTGGAGCATTATATTATATATTGGTTAATTAATTATTTTAGTATGAAGTTAATTTTATGATAATCTATATGTTAGTATGTACTCCCATTTCAAATTAGAGATATGTATATTAAATTATAAAATTAAAATAACACATAAAAAGTGAATGAAATAAATTTTATGATTAGAAATTTTTCATCGGTGTGTATTAAAATAACACATAAAATTAATGTTTTTTTAATAGTTGTGTATTTTCAATGGATTGTTTGTTCTGCTGCAGTTAAACTTGTTGTCTATTATATTCTATCAGTTTAACACTGTTGAAGGTTAACGATAATTTATTCTGTATTATCTTAGTCATAATATTATTTATTGGGCTAGTTGAGTTCACACTTTTCTTTCATTGTTCTTTTCAGAAAATAAGAATATAATTGGGACTACTAGTGTGACGCCTCCAAAATAGGTCCATTCCACCCAACCCATTCTGAGTCGCCAAATACATGGTACAGAAACAACTACAATTTTATTAATACATTTGTCGTGCAAAATACGACAACACATATACTGTGAGTTTAAATACAAATATTGTCATCTAGACAGTATTCATATCCAATTAAGTACTCATTATACTTATTGATACACTATTTTACAAAATAGTGAGGACTACTAAAATAACTGTCTTGAACCATCATTCCATACCCCGACTAGTACTCGCTATATTCTCGCCTCCTGAGAAGAAAATGGAACAACAAGGAAAAGGGTGAGCTCAACTAGCCCAGTAAAGAATATTATGACTAAGATAATATACAACAAATTATCGTTAGTCTTCAACAGGAAAAAATTTAATAGAATACAATAATAGACAACAAGTTTTAAATCAATATTCGCAGCGAAAACAGCAAACCATTAGAAGAGTCAAGTAGATAATGAGTTCTACTATCTTCTAAGATTTAAAAGTCCATCATCAATATTTTATCCCTGCAACAACAATCAATAACCATCTTTAATCAAATATTCATCTTTGCACTACAGGCCAAAGATATTCATTTGTATCACCAGTCGATCATGTTCATCTCAACACATGTTCATCTTTGCAGTACGAGCCAAAGATATTCATCAGAAATCATCAATCTTTGCACTACAGGCCAAAGATATTCAATTATATCATCATTTAGGACTGGGGATGATGAAAAATATTTTAAAGGAAACGAATCCAGTGAAACAAAATAATAAATATTAAGGATTCGTATTTCAGCTATTCCATGTCCAAAAATACCTCATAAATAATCATAGTGGAGTAAAATTCAAGAATGATCAAAACATGGATACAATCAAAGCTAGTACCCAGAATAGATATTTTGGACAAAAAGAAAAAAAATTTATTTTTCGGTAATAGTAACTCGTGAATAGTAACTCATGAATAGTAACCCCGATATGAAAAGTTCTAAATTTGATAAAAATTCAGATCAATACTTCGGCATAATGATATTGAAGAAAATAATATCATTTAAGAAGAAATAACATCCCTTACCTCGGAAACACGGTACTTCTGACTGGAATACTAGATATAGTGCTGAAGAAAACTTGCACCGTATAGCAACACTCAAAGTATTAAATATTCACAAGAATACGCTCGATATAGAGAGAGAAATAGAGAGAAACTTGTGTTTCTGGTGTGATTTTCAATTCTAACCTAAGCACCCTATTTATAGGAAAATGCTTAGAACACCAAAGTAGAAAATTGAATATAATAATATATTTATAACCAAATTTTCCTTAGCCCACCACATCAAAAACACATTTTCCACACAAATGCACCAAAAATGAAAAACATGTTTTAAACAATTTTTGTTACAAAATCAATTCAGACTCAAATATCCGGAACTTTAATAATTCATAAAAAATAGCCCTTTATTCAGAAAATTCAAATCTTGCGAGTTTTTATAGGAAATTCAATTCTCTACAACTTTGCAGAAGAAAGTTTTTCCAAATTCCAAACAGAAATTGACCGAAATCCACAAATTGGCGATTTTACAGTCAATAATAAATTTTCGGTCAAGAATTGTGTCCACCAACACACAAAACATGTGTTAATCATTTAATGCCACAAAAATACTCTTCCTCCTCATATACTCATATATCCCACATTCATTGTAAAAATATCATCATCAATATATTATTAAAATAATATATTTAAATGAATTATTTTATCAGAAAAAGATAAAATATTAATTTTCAACAATTGTCACATTAAAAATTTTCTCCATCTATATCCACATAAAATCAATATTTTTCTCATCATATAAATCAATAACTAATTATACACAAATAATATTACGGAATCACAGTACTGGCAACCAGACCGTTCCTAGGAAAGAGGGGGCTTTCCACTAAGGATATCTCCTTACTGGCGCGCAATTAAATGACCAAGCCTCTCTTTAGACAGAATTTTCTAGACATTGCCAATAATGTTATCTAATAATATTATTCAGATAATATGAATTATTGTTCTGATAATAGAAAATACTGTGTAGTGACAATTATTAAAACAACAGTAATATAAAATATCAACGCAGCAATTATTGAATCAATACAATATTGAACAGTAATTATTGTAACAATTATTGAGTAGTGCCTTCTTACGTAAGAATCAATAATTGGTGCAATACCGTGTGCTACTGTGCAACAACGCGTATTATTGTGTTTTAACCACTGGGTATTCCAACAGTATTAACGGTAACAACTACGCCGTTATTTATAAACAACTTATTTTTGTCGTTTTCTTCATCCAATCGCTTTCCGTTATGGGGCCCACACAAGGCTGCGCCGTCGTACGAATATTCCCCGACAACAAGAATATTCCACGACCAAACAAATATTCTCCGACAACAATGAATATTTTATAACCACTTACTTATTTAAAATATTTACGCATTTCACCCATAACTAACCACATTAATCAAATCAACCCTTACTATTTCAAAATAATAAATAGAGAAAATTAAATTTCATTTATTAATAATTTGGGGTCTTACAACCTCCCCTCCTTATGAAATTTCGTCCTCGAAATTGACATACGTACCTGATATTTCGAAAAGGTGAGGATTGTAAGACCCCAACTTATTAATGAATAAAATCAAATTTTCTCTAAATATTATTGTGAATAATAAGGGGTTAATTTGATATAATACTTTGATTATGGGTGAAATGTGCAAATTTTACAAAATAAGCAAGTGGTTATAAAATATTTATTTTTGGTCGGTGAATATTCGGTTGGTCGTGGAATATTCTTGCTGTCGGGGAATATTCGTACGACGACGCAGCCTTGTGTGGGCCCCATAACGGAAAGCGATTGGATGAAGAAAACGACAAGTATAAGTTGTTTATAAATAACGGCGTAGTTGTTACCGTTAATACTGTTGGAATACCCGGTGGTTAAAATACAGTAGCACACGGTATTGCACCAATTATTGATTCTTACGTAAGAAGGCACTACTCAATAATTGTTACAGTAGTTATTATTCAATATTTTATTTTATTGATTCAATAATTGCTGCGTTGATATTTTATATTATTGTTGTTTTAATAATTGTTGCTGCACAGTATTTTCATTTATCAGATCAATAATTCATATTATTTGAATAATATTATTAGATAACATTATTGGCAATGTCTAGAAAGTTCTGTCTAAGGAGAGGTTTGGTCATCTAATTGCGCGCCAGTAAGGAGAAATCCTTATTGGAAAGCCCCCTCTTTCCTGGGAACGGCCTGGTTGTCATAAATGTGATTCTGTAATATTATTTGTGAATAATTAATTATTGATTCATATGATAAGGAAATATTTATTTTATGTGGATATAAATGAGGGATATATTTTTGTGGTTAAAAATGAAGGAGTTAATGTTGAGGTTTTTGTCAGTATTTTTGTCGGAATGGAGGTATTAAAAATCAGGGTTTTTGAGATAGTTTGCGGGGGTTATAATTTTTAATCCGACCGTTGGATCGTGGTAATTTTTGGATATGTTATACATATATAAGTTGAGTATATGTCCACAAATTTTGAACCGTTAAAAATGAGCGTATGATTTATTACGAATTTTACAAGATGACTGGTTCAGAAATTGTTGAATTTTCGGAGTTTATCATTTTGGTGGAAAATTCTAGAATTGGTGGGCCCCACTTGTGGTTGGTGAAGAAATGTGCTGAATTATATTTTAAATGTGGTGGGTGGGAATAGTAGCAGGTAAAGCCATCAGGTTGCAGGTCAAACCTACCAAAATTTTCCTATAAATAGAGGGCTAAGTTAGAATTGAAAATCACACCAGAAACAAGTTTTCTCTCTTTCTCTCTCTAGATTATTGAGTGTATTTTGTGAGTATTTAGATACTTTGAGAGTTTCTATTCATCAGAGCAAGTTTCTTTCAGCCTTATACCGGTATTCCGACCAGAAGTACTGATATTTTGAGGTAAGGGATATTATTTTCTTCTTAATGATATTATTTTCTTCAATATCATTATGCTAAAATATTGATATGAGTTTTTATCAAATTTAAAACTTTTTGTGTCGGGGGTTACTATTCACGTATACGGTACTATTCACGTATACGGCACTATTCACGAATACGGCACTATTCACCGAAAAATAAAATTTTCCCTTTTTTGTCCAAGATGTCTATTATGGTTACTATCTTTGATTGTATCCATGTTTTGATCTTTATTTTTGAATTCTGTTTCACAATTGATTATTATGAAGTATTATTGATCTTGGATAAACTGTTATACGAATCCCTACTATTTGTCCTTCTGTCTCATTGGATTCGTTCTCTTTAAGATATTTTTCATCATCCTCAGTCCTAAATGATGATATTACTGAATATCTTTGGCCTGTAGTGCAAAGATGTATAATTACTTGATGAATATCTTTGGCCTGTAGTGCAAAGATGAACAGGTGTTGAGATGAACATGACCGACTGATGATACAAATGAATATCTTTGGCCTGTAGTGCAAAGATGAATATTTGGTTAAAGATGATTATTAATTGATGTTACAGGGATAAAATATTGATGATGGACTTTTAAATCTTAGAAGATAGTAGAATTCTTTCTCTACTTGACTCTTCTAATGGTTTGTTGTTTCCGCTGCAGTTGTTGATCTAAAACTTGTTGTCGATTATATTTTATCAGATTTTTCCCTGTTGAAGACTAACGATAATTTGTTGTATATTATCTTAGTCATAATATTCTTTACTGGGCTAGTTGAGCTCACCCTTTTCCTTTTTGTTCCATTTTTCTTCTCAGGAGGTGAGAACATAGCAGGATCTAGTCGGGGTATGGAGTGATGGTTCTAGAAAGATGTATTAGCAGTCCTCATTATTTCTGTAAAATAGTGTTTGAATAATTGTAATGAGGATTTATTTGAGTGTGGATATTGTCTAGAAGACAATATTTGTATTTAAACTCACAGTATGTGTTGTCGTATTTTGCACGACAATTGTATTATTGAAGTTGTAGTTTGCTTTCTGTACCATGTATTTGGCGACTCAGAATGGGTGTTGTATACCTATTCTGGGGGCGTCACAACCTCGCTTTCATTTCCGTTTCCAACTCCCAGGTCATTTACTCAATAGCATGGTTTCTCCACTAAACTTTAACTTGTGGTAAGACCTTCGTGCGTAGGACATGCTCCTTCCTATCCAAGATCTTGACAGGTACCTCTTCGTACGTTAAGTCTTCGGCTATCTCGTTCGGTTCTAACTCAATAACGTGGTTCGGGTCGTCCACATATTTACGTAACATCGATACGTGAATAACGTTATGAACACGTGACATACTTAGCGTTAAGGCGAGTCTATAGGCCACAGTTCCTACTCGATCGAGGATTTCAAATAAATCGAAGGCTTGAGCTTTCTTCTCTTCATCGACTCTTACTTCTAGAATAACACATTCTTGCACCTTCTTCTTTATATTCATCAGCTCCAGGTCTGTAGCTTGAGCGGCTTTAACGTTATCGATTAAAGTCGATTTTACTCGTATATCATCACGTGGGTCCCTAGAGTCATTAACTCTATCTCTATCATTTATAAATTATACAAAATAGGTCTTTGTGTTCAACAATATCGCACTCGTACTCGCATACGATCAATGCGTCAGCTACCACGTTCGCTTTTTCAGGATAGTATTGGATGGTGTGATCGAAATCTTTCAACAGCTTGAGCCAACGTCGGTGTCGCATGTTGAATTCTTGGAAGCTCTTCTCGCATTCCTCAGTCCATTCGAAGTTTGTATCTTTTCGAGTCAGCTGAGTTAATGAAGTAGCGATTCGAGAAAATCCTTTTACGAATCTCCGATAATAACTAGAAAGCTACGTATTTCGATTACTGACTTAGGTTTGCTCTCAACTGTGACTCATATCCCAATCTTGGATAGCACGTCACAATGACACCTATCAGTTTACTACCACACGAATATGGTATCCCCTACGGAGAGTCTGGCTTCAGTGCATTCCACAAAGGAAGTCACCAGATAGAGGCTCGGTTATCAACTTCTATAGTTGGGTTTTTAACTCCTGAAGTTCAATAGGAGCCATTCGATATGAGATTTTAGAAATGGGTTTTGTACCGGGTTCAAAGTCGATACAAAATTCAATATCACGCTCTGGGAGTAAGCCAAGAAATTCTTCAGGAAATACGTCAGGAAACAAACAACAGAAATATCACTCAAATCTGACGTATTTTTGTTCAAGTCCATAACATAACTAAGAAAGCTTGACATCCGTTTTTCAATAAACGAATGACTTTACGGCTTGATATGAAAGAGTTTGACTTCAATGGTTTGGTTGCTTGAATTTGAATAACAGGTTACTTAGGAATATGAAGACTAACAACTTTACGAAAGCAATCAATTTTAGCATGATGAGTAGTTAACCAATCAATTCCTAAAATCACATCAAAAGCAAATATCTTTAAAGAGATAAGATCAACAGGTAATGTGATGATGCTAACTTGGATCAAACAAGATTTATAAACAGTGGATGTAACGAATGTTTCTCCTAACGGAGTTTTCACAGATAAATCAAAGTCTAACTTCTCCGGAATCAAGTTTAAACGTTGAGCACAAGCAAGAGAGATAAAAGAATGGGTAGAACCGGTATCTAATAAGGTATAGACTTCGCAAAAATTTATAATTAACTAATCCGTGCTAACTTCGTTCGGGTTCCTCGCATTCTGACCAGTCACGAAAAACGCTCTTCCAGGAACCGCTGACTTTGATTTTTCTGGGACAACTTTTTGAGTCACCACCCCCGTTAGAATTTGTTGTTGGTGCTGGTGATGTTGCCGATGTCTTCCCGTTATCGTTAAATCTTCACTTATTAGATCGGGCATCTCTTTCTACAATATCAACGCGTCGTGCGGCTTTTACCCATGTATCACTCATTCTCACTCGTTGGTGAGTATAGGCATCTCCACCGTCTCATTTACTCCACTGTTAACATTCTCAATCGACATTCTCAAATACTGCCATAAAACAAGGGTTAATTTAACAAATTAACAAATCACATAATATCCCTTTATTATGACCAACCAACAAATAAGCTTAGGTAGGACACACTAGCGAAGGATTTACTCGTCTCTCCCCTCCTAGTTCTATTCCCCGATCTCCTCCAGAGATCATATCCCTAAGCTCTGATACCAACTGTGACGCCCCCAAAATAGGTCCATTCCACCCAACCCATTCTGAGTCGCCAAATACATGGTACAGAAACAACTACAACTTTATTAATACATTTGTCGTGCAAAATACGACAACACATATACTGTGAGTTTAAATACAAATATTGTCATCTAGACAGTATTCATACCCAATTAAGTACTCATTATACTTATTGATACACTATTTTACAAAATAGTGAGGACTACTAAAATAACTGTCTTGAACCATCATTCCATACCCCGACTAGTACTCGCTATATTCTCGCCTCCTGAGAAGAAAATGGAACAACAAGGAAAAGGGTGAGCTCAACTAGCCCAGTAAAGAATATTATGACTAAGATAATATACAACAAATTATCGTTAGTCTTCAACAGGAAAAAATTTAATAGAATACAATAGACAACAAGTTTTAAATCAATATTCGCAGCGAAAACAGCAAACCATTAGAAGAGTCAAGTAGAGAATGAGTTCTACTATCTTCTAAGATTTAAAAGTCCATCATCAATATTTTATCCCTGTAACAACAATCAATAACCATCTTTAATCAAATATTCATCTTTGCACTACAGGCCAAAGATATTCATTTGTATCACCAGTCGATCATGTTCATCTCAACACATGTTCATCTTTGCAGTACGAGCCAAAGATATTCATCAGAAATCATCAATCTTTGCACTACAGGCCAAAGATATTCAATTATATCATCATTTAGGACTGGGGATGATGAAAAATATTTTAAAGGAAACGAATCCAGTGAAACAAAATAATAAATATTAAGGATTCGTATTTCAGCTATTCCATGTCCAAAAAATACCTCATAAATAATCATAGTGGAGTAAAATTCAAGAATGATCAAAACATGGATACAATCAAAGCTAGTACCCAGAATAGATATTTTGGACAAAAAGAAAAAATTTTATTTTTCGGTAAATAGTAACTCGTGAATAGTAACTCATGAATAGTAACCCCGATATGAAAAGTTCTAAATTTGATAAAAATTCAGATCAATACTTCGGCATAATGATATTGAAGAAAATAATATCATTTAAGAAGAAATAACATCCCTTACCTCGGAAACACGGTACTTCTGACTGGAATACTAGATATAGTGCTGAAGAAAACTTGCACCGTATAGCAACACTCAAAGTATCAAATATTCACAAGAATACGCTCGATATAGAGAGAGAAACTTGTGTTTCTGGTGTGATTTTCAATTCTAACCTAAGCACCCTATTTATAGGAAAATGCTTAGAACACCAAAGTAGAAAATTGAATATAATAATATATTTATAACCAAATTTTCCTTAGCCCACCACATCAAAAACACATTTTCCACACAAATGCACCAAAAATGAAAAACATGTTTTAAACAATTTTTGTTACAAAATCAATTCAGACTCAAATATCCGGAACTTTAATAATTCATAAAAAATAGCCCTTTATTCAGAAAATTCAAATCTTGCGAGTTTTTATAGGAAATTCAATTCTCTACAACTTTGCAGAAGAAAGTTTTTCCAAATTCCAAACAGAAATTGACCGAAATCCACAAACTGGCGATTTTACAGTCAATAATAAATTTTCGGTCAAGAATTGTGTCCACCAACACACAAAACATGTGTTAATCATTTAATGCCACAAAAATACTCTTCCTCCTCATATACTCATATATCCCACATTCATTGTAAAAATATCATCATCAATATATTATTAAAATAATATATTTAAATGAATTATTTTATCAGAAAAAGATAAAATATTAATTTTCAACAATTGTCACATTAAAAATTTTCTCCATCTATATCCACATAAAATCAATATTTTTCTCATCATATAAATCAATAACTAATTATACACAAATAATATTACGGAATCACAGTACTGGCAACCAGACCGTTCCCAGGAAAGAGGGGGCTTTCCACTAAGGATATCTCCTTACTGGCGCGCAATTAAATGACCAAGCCTCTCTTTAGACAGAATTTTCTAGACATTGCCAATAATGTTATCTAATAATATTATTCAGATAATATGAATTATTGTTCTGATAATAGAAAATACTGTGTAGTGACAATTATTAAAACAACAGTAATATAAAATATCAACGCAGCAATTATTGAATCAATACAATATTGAACAGTAATTACTGTAACAATTATTGAGTAGTGCCTTCTTACGTAAGAATCAATAATTGGTGCAATACCGTGTGCTACTGTGCAACAACGCGTATTACTGTGTTTTAACCACTGGGTATTCCAACAGTATTAACGGTAACAACTACGCCGTTATTTATAAACAACTTATTTTTATCGTTTTCTTCATCCAATCGCTTTCCGTTATGGGGCCCACACAAGGCTGCGCCGTCGTACGAATATTCCCCGACAACAAGAATATTCCACGACCAAACAAATATTCTCCGACAACAATGAATATTTTATAACCACTTACTTATTTAAAATATTTACGCATTTCACCCATAACTAACCACATTAATCAAATCAACCCTTACTATTTCAAAATAATAAATAGAGAAAATTAAATTTCATTTATTAATAATTTGGGGTCTTACAACCTCCCCTCCTTATGAAATTTCGTCCTCAAAATTGACATACGTACCTGGTGTTTCGAAAAGATGAGGATACCTCTGTAAGACCCCAACTTATTAATGAATAAAATCAAATTTTCTCTAAAAATTATTGTGAATAATAAGGGTTAATTTGATATAATACTTTGGTTATGGGTGAAATGTGTAAATTTTGCAAAATAAGCAAGTGGTTATAAAATATTTATTTTTGGTCGGTGAATATTCGGTTGGTCGTGGAATATTCTTGCTGTCGGGGAATATTCGTACGACGACGCAGCCTGTGTGGGCCCCATAACGGAAAGCGATTGGATGAAGAAAACGACAAGTATAAGTTGTTTATAAATAACGGCGTAGTTGTTACCGTTAATACTGTTGGAATACCCGGTGGTTAAAATACAGTAGCACACGGTATTGCACCAATTATTGATTCTTACGTAAGAAGGCACTACTCAATAATTGTTACAGTAGTTATTATTCAATATTTTATTTTATTGATTCAATAATTGCTGCGTTGATATTTTATATTATTGTTGTTTTAATAATTGTTGCTGCACAGTATTTTCATTTATCAGATCAATAATTCATATTATTTGAATAATATTATTAGATAACATTATTGGCAATGTCTAGAAAGTTCTGTCTAAGGAGAGGTTTGGTCATCTAATTGCGCGCCAGTAAGGAGAAATCCTTATTGGAAAGCCCCCTCTTTCCTGGGAACGGCCTGGTTGTCATAAATGTGATTCTGTAATATTATTTGTGAATAATTAATTATTGATTCATATGATAAGGAAATATTTATTTTATGTGGATATAATGAGGGATATATTTTTTGTGGTTAAAAATGAAGGAGTTAATGTTGAGGTTTTTGTCAGTAATTTTGTCGGAATGGAGGTATTAAAAATCAGGGTTTTAGAATAGTTTGCGGGGTTATAATTTTTAATCCGACCGTTGGATCGTGGTAATTTTTGGATATGTTATACATATATAAGTTGAGTATATGTCCACAAATTTGAACCGTTAAAAATGAGCGTATGATTTATTACGAATTTTACAAGATGACTGGTTCAGAAATTGTTGAATTTTCGGAGTTTATCATTTTGGTGGAAAATTCTAGAATTGGTGGGCCCCACTTGTGGTTGGTGAAGAAATGTGCTGAATTATATTTTAAATGTGGTGGGTGGGAATAGTAGCAGGTAAAGCCATCAGGTTGCAGGTCAAACCTACCAAAATTTTTCTATAAATAGAGGGCTAAGTTAGAATTGAAAATCACACCAGAAACAAGTTTTCTCTCTTTCTCTCTCTAGATTATTGAGTGTATTTTGTGAGTATTTAGATACTTTGAGAGTTTCTATTCATCAGAGCAAGTTTCTTTCAGCCTATACCGGTATTCCGACCAGAAGTACTGATATTTTGAGGTAAGGGATATTATTTTCTTCTTAATGATATTATTTTCTTCAATATCATTATGCTAAAATATTGATATGAGTTTTATCAAATTTAAAATTTTTTGTGTCGGGGGTTACTATTCACGTATACGGCACTATTCACGAATACGGCACTATTCACCGAAAAATAAAATTTTCCCTTTTTGTCCAAGATGTCTATTATGGTTACTATCTTTGATTGTATCCATGTTTTGATCTTTATTTTTGAATTCTGTTTCACAATTGATTATTATGAAGTATTATTGATCTTGGATAAACTGTTATACGAATCCTACTATTTGTCCTTCTGTCTCATTGGATTCGTTCTCTTTAAGATATTTTTCATCATCCTCAGTCCTAAATGATGATATTACTGAATATCTTTGGCCTGTAGTGCAAAGATGTATAATTACTTGATGAATATCTTTGGCCTGTAGTGCAAAGATGAACAGGTGTTGAGATGAACATGACCGACTGATGATACAAATGAATATCTTTGGCCTGTAGTGCAAAGATGAATATTTGGTTAAAGATGATTATTAATTGATGTTACAGGGATAAAATATTGATGATGGACTTTTAAATCTTAGAAGATAGTAGAATTCTTTCTCTACTTGACTCTTCTCTAATGGTTTGCTGTTTCCGCTGCAGTTGTTGATCTAAAACTTGTTGTCGATTATATTTTATCAGATTTTCCCTGTTGAAGACTAACGATAATTTGTTGTATATTATATTAGTCATAATATTCTTTACTGGGCTAGTTGAGCTCACCCTTTTCCTTTTTGTTCCATTTTTCTTTCTCAGGAGGTGAGAATATAGCAGGATCTAGTCGGGGTATGGAGTGATGGTTCTAGAAAGATGTATTAGCAGTCCTCATTATTTCTGTAAAATAGTGTTTGAATAATTGTAATGAGGATTTATTTGAGTGTGGATATTGTCTAGAAGACAATATTTGTATTTAAACTCACAGTATGTGTTGTCGTATTTTGCACGACAATTGTATTATTGAAGTTGTAGTTTGCTTTCTGTACCATGTATTTGGCGACTCAGAATGGGTGTTGTATACCTATTCTGGGGGCGTCACAGTTGGTATCAGAGCTTAGGGATATGATCCCTGGCTGAGATGTGAGACAAGAACTAGGAGGGGAGAGACGGGGAATTCCTTCGTTAGTATGACCTGACTAAGTTTATTTGGTGTTTATTTGTCGGTCAGAGTATAGGGATAATATATGACACGACTATTAACCCTTGTTTTATGGCAGTATTTAAGAATGGCAGCTAAAACGTTAATAATGGAGTAAATCAGACCGTGGAGACACCTTTGATCACTACCCAGGGGAACGTGCAACAGGAAGGCAATATTCCTCCTGTAAACAACGTTACCGAGCAAACGATGAATGATGGAATGTTTAGGAGCTTTTTGCAGTTCATGCAAAATCAGACGAGGGAGACTCGTGTGCAGAATACGGGTGGAAATGATAACAACGCGCGGTTTGTCACAGCTAAGCAGTTCAAAGAATTGGGACCACCAGAATTTAAGGGAAAGCCGGATCCGATCATGGCGGAAACGTGGGTCAAGCAAATTACCAAGATATTTGATGTCTTGGGATGCACGGAGGAACAGAAGGTTCCATTCGCCACATTTATGTTCCGCGGTGAGGCAGACTACTGGTGGGAGTCTGTGAAGCGTACCCAGCCTGACGCACTCAACATGTCCTGAGAAATATTTCAAAAACTGTTCAATGACAAGTACTTTCCTGAAAGTATTCGTCATATGAAGGAGGTTGAGTTTATTAGACTGGAACAAAACAACATGACGGTGTCCCAGTACGAGGCGAAGTTTGCAGAGTTATCCAGGTTTGCACCTCATTTGGTCGAAATGAGGAACGAATGACAAGGATGTTTCTGAGAGGTCTAAAACCCGAGATTCGGCAATATCTTATCTCTCATAAATTTTCTTAATATTCAGATGTTGTAAACATGGCTCAATTATTAGAGCGAGATAATGAGTATGTGCAACCGAGGGACCACAACCAGGGTCATACGCGGTGGCGGCAGTCATCGAAGCAATGAAAATCAGCAGGGAGGAAAACATTCGGACAAAAGCGGTAACCACTCTGGTGGTAATCGTGGTCGTGATAATAGAAGGAGCGAGTCGGGAGGAGATTTCAAGAAGAGAAGGTACAACAATGATAACGCGAAGACGTCAGCACAAACATCAACTGTTTCTAGGGGAGGAGAACGACCACCGGTCGTATGTTACAAATGTGGGGAAAGAGGGACATATCAGCCCAAACTGCCCACAACAATCCAAGGTATGTATAACTGTGGAAAGGAAGGTCATATAGCTCGAGAGTGTTCTGTAGCAAAACCAAGTTCAGCGGGATGGTGACTCCAAAAGTTATCCCGGATAAGTCGAAATCAGCGGTTCCTGGAAGGCGTTTGTCGTTACTGGCCAAAACGCGAGAAACCCAACGAGGTGATCACGGGTAAGCTAATCTTGAATTCTTGCGAAGTTTATACTTTACTAGATACCGGTTCTACCCATTCTTTTATCTCTCCTGCTTGTGCTCAACGTTTAAACTTGACTCCGGAGAAATTGGACTTTAACTTATCTGTTGAAACTCCGTTGGGTGAAACCTTCGTTACATCTACAGTTTATAAATCTTGCATGATCCAAGTTGGCACTATCACATTACCTGTTGATCTTATCTCTTTAAAGATACTTGCTTTTGATGTGATTTTAGGAATTGATTGGTTAACCACTCATCATGCTAAAATTGATTGTTTTCGTAAGGTTGTTAGTTTTCATATTCCTAACCAACCTGTCATACGAATTCAAACTACTAAACCACTAAAATCAGTCACTGTCATATCAAGCCACAAAGCTATTCGTTTATTGAAAAACGGATGTCAAGCTTTCTTAGCCCATGTTATGGATTTGAACAAAGACAAGTCAGATTTGAATAATATTTCTATTGTTAGAGAATTTTCCGATGTATTTCCTGAAGAACTTCCCGGTCTACCCCCGGAACGAGAAATTGAATTCTTTATTGACCTTGAACCCGTACAAAGCCCATTTCTAAAACCCCATATCGAATGGCTCCTATTGAACTTCAGGAGTTAAAAGTCCAACTACAGGAGTTGTTGGACATCGGTTTTATTCGTCCTAGTACGTCTCCTTAGGGTGCTCCTGTTTTATTCGTAAAGAAGAAAGACGGGAGTATGCGACTTTGTATTGACTATCGAGAAATGAACCATGTCACCATCAAGAATAGGTATCCGCTACCTCGCATTGATGACCTGTTTGACCAGTTGCAAGGAGCACAATTCTTTTCAAAGATCGATCTTCGTTCTGGATATCATCAGCTGAAGATTAAAACTGAGGATATTCCAAAGACTGCCTTCAGAACTCGGTACGGGCATTATGAATTCTTAGTAATGTCTTTTGGATTGACTAATGCTCCTGCTGCCTTCATAGATATGATGAATCGTGTATTCAAAGAATATTTGGATCAGTTCGTTGTTGTCTTTATTGATGACATCCTCATCTAATTCCAAAAGCCGTGAAGATCATGAGCGCCATTTGAAGCTGGTACTGCAAAGGCTTCGTGAAACAAGCAATATGCCAAACTGAAGAAATGCGAGTTCTGGCTTGAGGAAGTAGCATTCCTTGGGCACGTGGTGTCAAAACATGGAGTATCTGTCGACCCGGCGAAGAAATGAAGCCAACAAAGTTGGGAGCAACCGAAGTCGGTAACCGAAGTACGATGCTTTCTGGGCTTACTGGTTATTATCGGAATTATTTGTGGAAGGAATTTTCTCGAATCGCTACTTCCGTTAACTCAGCTGACTCGGAAAGATACAAAATTCGTATGGAGTGAGGAATGCGAGAAGAGTTTTCCAAGAACTCAAGAGGAGACTCATTTCGGCACCAGTTTTGACAATACCATCTGGTTCGTATGGATTGTTGTAAGACCCCGAATTTTATGAAATAAAAGTATTCAAAATTTTCTTATAATTACTATTCAGTAAATGTTAAATTGATAAAAGTTTAAAGTTATGGGTGAAATATAAAATTTTTTTTCAAAATAAGCAAGTGGTTATAAAATAATCATTGTTATCGGGGAATATTCTATTGTGTCGTGGAATATTCTTTCTGTCGGAGAAAATTCGTACGACGGCGCAGCTATTTGTGGCCCCATAACAAATAACTGTCGTGTGAAGAAAATGACAAATTTGAAGTTTTACAAATAACGGCGTAGTTGATACCGTTAAACACTGTTGAATAGCCGGTGGTTAAAATACAGTAATACGCGTTATTTGCACAAGCACACGTTATTGCATAGTATTTTGAAATATTGATTCTTACCGTAAGAAGGCACTACTCAATAATTGTTACAGTAATTACTGTTCAATATTTTATTTTATTGATTCAATAATTGCTACGTTGAAATTTTGTATTATGTTGTTCAATAATTGTTGCTTAGCAACAGTATTTCCCATTATCAGATCAATAATTCATATTATTTGAATAGTATTATTAGATAGCATTATGTGCAATGTCTAGAAAGTTCTGTATAAGGAGAGGTTTGGGTCATCAATTGCGCGCCAGTAAGGAGAAATTCTTATTGGAAAGCCCCCTCTTTCCTGGGAACGCCTGGTTGTCATAAATGTGATTCTGTAATATTATTTGTGAATAATTAATTATTGATTCATATGATAAGAAAATATATTTATAGTAAGTGGATATAAACGGGATATATTTTTGTGGTTAAAAAATGAAGGAGTTAATGTTGAGATTTTTATCCGTATTTTTGTCGGAATGGAGGTATTAAAAATCAGATTTTTGAGATATATTTGCGGGGGTTATAATTTTTTAATCCGACCGTTGGATCGTGGTAATTTTTGGATATGTTATACATATATAAGTTGAGTATATGTCCACAAATTTTGAACCGGTAAAAATGAACGTATGATTTATTACGAATTTTACCAAGATGACTGGTTCAGAAATTGTTGAATTTTCGGAGTTTATCATTTTGGTGGAAAATTCTAGAATTGGTGGGCCCCACTTGTGGTTGGTGAAGAAATGTGCTGAATTATATTTCAAA